>CAKLNU010000082.1:600000-1189021 GCA_922788865.1 Poeciliopsis turneri | reverse complement strand
CTGTAACGCGGCAATGGGCGTTTGCTGTTGAGAAGCTTAGGAAAGTCTGAATTCAGGGCTCGCACAGATGCAAAGATCAAACAGCAGATTTTAGGCACTTGCAGTTCCAAACCCCACCAACCAGGGTACAAAGAGATTTTTTTAAACTTCTTATGCCATGACATCTTAAACTGACCGGGTTCAAGAGGAAAAACACACATCTGCTTGTCTGTCTTGAAGGTTTACATTACAAATTATTTTCATTCAATCAATTTTTGTCTTGTAGAAAATTAGGCATTGTTCAAAAAATAAAAGTAAACGTAGAACCAAATGGCATACTTACTTCTTGGAAATATTCTTGTTGGCATTCCAGCCATCAAACCCTTCTCGTTTTTGTTAAAGGAATTATTTTTTTCATGTTTCCACTCGTAGTTTTTGATGATTTATCTTTGGTGATGAACTCCAGGGCTTTGGAAGGGCTCCATGCCATCACCCTAACCTTTAGCTCGCTGCATAGATTCTATGTCAGGTTCATGTTGGGACTCATGTTAGTTGAACAACTCAGTCTGAGTGCAATCTAGTCCACAGAAACATGTTGGTTAAATCAACAAAATTACTTTGGACCTTCTTCTGTGAGGTTTTTGAAAAATTTTTCCCAATGAATCTGTATCAAGCAATTTACCTTGCTTGAACTGGAGAAATGAAAATAATTTAATTTTCTAATAAAATATATACTGTATTACATTTTGTACACCAACAAAACCTGAAACAAGCAAGAGTAAAGCATATATATATATATATATATATATATATATATATATATATATATATATATATATATATATATATATATATATTTTATTTTTATTTATTTATTTTTTTTTCCCAGTTAGAAATTTATCACTTTGGAGTTTTCAAACTTTTTCTTTAATAATTTTTTCATGAATGACTGATCACACAACGTACCTCACTTAACCTTTCCAAATACAAGAATTGCATGAGCATAAATTTAATGTATCGGTAGATGTTTCTCATTTTCAAGATTTGTAATATAGAACACAGCCAGACTTAAATACAGCATCAACACCTGCAGGAAAATGTATTTAAGTGCAAGTTTAACACCCGTTTTAGTTCATGTAGATGTAAGTTTTTTCATCTCTTTCGCTGAGCTGATGAATATTATTGTTGATGTTCACCATTTGAGTTTAATGTGGAAGATAAACAGCCAAAGCTTTACCACTGTGCTCATTTTACATGACAATAACGGCCCTGACTCTGTTATTACTCCTGCTTATTTTATTATTCATGTGATGTGCTTCTGCTAGATTTCTCTTGTGTGGCTGCACATGAGCCCCTTTATTTCTGTTTGGACTTCAGATTTAAACCAACATTGTGTCTGTCGAGATCCAAGTATTCTCTCAAAGACTCTGGGTTTTTTTTCCCCCCTTATCTTATTGTCACTTTTCCTTCTGCGTTCACACTATCTTCCATTACTTTCATTTGCTCTCTTGTTGCCCGTCTTTGAGGTCAGAGACTGGTTAATGTGGGTTTATCCAGCCACCGAGCCGATTAATGCGGCCTTATGCATCCTCCCTTATTCCTTCCCCTCCTACATCTAACAATTCACATAAACCAACATTCATGTGAGGACACCTGCAAATCGTTTTGATTTTTAAGCCTGAAACTGGAGCAGTGAGAGGTCTGTGTGGTGGTTTTAACGTTGTCTCTGAAGGAAGGAGCATGGAAACTGTTTTCTTTCTCTCCTCCCAGAGAAAAACTTAGATTTCATGGTCTTGATTATTGTTCTTCATAATCATTCAAGGATGAAGCTCGGGGACTTTGAGATTGTTCTCCATTCAGACGCACCACAATGGGGCTCCTTGGTTTAGAAAACAAGACGGTGTTTCCCCTATTTCTTCGTTTCTCCCTTTCCTTTCCTCTTAAATAAATTAAAACTTGACCTATGAGTAAAGAAAGGAAGAAAGAAGGCTGAATGCTATTCATTAAGGCACTCTATTATGTATTGAAGCTATCGGTGTGCCAAAGAAAAAATTTCTTCTGATCTGAGTCAGGTTTTTTTAATTCAGTTTATGGGGCATAGTGACTGGTTCTAGTTCTGTGCACTTTTCAACTCAGATCACGCTTCAAATAATACATTCAGTGCTTTTTCTGTAGCGTTTGTCGTTGACTGAACAATCAACCAATCTTTACACCTAAAACAACACCATTGACCATTTGCATTACAAAAATATTCCCTCTGAAATACTTCGTGTTAGTTCACTTTACCACAAAAGAACCTCAACATATTTTCAAAGGTTTAAATCGATAAACAGTCTCAAAGTTGTGCCTAATTGCAAAACTGAAGGAAAGGATTCATGGTTTCCTACATGTTTTACAAATAAAAACTAAAAATTGTGGCTTGTGGATCTGTATTTAATCACACTACTGTCATGATGCTTACAATAAATACTCTAATACCCATGAACCTCAACATGAAGTCTATTGCTTCCATGTTACCTTTAGAAACCATCAAATACATGAATTGTGAACTCTAACTAATCTAGGTAAAGCGGGGCCATTCTTTGAAGACTTCAACGTAGGATAATGTGAATAGAAGACCCATCCTGAGGTCCATGGTTGTGTGTGAACAAAACATTAATCTCTACCCAACTCTCCCATGCAGGTGCAAGACAACTGTGGCAGGATTAGCTGAAAGTTGTGGCTGAGATTCTGCCTCGGGCCTCATACAGGTTGAACCCTCTCATTACCGTACTGTCGGCTCAGACGCATGCACTTTTTCCTGCCCTTTACAGTTATTACACTGTAAAAACCGTGCAGTCTGACTAAATAACGGCCTACCTTGGAAAGGTGCACTAACTCAGACAGAAAATCAAAAGAATCTACTTAACCTTTAGTTCTGGTAATGAGCGGGTAAAAAGCGTTGGTTTTGCAGACTTGAGCTCACCTCTTTGCAACACAGGGTAAATAAAACATTATGAGGATTTTCGCACGCAGAATCCAACTTCTAACACATAAATAACAGACAGATTTTTAGGGAGAAATAGTGTATTTATTCATTTTGTATTTACATGATCTAAAAGCATAAGTTAAAATAGAGAACATTTATTTTACATGGCGTGCTGAGCGCTATGCAAACTGAACGTGTTTGCGTGCGTGTGACCTATAAAGTTGAAGTAATGGTGCTCGAGTCCCTGCACCGGCGACAAGTATCCTCCGTGCTGCTGCGTGTGCGCAGAGAGCGGCACCGCCGGATAGGAGATGCCCTGACCGCGTCCGGAGCCGTGCCATGAGAAGTGTCCTGTTGGGCTCTGCTGGTACACTGAGTCCGAGGGGCTGTGGTTCTGGTGCTCCGGGGAGGAGTGCAGGTGGCCAAGGTAGTCGGGTGGGTCAGACATCGAGGCCACGGAGCCGAACACGGGCTCGGTGACCGCGCGAGACTTGGACTGTAAAAAAGCGAGAATCCGCGCGTACTTGATGTCCTTGGTCTCGGCTCTGTCCTCCGTGGTCAGGTAGTGCACCAGGTTCTTCATGCACTCGTGGTATCCATAGTGGAAGTAGTTTGCGAATTCAGCCAGCAGCTCGCCTGGAGCGAAACAAAAAGTGTTGGGGGGGATCTTTACCCTCCTGACAGATCTGCGTAAAGCTGAGCAGAAGATACTCTGGTGCTGCTGGATAAGAGCGATGCAAGAGCGTCACCCACCTTTTTCTCTCCCACGGGGAAAATCCGCGGAGTGCAGAGCTCGTAGGTACTGGACAGTCATCTCCAAGATTTCAGCTTTTTCCAGTTTTCCAGAGTTCTACAAGAAATAAATATTAAGACATGTTTTACAAAAAAAAAACCAAACCCCAGTTTAAATTAAATCTAATTTTAAATTATGCCTTCCTCCAACTTTTGCCTTGACAAATTTCAAGAAATAAAATGATAACTAATCATACATTCATAAAAAATACCTGCTTAGCCAGCGCCATCGGTACGGTTTTTCCCAGTTCGTTTAAGCATCGGTTAATCCGGTCCCGTCTTCTTTTCTCAATAACTTTGTGGGAAATTGGAGTTCTCTGTTAACAAAAATAATAAATACATTTTAAAATACAGAAAAACAAGATTAGTATACACTTTAAACTTTTTCAAATAATCAGTGGAATAAACTCTAGAATAAAAAAAATAAGGTTGAACATTTTTAAAGTAGAATCCGGGCCGTGCGCTTTGGCGCGCAGAAGCGGGCACTGCTCCACAGAAAAATCATCTTATCAGATTGGGTATGTTAGAAATATGTCATGTACACTTATCCATTTGGAAGGCAATTTTAAAAAAATATATAAATACTTGAAACTTTTAAAATATTTTATCTACATTATTAGTGCGCCAAAGTTTACCCAGAACGCTCGCACCGAGTTGGTTCACCTCATAACTTCGATGGAGATGATGTCACCTCACACAGCTACTCTACTTCACATAGAGTGCATGCAATTTTTTTTTCTAGTGTAAGTATAAAAACACCCAGAACACGAGTCATAACGAGTACAAGTATCATGTTAGTCCGCAAAATGTGGCGCGCACAAGAAGCGCGTACCTTCCTGTCCTTCATCTTTGATGCCATGGACGACTATCAGAGGAAAAGTCCAAAAAATGAGTTCAGCTGTAAATCAGAGAGGTGTGAAAGTCTGCTGGCAGATGAAAAAGGCTGAAATTTCAGGGGAAGCTGTCCCCTTATAAAGGGACCATCCTCGGGGACTCCGGCATTCACGGCGTAAATTATTCCATGGGATTAAAGAGCTATGCGTTCGGGTAAATGTGTGCGTTTAGGATCAGTTAAAGAAATAGAAAAAAAAAAATTGAAACAGGCAGGGGGGTTAACCTGTTTTGTTAATCCACGTGGCTCTTCAAAGGACACGTGATTATGTTTGGAATATTATTTGCATAGTAACAACCCAGGCGGGAAATAAGAACCGGGATCGGCCTGATCCGGTGGGGCGCACTGTGCGCACTCAAAACAAAGCGGCAAGCAAAAGAAAAAGAGGGGAGAAAAAAAAAAAAACTTTCTGTTCCACCTCGCGTTTCTCACACGATCGCCTGTTTACAAATCCCAGCAAGCGATCTTAACTCCCATCCAAGCCCCGGTCAGAGTTTTAAGGCCTGTCCAGTACCATTAGAGTAATTAAGTAAGCCTTTAATAGGCTGTTCCGCCGAGTTCAGGGGAGATCTTTTGGAGACGGAGTCCCCCCCGTTTGTTCCCGCCGGTTCTCACACGACTTGCTGACACGTCCATCTTTTATGAGAGATGGCAAGCTTTTTGTTTACGCCTCTTTATTTTTCGCAGGACTCCTCGGCAGGTGTGTGATTAGCGCTGGCACACGAGCGTCGTCTGCGTCGAGGCCCGGCGTCTCCAGCAGCCTCTGGCACACGAGGGTTACCCACCACTGGAGACTCTTTGGAGAGGCTCAATTTGTATCCTATTATCCTATAAGAAAATGTCTATTCAGTGGAATGAATAGTTTCATTGGCCTAAATTTTAATAATGCAGTGAAAGAAAGGGAGAAATAAAGAAGAATGCAGCTGGTGCGAGCGCGCATTATTCCCCGTCACCTGCGAGATGCGTAGCCTGGAGACCCCTATTCATTTGCCTAATTTCGGTCAACTTAACAAACTTTGGGAGAAATTATACTGCCATTGTTGCGAAGGGTGAAGCTTTCTGATCGAATTAACAGCACGTTTTGATCCGGTAAATGTCATTAGAAAGAAAGAAACAATCGCGTTTAGAGGGGCCTGAGTAATGCGCCAAGTGGAGACGCCAGAGCGCAAAAACAGCACAAAGGCTGCTGGTAAATGCCACAGGGGGACTTTTGTACCCTCACATTGCTCAAGTTTTTTTCCCCCCAAACAAAGGGCATTATTTTATACTTGAATACATTTCATACAACAATTGGCTGTTTCTTCTTCTTCAAACATATTTTCACAGCAAGGTCCACAACAGGTTTATTGTGTGCGCGCAGATTCCGACCGCTCTCATGCGCAACAACAGTTTTACTACTTATTCTCTTTTTGTGTGTGTGTGTGTGTGTTGGTGTGTTTATTTGTGTGTCTGAGAGCGTTTTAATCTGGAAACTTTCGACATGCTAGATGTATATTTGATCCTGTTGGCGAATTAGGGGAGAGCAAAAGCTCACAAGACATCTGAGGCTTTTGGAAAGTTTTGGGAGCACCATGGAGAGAGGCTGTCGCGAGGGACGGGGGCAGAAAATCCAATTACTCCAGTGTGGAGTTTTTAACACTTGTCTTATGTGTTTGTGCTTTAAGATGTAAAGAGACTTGTGGGTTGTTGCTTTTGTTAAGGACTAAATTAAACACTGAACGTTTTAAGCGTCGGACTTGGTTACACTGCGTGTTGCGTCACAGCGGAGCTTAGCCGGGCCTGGGTTTTTTTTGTTTGTTTTTTTTTTTTTCCTCCCGTGTTATTCCCACTATAATGTGATGTTTCCATTTTTTTGTTCTAATTATCTACCAAACATTCAATGAAAATCTGATTAGATGAATGAACCAGAATATTTTTTTTCCTCAGTCGTTGTTTAATGTTAGACTTTAGTTGCGTTTTTCTCTGTTTGTTTAGGGGGTTTCCGCTGACTCATAAAGTGTGGTGGATGGCGACTCCGTTTCATCAATGTTTTAACTTCAGAAAACAAATATTCCCTTGCGACTAAGTTAGTCTGCACATATAGCACTGCGCAGGCGATAGGGAAATAGTTTTGCGCATTCAGGATGAGCGTCTAAACTGGAAACTCATCCTTGTCAGTGAAAACCACTAAAAAGATTTTCTTTCATGCTAAGCATCAAAAATACATCCTTAGAGCCTTTTTTTCCCCCATCATTATCATTGTTATTAATGTTCTTAACATTGTTGTATTTTAAAGTATTTGCTCAATCTGCTGTTTTTAACTGCAGGTTATCCTGCAGATGGCTGTCCATCTGAACGCTAAAGTTAAATCACAGGAACTTTGCTCTGTGAGGTTTAACTTTAAATACAACTTGAGAGCAAAAGTGTCAGTTTTTGCTCTCAAGTTTCAAACAGACTTCTATGAAGGAAGGATTTTGATGTGCGTGATGCACATTTGTATCTATGGAAAGTTGAGTGAACAAATATTACCATTGTTGGCATTAAAATGTGATTAATGCTTTCACAACTAAAGAACTGGAATTTATTGATTTGCTTGTTTGATTTTCGCATTAGTCGTGTGTCAAATTAATGAACTTTCAGTGTTTTTTTTTTTTTTTTTTTTTTTTTTTTTTTTTTTTTGTAATTGACAAAAACCTGCTGCTATTTTATTTTACTTCCTTCATCATCTCAGTTTAGGATCTTCACACATTCAAACAAGCCTACAGTCCTGCAGCCTTTCAGCGCAGCGGCGGCCCTCGCTGCTGTGGCCCCTTGTGTTGTCAGGCGCTGCGCTCTGACCCGTGGTGACCACCGCTGAGGGCCTCAACGCGATCCTTTGGTCTGGTGCGCCACCCTCCGCCTGAACCGCGACAGTTCACACGGTCCCCACTGAGTCTGTTCAAGCCTCTGAATAAGGCTTGTCCCTGAAAACAACGCTCAGAGCTGAGACTCGAGAGAAGCATGTGTTAGGTGTTTTATCAAAAAAAAAAAAAAAGAAAAAAGAACGCGGAATAAAATTAATGTTATTCTAACTTCAGTTGGATTAAAAAAGTTGTTAAAGATCACTTTTAAGCAGAGCTGCTCAGTATTTTATTTGATTTTTTTGGAACAAGGGCTCTCTCTTGTGGTGTTTTGGGAACTGCAAAGACTGTGACGTTTGATCAAAGAAAAAGTATCCTTAGTTTATTACGTGAAAACTTAATAAACTTGAATTACTTTTATTATGGAGGAAACCAGCCCCTCAGAGGTGAGTGAGCGGGTAGGAGGGGTTTTTTTTCTCTCACCTGTCTATCTAGAGTTTGGGTCAATGAGAGGCAGGAGGTTGATGACTCACCTAAACAATTCAGATCTTTCTCCATTTCACTGCCTCGAGTGAATTACAAATTTTATAATTTATTGAAATTATAAAATCAAAAAATGACATTAACATAATAATTGATACAAACCACTAACTGAGCAGACTTCACACATTGTTCTTTGCAGAACCTCTCAGCTCCTTTGGGTGGGAAATGTCTGTGCAGCAGTTTTCAGTTTTGTCCAGAGATGTTCCATCAAATCCAAGTCTGGACTCTGGCTTGGTCCCTCCAGGACATTCACAGAGTGGTTCTGGAGCGTCTTCTTGAATATCTTGGCCGTGTGCGTTGGGTCGTTGTCCTGCTGAAGAAAGAAGCATCGCTCCATTTTGAAGTCAAGAGTACTCTGGATCAGGTTTTCACCCAGGATGTATAAGAACATCCAGATAGCATGAAGCTGCCGCCACGTTGCTCCGCATTGGCCTGATGATGAGCTTTATATCAAGGAGTTTGATCTTTGTCTCGTCAGATCAGGGAATCTTGTTGTTTATGGTCTGAGAGTCCTTCAGGCACCTTTTGGCAAACTACAGACTTCCTGCCATGTGACTTTAATTAAGGAGAGACTTTTGGCATGCAGGAATGTTTATGCAGAGATGGTTGTCCTTGTGGACAGTTCTCCTCTCTCCACAGAGAATCGCTGGAGCTCTGACAGAGTGATCTGGATTCTTGTTCACCTCATAAATGTGATTTCTTGGTTTTCTAATTTTAATAAATCTGCCATATTTGTGTGTAGAATTTTGAGGAAAGGTTAATGTAGCAATCCTGTTGCCAGTTCACCACAATTACTCCCTTAGACCACATCGGACAGTCAGACAGAAACTGACAACTGCAGTTTCTTGCCCCTCTTTCTTCCTTCCCCCACATCAACTATGAACTTCTCCCTTGCTTCCTGACCAGTCCCACCCACTTATGCTGAAGCAGTAATAAGAGGAATTATCTCTTCCCATAAGATTATGCTCAATTTGTATAAATTGTAATGTTAAGCAATAAAAGTCTGCGATTTTTACTTGTAGTTACCTCTGACTAATTACTTTATTTCTAAGGATGCAGAAACTGGCAGTCCAATCCCCTCCAGTTGAGCTGGTTCTGCAGTGACCCCTGGGCAGACAGATGACCTGGATGCTGCTGACACTCTGACCAACTTACCTGTCCCAGCTTAATTTATCAAGTTAAACTGGGACAGGCAAGCATCTGGTGCACCAACACAAACATACTAATCGCTCACTGCTTCATATTTTGACATTTCCCATCATCATTATGGAGCTTTGTCCTCAGTTGGTTCAAAACATGGCTGACAGAAAGCTAAAATATGTTTCACAGAGGCTGCAGAGGCCTTCTGACTTCAGCAGCCACGGTTATATGTGCCACATATTTTTTGGAAATGTGTGCACCCATCGCTATCACGACCCTTTGGCCAATGAGTGAGCGCCTCTCAGTATTTTGGTAACGCAACATGTGACCCCGCCTGTTATTGGCTGAGAACGGCAGCAGCAGGGAAACTAAAACGCGAGGCTTCCGCCGCCGCCGCTCCCGCTGCTGCTGCTGCTGCTGTTGCTTCTTCTGGAAGAATCTCAATAAAGTCTGCAGCTGCTCACAGGTTAGTTCGTTGGGATTAAAAAAAACAAAACAAACACATACACACACAGGCAGCCTGTGGATGAGATATGAGAGCAAAATGGCGATTTTGCCCCTCATAAAGCAGGATGCGAGCGTTTGAAACGTTGATGTTATTGTTGTCTTCATAAGAAGTGAGCCACGTTTTGTTCCTTTTTTTTTTTTTTTTGACGCATCTTCATTTCCGTTTCTTCTTCACGTTAACCTGCGTGTTCAGCTGATTAAAACCACAAAACGCGGCGATACGAGCGAAGAGCCAGCGCGCGCGTGAAAGGAGGGCTATGAAATGAAGATAGATGCGGATGGACACGTAGCGTCATGGATGATTTGGTACACAGTGTGCAACGATCCACTCCGTCTGCAAAACTTTGCTGCGTCTTTGTGGGCCTGTTTCCATCCGGCTGCCGTCCATCTGTTTGCCGTTTGGTTTAATACTTGGTACCAGGAGTGTGTCAGAAGATTAATGAAACCTTTATCTTTCAGTTCATGTACCGGCATCCCGCCACTTCGATCATAACTGTGTGTGTGTGTGTGTGTGTGTGTGTGTGTGTGTGTGTGTGTGTGCGCGCGCGCGCGCGCTCGAGCAGTTAAGCATGACGTCCTCGCACGAGGAAGTAAGTTCGGTGTTATTAACAGGAGCTGTGGCTGCATCACAGTTTTTTTTTTTTTATACACCTGTTTTATATCAGATATTATTATGAGATGCCAGAAAAAAAAGAAAAAAAAAAAAAAAACTTTACATACACATCTCTGTTTACTGTTTAAATTAGGTATTTTATTTTGAAATAAAAACTGGCTTTCTGTAACAATGTTTTATTTATAACTGTTGGCTACAATATGGCAACAGAAAAATGTTGCCATATTGTAAAAGAACAAAAAATGTATGTTTTTTTTGTTCTTTTACTTTGTTTTGCCATTTCAAATAGTATTAGAGGTCCTTGAGTATTCTGTCTACCTTTTTTTTTTTTTTTAAGCTGTGAGTAATAACATAAGGAACAATTATTTGCAACAATGCGATGGCAAATATCTAAAATGTGAGTTTGCAATTGATATTCTCAGACGCACCCCAAATGCGGTTAGGTTGAAAATAGGTTATTTTCTAGTCCTTTGTAAGCTTTAGACAGATGTGGCTCTGTTGACTTAATACGACCTGTTTTGGTTATGGGTTTGATGCTGCATACAAAGGTTTAACGTTACAACTCTCTGACCTCATAATGTCCAATAATACTTTAATTGAAAAACTGTTGCAGCTGAATATCAAAATGTATATTCTGCGCAAATATTTTCAAAAAAATTCTTGAATTTGTTGAAATATTGCCTGGCTATTTTGACTTTGTGATCAATTCTTTGGCCAAAATCTAAATGTTCAATTCAGTTCTCACTAGCTGACAACTTGGCAGGTAAAACACTAATTACTAATAGAATCAACGTCCATAAAATGACTCGCTGACTTTAATGCTATTGTAGAGCATCGTTTTAGTGTCTTTTCATTGCATCATGTGGAAGTACTTTGATGTCTGATATGATTGTTGGCAGTCTTTGAGGATGACGATGAAGTTCCTTTAAGGTTTTTCTCTTACCAAACCAAAGTCTAAATGTTTCTGGCATCAGCATCTTTACTCATGAGCTTGAAAAGTCTAAATGAATTTCATGTTTCACTTAACTGAAAGGATGCTGACGCAAGCAATGTTCAGTTTTCAGGGTCATTTTTGCATCTCATGGTGAATACAGTTGCCAAGCAACCAGTGAAAATCCACAGACAGTGGTGTGTTTAGACATAAATTCAGGGGCCCATCCCGTCTAACAAATCCCATGTTTCTTGACAGGAGCTACAAAAAGATCTCCCCAATTTATTATTATTATTATTATTTATTTATTTTTTTAAATTATTATTTATTTATTTTTTTTGCAGCAGGATAATCTAAATTTCAACAAATCTTCGCTTTATAGAAAAATGGTGCTTTTGCTGTTGCAGAAATTATAATTAGTGTTGAATTATTTTCATTTCGTCCTTCGTTGTTTGGAGTAAATGAAAAACAAACAATTATCTTTTTAACTGTCACATGACAGAACAATGTAGTTTAACCATAAAAATGTAACATCCAGAATGGAAAATGTTCATAATATTTCACACCTCAATATATTTACTGACAAATTGTTTGGTTGGTGTTGTTTGAACTATGCTGGCCTGGATTATCAGGCCTGAGCATGGTTTGAAACCTTCTTTGTCCTGCCAGAAATCCAATTTGAAGGCGTCCTTGAAGCACACAAAGACACATAGAAAGTCAATATTGTGAGATGTCTACCACAGAAAAACTCGAGAAGTAATAATATTACAGCAAAACCCTGTACAAGAAGCAATATTATGGAAAAAATGAATTGTATATTTTTGCTGCTTGGAAAACCTTTACTTTAGTTTGCAAATGCCAAGTACAAATTAATCTAATGTTTGTTTTTTTATTTAGGTTTGGTGTTGATGGTTGTATTCTTTAAACATGCAGAAAAATAGGCAGTTAAGCCCAAAATTATTGATACCATTGCAGATTTAGATTTAAAACCTATTTGATTCAATCAACAATTTTGTTGCCGACACCAATGAGACAGACCTCTTACAGAGGAGGATAAAACAATGTGAAAGGACCATTAAGTTTGAAAAGAAACACATGCGTATGTTTTTATTTTAATGAAAACAAATTAATATCCTTGTCAATAATTAATGGAAAAATCTTGATAGGCATTACATTAGCAAGGAACTTATTATTGTTCACCAGCTTTTTGCATATTTTCACTATGTATGTTGGCAATTTATCTTTGCTGATGAACTCCCAAGTGTTTGAGGTTGGAAGGCCTCCTAACCATCATCCTAATCTTTATCTCCCACCAGATTCTACAACTGTTAGATTCAAGTCGACTCTTTTTGGGCAAGTACAAGAAATTGATATTACTTCCTGTCAGGAGAAACAATTTGCTATGTCTAATGCATTTTATGAGACAAACTGTAGAGATTCCTGCACCATGAAAAAAATAATAAATTCTACAATACACTGTAAAGCAATACACTTTTTGCAGAAGCCCTTCTGTGAGTGTCTTCAGCTGGTTTTAGGCAGATTCAGGCAGACAAGGTGCAGACACTGCAGGCATTTTAAAGCAAACTTCCTTTTACAGGAATCCGCGGAATGCAGACTGAGTGAAGTGTCCTCTTTTTTTCCTTCTTTTTAATTGACCAAGCAGTGCAGTTTTTCCACATCCGTGGTAAACAGAGAGACAGTAAAATGACAGTGGAGGAGTCACATGTTTTCCCTTTGAGCACAGGAGCAGATTTCTTTATAGCAAACAGAGGGAGAGGTTGTGGCGCTGCGACTCTGTCATTATGGCGTTCTCCGTCATTTGAGAATACCAGCATGACTCTGTCTGTTGTGGGACTTAGAGCAGGCTAAAAGAGCTGATGTTGACAACACAATCAGCTTTTTTGTGTCACCTTCACAGCAGAAAATTAAGATCACGTTTTAAGACTGATTGTCATCGTCCCAACAATCTTTAACTCTTGTACCTTCAACTACAATAAGTTGAAAAAAAAAAATCCCCTTGTGAGAGCAGAAATTACCCTTGCAGGAGAAACAAATCTGATCTGCATGGTTATTGAGTGGAATGATCTTCCTGGAAGTCCTAAAAAACTGTTTTCTTGTTCTGGTTTTTTCAGTGTTTAACCAAATGTCATCTCAGGTGGTGAAAGTTGACTTGAGTGCTCAGATCAGAGATACCTTTTGGCTGATTTCTGATGTAACACCCTCACCTATTTAACTGATTTCCCTGTAAAAATGACATCTAAGCACATAACATTGTTTGTACTTCTGGTAAAATCTGCTGTTTTGCAATAAAATTAAAGCTTTCCTGAAGCATCCTTCCTTTTTTTCCCCAACTTTTAAAGTTGACTTGAAACGGTGTGATGAAGCTGAAAATGGCTGACCTTGAGTCTCATTTAGTCCATTCTAGTTTTCCCACCAAAAAGTTTTCATTGCCACCTGATAGATCTTGGGCATGCTTTGTTTACAAGATAACATTTTTAGCTTCCAACCAGTTGATCACCAGCCGGGGCATAAAGGCAGCCGATTCCTCACTGCATCCCTCTGTTCATCTGTCACCAGTTCTGAAAAAAGAAACAGTTTAAATACGTTTGATGACAGTGTAATCAGTGTGATGTATCCTCTCTTTGATTTGCGTTAAGAATGATGTGTGTCCTGGCTCTTTGCTGGTTGGGAGCTCTTGGCAGACATGTGACCTTTGCTCTACTTCACTAACCCCTCCTCCAACCTTCCCGCTCTATACATTTCCATGCTGTGCCTCATGTGAGCAGCAGTGTGAGGTTTCATCATTGGGGGCAGGACCAGCGCTACTCAGTGTGGTCGTCTTGTCCAAGGTCAGCCTTTGGTTCCTCAAACCGGGGCTGAAAGTGAGGGCGGACGTGAGTCAGGAAGTGCAGAAAAGACATCACACTGCGGCCACATGAGCTTCACCAGCCGTCTGACAGCCACACAGTGACAAGCAGCAGGACTCTCTGTGTGACTGGTTGCAAGGTGTCAGCTGTCCTGCCATTTTCAGACAGTCTCTGTTCACTCACCTTTGGAAAACAAGCTCAACTGGTCTGGCTTTGCCTTGAAGCATAAGCCTGTAAATGTAGATGGAAAGAGATTTATATGTGATAAAAGCAATTTGGTCATTTTGTTGGGATGTTCCTTATGGGGCAGGGTGTGCTGGTTGTGAATTAATCACTGAGCCAATGGGGGCATCTTCAGTTTCAGTAGTGATCCTACTAAACCACACTATAAAGACCTTAGATGCTTGTTGCAAAAAAAAATGGTGGAGAAGTCATCGGTTAACATTGGTGCACAAGATGAGCCACAGTTTCCTTCCAATTTTGTCCATTTTTGTCATGTTTCACACTGGGATTTCTAATGTCAGATATTTTTGTGCCACTTCCTGTAAAGTACAAATATTTCTCTTCTTTGCGAGAAGTGAAATATTGTAGAGGAAATCAAGTGTGTCTGACCACCATTGTGTCATATTGCACTAACTTTCCGGCTGCGTCTGGAGTGGCTCTTGTGTTAACAGCGAAGCTACAATGTGCCTTCAAGCTGCCAGCGTGTCTTCATGTTCTGTGTCAAATGACCTTTCTGCCCTCCTCCCCCCCTCCCAGTGTCTTGTGCTGGAGTGAGGTGTGACTTGTGAACTTGCTCTGCCATTGGCTTGTGAGTCTTCCAGGCCAAGTATGGAGAGAGGAGGTGGGTGGGGAGGTTTTTTAGGACTACCTTTCACCTCCAACAACTGTTAGCACATATAATCTGCAGGAGGCAGTCTCTGACGGGGGTCTGTTGCTTGTATTTTCATTTAACATCTTTGCTACAAATTTGTCTTATCTCACTTGAAAACGGTAAAGTGATTAAATGAAATTGTTTAGGTTTATGTTAAATTGTTAAATTCTCAAGGAGCAACATTTTTTGTTATCGTATCATACAGTGATTCACACACTCCTTGGCCAAAAAGTTTTTAAATAGATAACAGAAAATGTTGAAAAATGCCATCTTTCAGTTTTTTAGTGGGTGAAAAAACATGTTTTTTTTTTTTTTATCACTGATGCCAACACTAATAGAAACACACGCAGTTACAATTTACACTTACAATTTAGTAAAATACTTTGTGTGGTCTAACTATTAGTATTATTATGTGATATAGTGATCGCTTCTTACTTACTCTTCAAAATGAGAAATGCATAGGATCATGTCTTCAGGAAAGTTCATATTTTAGTGAATACTATAAAATAAAAATTTTAATTTGTTCATTGTACTAACAAGTAATAGTATAAAGCAACATAAAAAATCTGAATAAAAATTAATTTTTCTAAAACGTTACCACTTTAGCACTGCTGACAATAAAAGTGTCTTTCAAACATGACTGACATTTTCTGATTTGTAAGTTCTGACATCAAACTATTGATCACATATGTAAAAAAAAAATGTTTATGATATAGATTTTTATCAATGTGACCCACCAAAATATTCTACCTAATTAATGTAACATAATGAATGGACTCCTGCTCAGTTTTTCTACATTTCCTGATACTCATCTGCTTTCTGTCTTTGCTTTTTCTCCTAGAAAATATCTGAATCTAAATATTTTTTTTCTGTAAAACCCAAATATTTACTTTTTACCAAAGCTTCACATAGCTAATCTGTAGATGAAGTGAAAAAAAGTTTTCCAAATTTTGGCTTTTTAATAAGTGAGGGAAATATTTATTAACTGTCTTCCAGCCAGCTGGCCAGCAGTGTGCAGCAACAGGCAGGAAGGGAGACCCCCATCCCTTTAGCACTTTCTCTGACTTCTTTTTAAAAGGGATTTAAACTGCAGGAAAAGTTTGGTGAATAATTTAAGGTATTTTGAAACTACAACTTTTTAGTTTCGACAACCAACCCATTCCTTGCTGGCACCACCTCAAGATGGACGCTTAGGCTAATTGTCTTTGTTGAACTACTTTCAGGTGTTTCGGTTTCCTCCAGCCTGAACACTGTACTACACACAGTGCCCAAATAATGCCTCATGTTTGTGTCACACTCCGAAACATCTGTGGAATCAAGTATTTAAATCACTGTGTATTTAAATCACTGTGGACATCTTCACCTTTGTTCTTGTTCTTGTAAAATTGCAACAAATGTAAACCAACACCCAAATGTTTTGAATGTTGTTCTAATTTTTGGTTTAAATTTGTGCTGAGTGGGACGAAAATCTGACTGCACGTCCGTTGTGTTTGAGGTGAACAAAAGGGGAAAACAATCTGTGGGTTTGGTTCAACCTGTCAGCTGCGTGACTCTGCAACGAGCAGCTTGCTGCGTCTCACGTGTCTGTGTTTCTGTTTGAGATGGGGCGTGTTTCTGCTATTCATAGTTGTGAGAACTTCAGAGGTCTATTAGAGGACAGCGCAAGTCCTCCAAATAGCAACCGCAGCACTGCCAGGCCTTTCAGATAACAAGACCTCTTCACTCTGAAACACAGCTTCGACCCTTCTTCGTTTACGCTCTGTGAGTACAGACATGAATTAAATGTCAGCGTGTCGATAATCTGAGCAGCGCCGTCTGATAATCTGTTAAAGTGAATTTCAGTTCAAATGAGTTGACTTAGTAATATGATCGTACTTCTTTCACATTGGGCTAAAAAGTAGCAGGTGTGGGATTTTGGAAAAACATTCATTAGTCCTTTTATTTCTTCTGTCTTTGAAAAGCAAAACTATTTTCAATGGCTTACTCCTCTGTTTTGTAGTCAGTAAATAAATTTAATTGATATTTATGTTTTATATATTTCAGCATTAACTGTTTAATGTAACTTTTGTTTGGCATCTTTGCTCCAGTTGGCACTAGTCTCATTTGTCATGAGCTTCAGGGTAATAATAGAAGTAGGTGAGAAGTCGTTTGTTACCTCTATGACTTCATTTACCTTCACTGCAGAGGTCAGGTCAGTTGACCTGAATGTCCTCAGAGGTTTATAACAAAAGCAACGCATTGGAAATATGCATGAGCTGACTGAGAAGTGCATTTCTTAAAAAAATCTGAGGCAGTTCTTATTACCAACCATATTATTTCTGCTTATAAAGTAAATAAGCAGAAATAAATAAGCTACAGAGCAATAGAACTGTCTGACCACAAGTTCTGCTACGTCTGATTTGAATATTTCTTTCTTAGCTCTGCTGCAGAACATTAGCGGGGCTGACTTATTATTTAAAGGAAGTTTCAGCCCAGTGACTTCACCTCAGAAATATTCCAAGCAGAAAGTTTTCATCCCCTCCTGAAGCAAGTGGTTGAACGTCTGTGGTGGTTTCCTTATATCTCCGTGGAGGCTGGAGACCAGAAAACATGTGTGGAGTTGGATTTCCTTCCTACGTACAGCTGTTAAATGAGAGAGCACATCCTTCCTTTCGTATGCAGCAATTGAGAAGAATCGGTGTGAATGAGAGGGCTTTAGATGGAGCTTAAAAAAGTGAAAGATGCTGATTAAAGTATGAATTCATCATTGGAATAATGGAGCTACACTATATATATATATATATATATATACATATATATATATATATATAAAATTCCCTTCTCACCCACCCATGCAGGTGGTTCTTATCCTCTGAGCTCGGGTCCTCTACCAGAGGCCTGGGAGCTTGAGGGTCCTGCGCAGTATCTGGCTGTGCCAAGGACTGCACATTTCTGGACTGAGATGTCTGATGTTGTTCCTGGGATCTGTTGTAGCCACTGCTCCAGTTTGGGGGTGACTGCCCCGAGGGCCCCGATGACCACAGGCACCACTGTGGTCTTCACCTTCCAGGGCCCCTCTCCAGTTCCTCCCTGAGGCCCTGGTATTTCTCCAGTTTCTCGTGCTCCTTTTTCCTGATGTTGCACCGCTGGTATTGCTACATCTACCACAACGGCTTTCCTCTGTTGTTTATCCACTATGACAATGTCTGGTTGGTTCGCCATTACCATTCTGTCTGTCTGGATCTGGAAGTCCCACAGGATCTTAGCTCTGGCATTCTCCACCACCTTTGGGGGTGTTTCCCACTTTGATCTCGGGGTTTCCAGTCCATATTCTGCACAGATGTTTCTGTACACTATGCCTGCCACAGTCCATATTCTGCACAATGTTTCTGTACGCTTTCCCTGCCAGTATCTTGCACCCTGCTGTTATGTGCTGGACTGTCTCAGGGGCCTCCTTACACAACCTACACCTTGGGTCTTGTCTGGTGTGGTAGATCTGGGCCTCTACTGCTCTGGTGTTTAGGGCCTGTTCCTGGGCGGCCATGATGAGGGCCTCTGTGCTGTCCTTGAGCCCAGCTTTTTCCAGCCATTGGTAGGATTTACTGATATCAGCCACTTTGGTTATTTGCTGGTGGTACATCCCATGTAGGGGCTTGTCCTCCCATGATGGTATCTCTGGCACTTCAACCTCCGTTCCCTGTTGTCTTGAGACATTCACTGAGCACATTGTCTGTTGAGGCTTTGTCCCTGATGTATTTATGGATCTTAGTTGTTTCGTCCTGGACAGTGGTTCTCACACTCACTAGTCCTCTGCCTCCTTCCTTGCGGCTTGTGTACAGTCTCAGGGTGCTGGATTTGGGATGGAACCCTCCATGCATTGTTAGTAGCTTTCTAGTCTTAATATCTGTGGCTTTTATCTCCTCCTTTGGCCAGCTAATTATTCCAGCAGGGTATCTGATTACTGGCAGGGCATAGCTGTTTATCGCACGGATTTTGTTCTTGCCATTGAGCTGGCTTCTCAGGACTTGCCTTATTCGTTGGAGGTATTTAGCTGTTGCTCCTTTCCTTGTGGCCTCATCGAGGTTGCCATTTGCTTGTGGTATACCTAGGTACTTGTAACTGTCCTCTATGTCTGCTATTGTTATATATATATGTCCTCTATGTCTGCTATTGTTATATATATATATATATATAGACATTGTCATAGTGGATAAACAACAGAGGAAAGCCGTTGTGGTAGATGTAGCAATACCAAGCGATTGCAACATCAGGAAAAAGGAGCACGAGAAACTGGAGAAATACCAGGGCCTCAGGGAGGAACTGGAGAGGGCCTGGAAGGTGAAGACCACAGTGGTGCCTGTGGTCATCGGGGCCCTCGGGGCAGTCACCCCCAAACTGGAGCAATGGCTACAACAGATCCCAGGAACAACATCAGACATCTCAGTCCAGAAATGTGCAGTCCTTGGCACAGCCAAGATACTGCGCAGGACCCTCAAGCTCCCAGGCCTCTGGTAGAGGACCCGAGCTCAGAGGATAAGAACCACCCGCGGTGGGTGAGAAGGGAATTTTTATATATATATATATATAGTTATATATATATATATATAGTTATATATATATATATATATATATAACCTTTTATCCAAACATGTTTATTCATTTCAAAAACAAATTGCACACCCAAATTGTCCGATTCTGCTCTGACCGACACATTTCTGGGTCACAAGAGCATTCTAGCTGAAACTCAAATATTTCAGTGCATGATTCTGTAAAAAGGGAGGACACCACAAAAGTTTGGATCATTGGATGTTCATGTGATGAGGTATTTCTGAAAGCCCAAGAGCACAATGTCGAATCATCACTGAGTCATTAACACGGTTCTCTGTGGATTTAAACCCGAAGCTCAATTTTATTCTGTTCTGTTGTTTTGTGTCTCCCGGTTCTTGTTTTTCCGTCAACATGTCAGGATTAGATGTGCATGTCATAAACAGATACACAAACTTAAGAAATGGCTCAAACATTGAGGGATTTAGATTATAGCACCTACATCAAAGGACCAAAAGAACAAAATAGACGTCATATCAGGTAAAATGCAATGTTTCACGTAGCCTAGAGAAAAGGAAAGTATTTGTTTAGCTCAAGCTTTCCTCAGGATGTTTCTACCAGAATCCTTTTTTTAATACCAGCCATTTACTAGGTAGTTGTAAGTCAACATATGTGCACATAAAAACTCAGTTACTTTTAAAGGGCAATAAAATAAAATTTTATCTGTACTACAAGATCTACCATAGTATTAAGATTATGTCCCACTTAATTGACTTGCCAAATATATTTCAAGAGGTTGTATGTGCTAAGTTAGCATCTTCTCAGATCTGAAATAGCTCTGATAAACTGAGATCCAAATGTTTTTTTTTTTTTGTCCTTTTTCATTTATTTCCCTTTAAACGGTGCCACATTTACAATGAAAAATAAGTATAGGTTTAGCAGTAGATTTGATTATGTGAGTTACATCTATCAAAGTGTTATCAAATCCTGTTTGCCAATAGGAAAGTATTATTGCCACAGGAAAACCGAGTGTTGCAGGCAGTGTCACTGCAGGAGGTTTTATCAGAGACTAACTACAAAGTTTGGTTGGACCGTCTTGCAGTCCTCACTTCAACTCCATTGAGTACTTGGTAGATCTGCTTGGGTGTTCATCAAATTCTGGTTGGGCTGGCCAGCTGTTCCCAAGGACGAGCCAGACTTGTGCAGCTCCACTTTTTCATATTGCTTGGCTGATTTCTTTTGACGTTACCATTGTGTCAAACAAGAAAGCAATGTGCTCCAGGTGTGGCCTTTAAAACACCTTGCAACAGCTCTCAAGCACGATAGTGAGGGGTTGATCATTTGTCCTTGCTTCGTTACTTCAGTTTGCAGTCACTGAAGTAACAATAACCTCCTCTGTATACAGAAATGTTGTGGTGTCAAATGGGACGCCATCTGCTTGACAGCTGAGTTTTGGCCCAGACTGGTACATCAACGGGACAATGACGCTGCTGTTTATTGAAAACTTGAGTTTTTATTTAGACAAATTTAAGTTCCAATGAGGAGCTGTTGCTGGTTGTTTGTGTTGTTGCTCTAGTTTTGGGTGAAAGTAGGTTTTCCATTTCATTTCCAGAATTACTTAGCAACCTAAACTAAAGCGAAAAAAACAGGTAAATTACTGAAGTTTTTTTTTTTTTGGAAATATGAACATTTTACAGTAACATTGTAAAACAAGTGTTGCTTGTTTTATAGGGTACTTCTGGTTTTTATTTAAAATTATTGAACAATATTTATTGAACCTATTCATCTTAATTACCAACAAATTATCTGACTTTATTTAAACTGTGGTCATGTTCTCAGTTTAAAAGACAGAGTTTAAAAAGATAAAGGCTTGCTCTATTTGGATGAAGCCATAATTACTGTTTGATGTGTTTTTCAAAAATCTATCTGTATAAATAAAAAACACTCAACGTTTTAAGATCCTCTAACAGATCAGTGTTCAGTCTGAATGGCTTCCTCTGTGTCTGTGCAGGTTCAGTTCATATCAGCCATGCAGGCTCAGGAAGTCCTCAGACAGCTGCGGATTCCAGAGCTGGACGACTTTCGGCAGTATGTCCGAGGCTTTCCTACGAATGCTCTCATGGGTATGGGCGCCTTCGCCGCCATCACCACCTACTGGTTTGCCTCCAGACCGAAAGCTCTCAAGCCACCATGCGATCTTACAGTGCAGTCGCTGGAAATACCTGTGAGTTTTCACAAGTTTTTCTTTCCTTCTTTGTTTTGTCACCTTTTTTTTTTTTCAGTCTGACGTTCTTTCCAGTAGGGTGTTCTGGTACAATCAATCCTCCCAATTTATAAGAGTGAAGATTCATAAGCAGCTGGTGTCATACTGCAGGAATGAGGAGCAGTTTATCTCACAGCCGGTGAAGTGATCTCTGCAGGAAATTGGTTTCAGGGATCTCTGGATTTTCATCAGCCAGGTTTTTCTTGGCAGATATTGATTTCCGGTTTCTTCAAATCAATCCTGCTGATTTTATTTGTAAACCATAGCAGAACATTGAGAAGAAATCTACTGCAGTTTCTTTTCCTGTTATTATTCCTATTTATGCAATCTAGTGGATGTTTCTAACTGTTATCTGTGCATCAGAAATGCACAGATAACAGTATCTATTATTGTTGGAACATCTGAAACTGCAGTTGGTTGCCAGTTTTGATGCATTTAAAGATTAGAATAAAACAAATCTGAAACTTTATTTGACCAGCCAGAAATGACCAGAGTCCAGATTGGTGCCTCTTCTCTGAAAAATGTTGCCAGATATTGTTGACTCGGCAGACAAAAATGTTTATAGTCTTGATTGATTGCAGGGATGCAGGACTCATCATGTCACGTCTCTGTGGATGTTATTTTGCTCTTCTTAGGGGGGAGATCGTGCCAGAAGGTCAGTCCTAAATGACAGCGACGGCGAGTACTTGACACATTATTACAGCGACGCACAAACGATTTATGAGGTGTTCCAGCGAGGACTCAGGGTGTCAAGTGAGTTTCTGTGCTAAGATGTTGACTGAAAACACCGGAAGAGACCAAACGGAGTCAGGATACCACCTCTTGTTTTCTGTGGTAGATAATGGACCATGCCTTGGGTCGAGGAAGCCAAACCAACCATATGAGTGGCTGTCTTATCAAGAGGTAAGCTGCAGAGTGCTGCTGAAAGGAAACGCCTGCTTGAACTCAAATGTACTTTTTAAAAAAAAAATTGTATTTTTTTTTTTTTTAAATGTCCTGTTTTTGACAAGGTCGTGGACAGAGCACAGCACATCGGTTCTGCCCTTCTTCACAGAGGTCACCTTCACACAGGCGACAAGTTCATTGGCATCTTTTCACAAAACAGACCAGAGGTAACTCAAATGTTTCATTTGTTTTAACAAGTCATTGCTTTTGTTTGATTTCCATTTGATATCAGTCTTCTTGTACATGCAACAATCTCTTTTATTTATTCATTTTCATTCAGTTTATTTACATAGAGACTCTAGTGAACAATATCTTCTGGCTAGTGGTAAAGATGCAATACTTTTTCAACCTCTTAGCTGTGATGTACGGCAAAAAGCTGCTATAATGTGCTACAAGTCCGTAAGTTGAATATTTAGAGACTTTAAAAACTTTAAACTTTAAAATTGCTATCATGTTTTGATTATTCTTTATACAAATAGTTGCATATTGTGCTTCTGACATGACAGGCTTTCTTCAGTGCAATAACAATATTGATTTAAATTAATCAAACCCATCTGCTCTGTTTTTGCCACAGTGGACGATTTCAGAGCTGGCCTGTTACACATACAGCTTGGTTGCAGTCCCGCTGTACGACACGCTCGGCACAGAGGCCATCGGCTACATTATTGAAAAAGGTACAAACAAATTCCTCCATCACGTGCTGTGGACCAGGAACTGAAAAGTTCAACCACTCGGCATGTCTCTATTTCAGCGACCATTTCAACGGTGATATGCGACGTAGCCGAAAAGGCTCAGATGATTCTGGACTGCATCGGCGGACAGGGGAAGACCGTGAAGACCATCGTTCTCATGGAAGCTTTTGACGAGGATCTGGTGAGCCGAGGAACAGAGAGCGGGGTTCAGATTCTCAGTCTGAAGGAGTTTGAGGTAAGGCTCTGACTTGTTTCTGCTCCATAAAAACATGAAAACTTTTTCACTTACGTTGAGAGATTTTTGTTCTGCTTGCTTTTCAAGGCCATCGGTGAAGCCAACCATCAGAAACCAACGGTGAGTAGAAACGGCACAGATCCTCTGACCTGATAAGCAAGACGGAGCTCCTGATTCTGAAGATGCTAATATTATTATTAAAACTCCATCTGTTAGACATTACTATTACACTAATGCACACTTTGATCCAAAAAATGAGCAACATCTGTCATCTTAACTACAGCCTCCCAAACCAAATGACCTGGCAATCATCTGCTTTACATCTGGAACTACAGGTAAGCCCAGGAATCAGGCTACTTGGATGCTTTTCAAACGATGATATTTTTTTTCCACACTACAAGATGTATTTCCTCTATTTTTCTGAGCTTTTATGTTTTGAATGCAGGAAACCCTAAAGGTGCAATGCTTACTCATGGAAATGTAATCTCCAACACCGCAGCGTTCATTAAAGTAACACAGGTAAAAAAAATAAAAAAAAAGAGAAAAGAAAAAAGTTTGTTCCCCTTGCAACACGACAGCAGCTGAAAGGTGCCGTCGGAGCTACGATCAGATGTTTTAGATCAAAGCATATTCACGTTAGTCTCCACAAACTTTTCATAATTTCAATTGTGAAAAACAAAAATGCCATTCCACTTTATACCTATGCACTGCATTGTGTTTTACCTCTGAACATTACGTTGTAACGGAACAAAACGTCAAAACTTTTTGCAAGGCGTTTTTAAGTGCAGCTGGATTCGTTTGATGCTATTTGCCTCTGTTTGACTGTCTCTGATTCCCCCCCTGTCCTGCGCCCCTCCACTGCCCCCCTGAACCCATGTGACCTGTTGCTCAGGCCACACTGAAGCCCAGTCCCAAAGATGTGCTCATCTCCTTCCTCCCTCTGGCCCACATGTTTGAGAGGGTGGTGGAGGTACAGTACCTGAGTGATCTGACTTGCATACCTGCATGTGTTTTCTCTGTGTCCCCTGCAGATACACTGCATGCTGAACCTCCATGACATCCATATATCATATCTCCCGCTAGCTCACATGTTTGAACGGGTCGTGCAGGTATGTTGTGGACCTAATATACTGTACTTAATATTTGCAACAATTTGTTGTTATTAGCGGAGGACTACTTTTAGCTTTATAGCAAGGCTAACAGAGCCTCGGTTTTTTTTAAAATTCTTTTAACCAGCGCAGAAATGTGAAGTCTGTTTAATTTACTTTTGGGGTTGATAAAGTGTTTTTGAATTGAAAGCTTTAATATTCTGGCAAATGAAGCATCGGTTTGAGCGTGAGCAAGCAAATAGTTTATGTGCCACTTCATATATTTAAAAGATGTACAAATAAAATGATGTTGTTCTTGTGGGAAAGATGTAGGTGAAGCGTTTCATACTTAAGATTTAGGAGATCAAATAACTGGGGAGGAGAGCAGAATCACAGGTCAGCCGCTGGAGGACATGTTTAAGAAATCAAACTTTCTGCCATTTAGAAACTAGAAATAGTTTTAATCATTCTGACAAAATAGGAAAAGATTTAGTCAAATTTAACTCTAGGCAGTGATGTGAATAAAATGGTTGTGTGTCTTTTCATCCAGAGCACATAACAAACTTTTTCCAAGCATATTTTTACTCAAAATTATGGAACCTTGAGAATCTCATGCCAGGCCGTGCTCACTGCGGACCAACTGTTTTGTCTCCTGAATCCGATGATGTCAGCCTTCAAATGCAGGCATACATGCCTGCATTTGAAAATGTTGATATGCAGCAAGTTAAAACAAAAGCAGCAGTTCCTTATTGCACCACATCAGTGACCAGTTACTTCCAGGCTTATCTTGAGCAACAAACCCATCCTGTTATCCAAGGGACAAACATTAAGGGGAGAAAGCAGTGATGTAACCAGTTGATGAAACTGCCTCTCAGCTCTAAGCCATGCCGGGTTAATTGCTTCTTTTCCAAGCACAGCGCTTTCGGTACATCCTCACTCGCTCAGCTGGCTTCCTTCTCCGGAGCTGCATGTGCAGTTTTTCCTCCCTAAGCTGAATTGTCCAGTAATCAGCTTCGTTGGACAAAATTGTGTGTGCAAATAAGGAATTTGACTTCTGTTTCAAGCACTCACAGTGTGTAGACATTAAGGAGAGATGCATCAACTTTGCAGGAAGTAAAATAAAGGTTTAAAGGAACAGTGCATACATGCATGTGTCTGCACAGCCATGGCTCCTCTGCCAAGTCCTGAGGTCTCCCTATTGCGCTGCCTTTCTTGAACCATTCATAGCGTCTGTGTTAAATGAGGTTTTATTTTACGATAAGACCAGCTGAACAAAAGTCAAGCAATCTGTATTCTTCACAAGTTCTCAAGTGGCTCTAAAACTTGTGGCAGCACTAGAGTTTACTAAAAGTTAGAAATGGGGTGTGATGGAATAATGCCATTAAGTATTTGTCCACTAACTAAAATTGATTTGTAAAATACTGCCTTCTAGTGGCCAAAAGATTTAAGCTTTGATTCGCCACAGAAATACGTAGAATGTTTTCTTTGTCAGGGTGTCATCCTCATCCACGGGGCACGGATCGGCTACTTCCAAGGCGACATTCGACTCCTAATGGATGATCTGAAAACTCTGCAGCCAACAGTTTTCCCCGTCGTCCCGCGTCTCCTCAACCGCATGTTTGACAAGGTCAGACAACGCTTGATGTCTCTTCTATTACTCTGCCTCGCCTTTATGTCTCTATTGTGTTGCTTTATTTAGTTCATTCCCCTCAATGATGTGGAAAACCTGAGATATTCTCATTTCTGGACAGGTGTTCAGCCAGGCCAACACACCTCTCAAAAGATGGCTGCTGGATTTCGCCTTCAGAAGGAAGGAATCCGAGCTGAAAAATGGGGTGATGAGAAAGGACAGCATGTGGGATAAACTCATCTTCAAAAAAGTACAGGTTAGAAAATAAGACACATTTTGTTCTGATGAAACCGTACAGTTTAAAAACATTTCGCCAGGTCTGAGGACACAGCATGCTCAGTAGTAGATTGTCAGCGCAGCTTAATGTAACCTTCTTGATCAACAAACTTAAGGTCACGTTCTTTGAAACATTTACACTTCAGCGTGAATTTAATCTCCACAGATGAGCCTGGGCGGCCGGGTCAGACTCATGATCACCGGAGCAGCCCCCGTCTCTCCAACCATCCTGACTTTCCTGCGGGCCGCTCTCGGCTGCCAGGTCAGTCCAACTCACCCGCGTCACAACTTCTGTGTTTACCTGGATAGAAATATATTTCTCGTTCTGATTGGAGTCAAAGTGTTTTCACGAACTCTAGGCAGAGTGATTTGACTGGTTATAAGCAATATTGCAATAACACACACCTCAAAGATGAACATGGTGTCGGCAGCGTCACGCTGTGGGAAGTGTTTTTGTTAGGGACAGGGAAACTGGAGTTAACAGGAAGGCGAATGAAGCTAAATTTGAGCCAATGGTGGAAGAAAATATGACGGATCCATTTAAAAGCCTCGGGGCTGGGTTGGAAGTTCACAGAAATTATTTGGACTTTTAATTAATAATTTATTTATGGAGAAATATAATAAGTGGTCCATATAAATATTATTAATAACTGATATCACTATTTACTGAACTACTGAAGTTCACTTGACTTCACATCAGCAGTCACATCTCTTCTTCCAGTTTTACGAAGGCTACGGCCAGACCGAATGCACGGCTGGGTGCACCATGTCCATGCCCGGGGACTGGTCAGCAGGTAAACGTTTTGGTTTTCAGAAAGTGTTTCTTAAACTTTAAATACGTTATGAGTAAATGTAGCATCTGAAGACAAGAATGTGCAAACAGAAAAGAAACTAAACATAAATGTTGTGTCCTCAGGTCACGTTGGGCCTCCTCTGCCATGCAATGCGGTAAAACTAGTGGATGTGACAGAAATGAATTACCTAGCAGCAAACGGAGAAGGAGAGGTGAGGATCAACCTTTAACCAGTTTTTACTGGCTGATACCAGTTTCCAGGATTCTTGAAAGTCTGATATACTGACTCAAATGTTTTTTCCCTTGAAGACTAAAACCTACAAAGTCATTTGTGCAAGCTTTGCTTTAATTCAACTGTTGAGTTTAGCAACTATTGACCATCAATCTCAATGATGGAGATAAAAGTTTTGAATTCAACAGATTATGAATGAATTGCAAGATTATTCCCATTTACACATCAAAGCACGTGTCCCTAAACTTCACTTGGTTTTCATTAAACCTAAAGCCAAAGTCCATCAAGGTGCACACTGTTGGTTGAGGTATTTGTAGACCAAAATGGTGGCAGTTCTGTTTTATGGATTTAATACATAGAAAAAAATCTTTGGCCTGAAAAAATACTTATGATGGGTGCATTGAAGCATTTTTAGCAAACTCTTATAGAAAGAAATCAACATAAACTGTGAAAACAGAAGATACCATAAAGTATGCGCAGTTAGATTTAATAGATTAAAGAAGGTAAAGAAGTAGTGGTTTGTTAGTGAGTCAAAAGCCATGATTCTTTCATAGATTTAGACACAATTGTCTTAAACTGAGTGTTG
Source organism: Poeciliopsis turneri (assembly GCA_922788865.1). Lineage (NCBI taxonomy): Eukaryota > Metazoa > Chordata > Actinopteri > Cyprinodontiformes > Poeciliidae > Poeciliopsis > Poeciliopsis turneri. Next base: position 1,160,832 of record CAKLNU010000082.1, on the reverse strand, counting down.
GGGAGGTGACTTTTTGCCGTTTGGTGTGAAATTTCGATCTGTAACCTGTGCTTCAATGCAGGTGTGTGTCAAAGGACCAAACGTATTCAAGGGCTACTTGAAAGACCCTGAGAGAACAGCAGAGGCAATCGACAAGGACGGATGGCTGCACACAGGCGACATTGGGAAATGGCTTCCAGTGAGCAAAACGCAGTTGCAGCATAAAATTATGATTCAGAGAATGTGGAAGTTTTAAGCTATGAAAATGTGTTTTGCTGCAGAATGGCATTCTGAAGATCATTGACAGAAAGAAACACATTTTCAAGCTGGCACAAGGAGAGTACATCGCCCCGGAGAAAATAGAGACCATCTACAACCGCAGCGATCCGGTGGCTCAGATATTTGTTCATGGGGATAGCTTAAAGGTTCATTAGTCATCGAGATGCTTTACATTTTAAAGAAATTGACCTGTTTGTAACGCTACAACTATTTTGCTCAATTTAACTTTTGTCTTTCTTGGATTTTAGGCATGTCTGGTGGGGATAGTGGTACCGGATCCAGACTTTTTACCTATTTGGGCCAAGAAAAAAGGATTTGAAGGAAATTACCTTGAGCTGTGCAAGAACAAGGTTTGATTTAATAAAACGCTGCTGTCTAATTGCACAACTCTAGATCTGACATGTTTTTTTCTTCCGTTTAAGGATGTCAAGGCGGCCATTCTGGAGGACATTTTGATTCTGGGCAAAGAAAGTGGACTGAAGTCTTTTGAACAGGTATCTAATGTTAGCCAAAATATTTCCGTCAAACGTCAAAAAGCTTTGTAGAAGTGATGCAACATATTTCACCAGTTTGAATGGACATGAAAGCAGATGTAGAACAAACGGTAAACCATCTGCTCAGTTATTTTGATCCCTCTGTTCCTCTGTAGGTGAGAGACATCGCATTACATCCCGAGATGTTTTCTGTTCAAAATGGTCTGCTGACCCCCACCCTGAAGGCCAAGAGGAACGAGCTCCGGAGTCACTTCAGAGAGCAGATTGATGAACTTTATGCCAAAATCAAAATGTGAGCTTGGAACCAAGTAACTACCACAGCATGGCCATGCGAACAACCGCTTCTTGAGAAGATTCTGTGTATTTTGTCTACCTGGTGATAATTCAAGTGATTTTTGTAGTCGTGTCAAACAAATAGGGCAATGAATGTCAACTTCATACCTGAATAATTGCACAGAACTCTTGAAAATCGAAACATGAACTCCTCATGCCTTCACTGCCAGAAAATTTCAGCAACTAAAAAAAGGCTTTGACTTTTTTTATTCTAGGAGAAAATATTCTGAAGTGCTTTTACATTGACTCAACCACAACTATTTATATGCCAAGCTATTTAATGATTTGGTGAGCTATTTAAGTTGGTATTTAATGTGATCACCATGCCTGTAAATAGTTTTTTTGTGCTGGAAAACTATATTTGTATGCAGATTAGCATGTCTGAGACTCTGTAGTTATAATCTCCTGCATTCCTGTGTGTCTCAGCATTGAAGGCTGAAGGGTGGCGTTGGTTAGGATGTATAAATACAAGTTGAGGTAAGAGCCTGTTAGGGTTCATGTGCCTTTGTTTTTGTATAGTGCATGTAAAATAGTTAATGTAGCTGTATTATACAAGCAGGGACGTCTCTTTAAAAACAACACGACTGACTTTAAGATGTTGGTCATGATTAGCGCAGAGATTTCCAAAGATCAGGTTTGAAGGGGTTGAAAACACAAAAGGATAAAAGAGAACATCTTTGCTGTAATGTGATCAGTAAAACATTTGTCTCGTTCTGTCTCACACATTTCTCAACATGTCACCTAAAGAGCTTGTGCTGCTTCTGACCTTCTTCTGATGGCAAAAATCATGTCAGAAAAAACACAAACCACATAACATGAAGCATGAAACAAGAGCCACTACTTTTCTGAGGACCGATGAAAAAATGCAGTGGATCAAATTTGGTGTCTTTGTAAATGTTCAGCTCCTCTTATTCACAGACAAAAGTATGAAAATGCAGGATAGTAGCATTAAACCAATCAACTCAAGACAACACAGGTCACCTCAACAGCTTTACAGATGAAATGTTTTTAATAAGGAGCAGCTTAGAACACAGAAATTATAAACTGAAATATCTTTAAAGGAAGGGATTTATAGCATTTCTGTTCATGTTGTTTATTTTGAGTTGGTGAAATTGGTCAAAACTTGAAATTGTGGTCAATTTTAAAGATGTGCTGCTAATATTTACTAAAATGGTACTTTCCTGTATCAATTTCAAAGTTTTATATAAAAAAAAATAGATGCCACAGGTTTCAAGATAGGTTTTTTAAGCTTGTATATATACATATATATATATTACATGTTTAGAAGGAGGATGTTTTCATGTGATTTCCTGGAAGACGGCATAGTTAACTCAGAAGTGTTTGTGTGACGGTCTGAAATCTTCACGTTGCCTAAAAACAAAATGTCTAATTTCAATTTAGAGCCATTCTCTGCACAGCTCAATATATAATATCTCTGACATTATAAGCTCTGCTGCATTTTTATGTCTCTTGTAAAATAAATTTTGGGGGACGGGATGAAATTTTCATTGAAAGCATTTGATTGTCGTCAAATAAAATATGTTCTTTCAACAGTTTTGTGAAGCTCTGTTGTGTTTATCATTTTATAGGACACTTTTTGTTTACAAAGCTATAAAATATGCAAATCTGTTTGGACTTCAGAAACATTTAAGAAACAGATTATTGCACATTAAGTTAAAAGAACATTAAAGTGACTGCAGTATTATTTCTTTTTACAAAAATGTGTGTCTTTAAATAGTCTTTTACCGCCATTTATTTATCCTGAGTCAATAAGTTTGAGCAGTTGTTCTAAACTATGATTTGTTTCGGAGTATGTTCTGCTGTGGCGACTGGAAACACCGATCTTAGTCGCCTGCTAGGAGTCAAAGTCTGCCACACATGTGAGTAGAAGCTCATCTGAGATCTCAGATTGTTCAAAATCATTGAGGCTCTTTAAAAATTCACGCTCGTCCTGCTCATCTCCCCACGCTTCAGGAGTCTCCTCTGTCGGATGCATGGAGCTGTTTGGGGGCTGGCTGGGTTCAATGTTGCCAGTGTCGTCCATGAGGTACGCCTGATCCTCCTCATCCTGTCAGGGAGAAAGAAGACCTGCTAACTGATACAAATACAAAAAGGCTTTCGTTTTTTATTAATTTGCTGTTAACACATGTTGATATGGAGTCACCAGAGTCAGGATGTAGCTGACACAGATCTCTTGTGGAAGTGGGAAACCTGCAACAGAAAATGCTTCCATCACCACTTTACAACTTCTTCCTTCAAAGGTACTTTTATTTGGAAATTTTCCATCCAACAAAAATAAAAAAAGAGGTCACAGCATACTTGAGGACCTGAAGTTCCTGCAGTCTGGATCATGACACTTCTGGTACCAAACCTCCTCTTTAAGGTCCACAACAATCCTGCAAAGGAGGAGGCGGCCAAATGAGAACAACTGCAGCCCACAGACAGCACTCACAGCTGGAAGCGAGGTGTCACACTGACATGATGTTGTTGCTCTTATGGAACCTGCTCACGTTTTCACACCAGCGGTATTTGGCAATGTCATAGACAAGAAGTTGGTCTGCAGCAAAGTAGTTCCATCGTCGAATGCCTGGTGAGTTCAGGAAGACAGATTCAGAAATCTGGGCCCCAAGTACATCTGACAACAACTTGATGTTAAAAATACCTACAAAATACTTGAATTAGAATATAGTGGTGCGAGATATGATTACAGAAATTGTAAACTAATGGTAAGAGACATTTCCCTTCTATAATATTAAAAATCTAGTTTAAGGGATTAAGTTGAATTTCTGCTAAAATTGAAAAAGCAGAAATTTAATTTTCAAAATATGTGTAGAAATATTTTTCCTGTTGTTTTTTTTGTTTGTTATAATTTGAAAAGTGAACAGGTTTTTCAGAAGTGCCTCTTGTGGTCAGACTTACTTCCCTGAAGCCCGTCCTTTCTGACCAAGGTAAACACAAAGTTGTCCACTTCTTTGTAAGGAGAGGACAGGCAGCCAGAAAATGTGCCTGTCAGAAATAAAAAAGCAGTTTTGAGCAAAAGTATTCAAAATAATAAAACATAACACTGTGCACTGTTTTCTCAATGCATTCATGCAAGCTAGAAAACTTCTATGATACAAAACAAAAAATATTTACCATTTTGAAGGGGAAAGAATCTATCAAAGACTTTCCAACTTCACTGTTTAGCAGACGTTCAACACAGACCAGAGCGAAATGATTTGTGATATGGAGAAAAGAAATATTGTCAAATTAAGTTTGGCTTTACCTTGATTTGAATCGAGACCCAGCTGACTGTGTGCTGTTGGATTTTTTACTTCTTTTGTTTCTGGAGCGTCCCATGTAAGAATCCTCTGGCCCGTGAAACTAATGAAAAAAAAAAAAAAAAGTGTCGGTCCAAACGTCAACCATCTTTAAGTTTGAAACATTTCAAAAGCTCAAATGTACCTGATGTTACACACTAAAGATGCCAGGAAGACATTTTCTTCAGCAGACTTTTCTTTAGCAGGTTTGGCAGTGAACTGGTTGTCTTCAGCCACGGTGAATGCTGCGTTCCTCCCCACCTTTGAGGACTTGTACAGCCGAAAGTTCCTGTTCTTGGTGTACACACCTGTTTGTGTAAATTCATACTAATAAAATCCAGACATTTAAGATATAAAACCATTTACAAAGAGTCCACTGGCATAAACTTTCCTTAGACTTAGCACTCTAATGTTTATTCATAAAAAGAAATGCAAAACATGTAGCAATGCTAACAAGATAAAGTTTATTTGAATGACTTTAAAGCTTTTAATGATCATCATCCGGTTTCACCTTGCACACCCGCCAGAGCTCTCTGGTCTTCTGGGAAAGGTTTCTTGTCATAATCTAATTTAAAAACTAAAACTTGAGGTGATGATTTATTTTTTAATTTTGGCCCTATTCCCACCCACAGGTGAATTCACAAAGATCTGAGGGCCACAAAAAGCTTTGATGTTATTAAAACAAACAAAAAAAGAGTTCTAATCAATATTTATTTTTGCTGTTTCTTGGAAAACTTTAGGCAGGTTTTTATCTTCATCTGATTTGTTCTTAACTTAATCCTAAAACTATATGTATAAGTTTAAATACATTTAATATTGAGTGATTTGTTGATTTTGTTTTTTTAAATAAAACACTGTGGTTCATCTCACCCAGATCAACAAAAAGGCCGTCACGACCGTCCTTGTTTTTCACCAGCAGGAAGCTGAGATCTCTCACTTCCTGTTTCTGTCTTTTCGTACCTGGACTCTGAGCCAGTTCAGAATCAACGTTTGTGCTGCAATGAGAAGAAGAATTATACAAGGTCATGATAAGTGGACATTTATTTTGACAAGTATTAAAAAGAAAACGGACTGCCTGTAGTCTGTCAGTGAAATGTCCCCTTTATGAAGACGGCTGTCGCTTTTCAGCTTGCTTATTACGGGCTGAAGAATAGCATGGATGAATCTACCTAAAAGATAATAATAAGGAATATCAGATCAATAATCAAAGGAAAACCCCCATTTTATGTTCTCCATCTCAGGCTCCACATACCAACATGGATGTTGTCTTTAAAAGCTGCATTCTGTAGCATGAAGATAAGATGTCGACTGAACTTTTCCTCCGTGCTGGAGTCCAGGTTCAGCACATTTTTCACAGAGCAATCAATCCCATAAACGTCCGCCAACTTGTCGCAGACATACTGCCAACACACAGCAACAAAGGCAACGTTTAGGCAACATACTCAGGGGCCACTTTATTAGATACACCTGTTCATCGGCTTGTTCCCACAGTTGGTGCCTATCACGAGGCAGCAACTGAATGCTGGGGAAGACAACTTAATGAAGTTCAAATCGATGAGGAAAAAATTGGATTTCAGTGCGCTTTCTTGGTGTGAATATTTCTGAAACGTCTGATAACACATGAGCATCACACTCAATTATTGGCTGGGTTTTATAAAAATATTCAGAAATCTTCAGTTGCATGTACGAGAATGCCATGTCAGAGGAGAACAGGGAGACTTGTTCCACATGACAGGAAGGCCAGCGAAGCTCGTTCCAAATGACAATATGTGGAATAGTTGCTCTGAACATACAGCAGGTCAAACTTTCAACCACATGGGCTGAAGCAAAAGATGACACAAATGTCTGATCAGAGACGTTTGATTATTAGCATGTTGCCAACCTTGATGAACAGGGAAACCATAGAGTTTCCATCAGACCCTTTGTTTGAGGGTTTGTGAAACTCCAAGTCGAAGTACAGCTTACACACCGCCCCCTCTGGTATCACCTCATAACAATGCATCAAGGACTGCGGGTACACCCTAGAAAATGTAGAGGTATAAACGGTCATTTGAGGTCATTTTTAGGTGAAAAAGACAAAAGCAACAGAAAGTCAGTAGCAAAAATATTTCTGGATATCACCTGTAATAATGCCACAGTTCGCTGTAACTTGTGACCAGGTAAATCCTTTGACCCAACGAAGCTTTTTCTTTTTCAAGTGCAAAAACATGAACGGCCTGTAAATCAAACAAATGACACGTGTCGGCTGCTTCCGCTCCTCACACAGCGTGAACGACATGTTGCTTCATTGAAGAGGTACCTCTCTGCAGCTGTGAGCGAAGCTGATGGCCAGGTTTTGTCGAGGGAAGAGTTTCCAGACAGAGGAGGGCTGGTACGGCCACAGCCGAGGTCTGTACGGCGTCGCCAAGGGGTTCTGCTGAAACGACAGAGCCAGCCGCTCCACCTTCTTCAGCTTCTCACCCCACCTGCTCATCCTTAGGTCCTGGTAGCCACTTGCATGCAATTTGATGAGTCTGCAAAGAAAACAGAGTTTTTGCACAATTTTCTGTCTTAACAGCATAATAAAAGAAGAAAACCAAGTTCAAATGCCCTTGGAAGGAAAAGCTAAGTGTTGGTAAACATTTTAAATGTGTAAAACAGATTTTTCCTCAGTGAGAAAATTTCCTTTTTTAACTTTTAAAATGAGACTTTTAAAAACTTTGATCCTATCCTCTACTTTAATAACAAGACAGCAGCAAGACTAAAAGAAGTTTCTCAGATTAGATTTTTTTTTTTATCATTTAGCTTTTTTTTTTGCTAAATTTACCAAGAAAAGCATTCATATCAACACCACAGAGTGCTTATTTGTGAAGAAGTAAATAGTAAATGTTTTTTTTCTTTTAAAAATAAAAAATCTACAGAGTGCTGCATTCATTTATATTCCCACCCTTTTACTTTCACTCCCTACAATAAAACCCAGTGCAACCTGTTACATTCAAAGGGACCCAATTGTGAGTAATTTCATGAATCCAGTTGATCAGTGAAGGTCTCAAGAGGAACTCATATTGAAGCATCATGGCACACTTTTAAATTAAGCATTCATTCATTCATTCATTCATTCATTACAATAAAGTACATTCTGGCCATAAAAATACATTTTTTTATGAAAATGAATTCTATCAGAAGGCCCGTTAGAAATGGCAACAAAAAAAAAAAAAAAAAAAGAAAGAAAAAGAAATATGCAAAACTTGGCTTTTAGGATTGTAAAGGTTGTAGATCCATCCCAGCTCACCTTCCAGCGGGACAATGACCATAAACATACAGATAGAGCAACAATTATGACATGTCAAAACCTACAGACTGAAGTTCCATCCAATCTCAACCTTTTTGCCAACAGGAACGGGCAAAGATATCAGTCTTTATGAGCCATAATGATGGAAACTCAGCAAAACACTGAGACTGCAGCAAAGTGGAGGTTTTATAATTAACACTGGATCAACAGGTCATGTTTCCATTGAATAAGGCAACAGAGAAGAATGTTTTTTTCTTTTCTTTTTTTTTTCCTATTTAAGGTACATTTCAAGCAGAACTAAACCTACATTTTGGTTTAATTAGGAAAAGTAAAAATAAATAAAACTGAAGCCCCAAGAAGAAAAACTTTCCTCTCAGGAACTGGTAATAAATTAACTTGTTAGCTTCGATAGGAGACTCTGCGCCTAGTAGCTCGGTTCGTTACCTTAACGTTGTGTTTACGAAAAAAATGTCCACCTGTTTCCACTGAGGATCCGTCCAGCTTCTGCGTGCAACTCGACGTAAACAGACGTTTCTGTTTTGGCGCTTCGCAAACCGGAAATGGGCTTCCTCTAGTCGCGTGATTTAGCTGCAAATATGCAGCTAAGTAATGTTGAGTTTTTAATCGCAAACTCAACGTCATCATCTCTCACAATGCCATTAACAGTCTTGAAATTAACACAGTGTATAAAGTTGTATGTTATTCGGTAGTTCAACGAAACCATGGCCGTCTACGGCCCCCTCTCACATGCCACTGATGGTCTCGTTCACTAATACGTTTCCGGTGGAGCTTTTCAAAATAAAAGCAATGCTCCTAAAATTGATTTCTGACGTTGATCTTGATATCAGCAATTTCGAAAATGTTAGTTTAGAAAGTTTTGTTGCATTTCCTGGACTGTTTTGCCAAACATTGTGTGATAAAAATATATTTCTTGGGAGGCAAAAAAAAAAAAAACAACAACAAACAAAAACTCCGAATTGATGTTGTCAGCATTAGTCCTGGCATCTCTGAAAATTATATGCTATGTGAAAAGCATTACATGAAATTAATCTTGTACTGCAGAGATCATTGTGTATATTAATATTTATATATTTATATATCTATATAAAGGAAGAATAACTAATGCTTCAAAGTTCACTGAGCGTAGAGGCAAAAAGTGGGAGGGCTGTAATTGCTGTCAAAACATCTGGGCATGTTTATTTCTCATCTTGTACCAAAGAACTTGGCATAGATCTCATATCAGGGTGTTGCCAGCTCTGTATGGGTCAAATTGCTGTACGGTGCTGTAGTTGAACATGTTGTTATAACTTCGTGTCGTAAAAGGAAAAGAGAAAAGATAAAAGAAAGGAGTGTAATTGATGAGAGCACTTCTGAACTTTTGCTCAAATTCTTCCCTGGGAGTTGGCCAATAGCTACCCAGAAGTTTTCCCCTTGGTAGTCGGGTTTCCTTCCACAGGAAGAATAGGGAGCTGCATCAGTAGATAAGTATTCTCAGAGCTCTGCAGAAATCACGCCATCCACTGGACTGTACTGTTCATGGACAGCCCCTTATGAATTTTTCTTGTACTTTCTTCGGGTTTGTCTCTTTGTACAGTTATCTGCAGCCTGCAAGGAGAAGATCAGATTTAGGAGGATTTGTAGCTCATCAGAACATAGTAGTTGAGCAATAATCCTGTTCGTGTGTATCGTCTGGACTGAGTGAAGAGAGTTTTCCTTCTGTACCAGCAGTTTGAAGAGTAAGGCTCTAACATGTTTGGCAGGGGAACATTGCTTTTGGACGCACTCATATTCTCATTTTTCTACAGCCAAGTAAGTATTTTTGACTATTTCAGGAAACATTAAAAGTAGTCACATCAGTAAAAGTCTTTCATCCTGTGATCATTGATTTTAAAGGTTTCCCTGAGTGATGTCAAACTGCTGGATCCTACCTCACCTGTTATTGACGACCGGTATGATGGATGTCGTAAAGAAGCCATGGAGAAGTTTACTCCTGATCTATTAAAAGAAGAGCTTGACAAAAGTGAGAAATTGCAGAAAGCCTGGAGAAAATGGGTGGTTTGGAGAACAAGGAGTAACTGTACCTCACAGATCCCTGGTGGTACTGAAGATCACACTTCTGCCCTCTCCGTCTATCGCTACGGAGACGCAGCGTTTTTAAAGGAGCTGAACAATGCAGTGGAGACAATGATGGTGAATGTTACCACGTATGAAAAGGATTTCCATTTCAAGGCTCTTCATTTCCTGCTGATGGATTCCATGATGTTGTTGAAGCCAAAGGAGTGCAGAGAGGTATATGCCACCCTGGCAGCTGGAGAAAAAGTACCAGAAATAAACTCCAAAGTGAGGTTAGCAAGTTTCACAGTAGTCAACTCAGATTTAAGCTCTACAGATTTGTACGACATAACTATTCTTAAAATGAAAACTTGCTTCTACGTCAACCTGGAGGACCAACTTTGTCTGAGAAATCTTGGTGAAATACTCCTATCTCCAGCTGAAGTCTTCACTGTGAAGAGTGTAAAGAAAATGTCTTCAGACGATGAAGATTACACAGAAGTTGTTCTGAGCCATTCTGGTCTGCAAAGCAACCACAACTGTGTCATGTTTTCAAGGTGAGACACGTTGAGTTTTCATCAAAGTTCAACATTTTAACTGAAGTTAATTTTCCCACAAATATTCACATTAAAAGTATATGAAAACCTCTGATTCCTTGATGAACTCTTTTCATTGGAAAGCGTTGTAAATGTGTTTTATAAAAGAATATTTATTTCAGGTACTCGTGTTTTTCACTCATACGCATAGAATGAATATTGAAAGCAACGCATTATTTGAAGTGCACTGGTCGACCAGCGCGCTTGCGATCCAATCAGGCCTCGTGTAGCTTGTTGTATAGACTCAAATGTTGCTTATTCTTCAAAAATGTCTATTGCCCTAGCTTCAATAGAAGTGAGACTACAGAAAGTGCTGCTACATTGTGAAACCTAACTTCTTTAAGCTTAATAGAAAACAAGGTTTTCTGTGAATGTAAAATGACTTGTGGCTTATCTCTAACTCCACCTTTTTTATCTCTACAGATCATCAGCTGACATCTCCACCCATTTGTTCCTTCCTCTGCTTGTGGCTTTGCCTTTATATTACATGTGTCTTTAGAAAAGCAACCCAGAAATCCCTGGGAGAGAAAAATCATGTCCTGCTTAGTAACTATAGTCATTTAGTAGAAATTTGTTATCTAGCACAACAATCCTTCTTGGACATGATTATAATAGCAGAAAACAAAATGTTCATTACAGAATAAAAACATTTGAAGTTGTGTTTTCATGATTTGATAATGGATGGAGGAATATCACCACTCCCTCTCTTCTTGTGATCATACAGCAAAACCATGTCGTAGCACCATCCACATTTGATGACAGCTTAAAACGTTGGTGAAAATAATTGTTGCAAAATGGGAAATGTGATCACAATATATTTCAAATATGGGAAAAAAAAATTCCACGTGGGAAATGCCTGTAGGAAAAATGTTCCATATGTGGAATGCTTCCCCACCTGTTTCACATGTGAAAATGTTCCCATATTTGAATGCTGCACATATGACTTTATTCATTTTTAACATAGTTTTACTGTCACATCTGGAATTTTTTGTCAACAAGCTTTGCATGTTTCAATATATAAAATACCTGGGAATGTTCCAACGAGTGAAGTGCATGTTTTTTCAAGTTATACATTTTGATAAAAAAAACTATTTCGACCGTGCTTTTTGTCACATGTGAAATGTGTGCCAACATTTGCATGTTGATAGGTTGTGTGTTTGACTCCAGCTTTGCTCACAATTTGTTGAAGCATCTTTGAGGAAGACACACAAATCCAAGATGCATACAAATCTGCAGACTGTCGTTTGAAAATATAACCGTTGCGACTGAGTTCAGATTACACATTTTACATGAAAAGCTACAGATTTTAGATGCCATGTGTGATTACACATGAGCATCATATGTAATTGCAGCGGTTTCACATGTGTTTTACATATTTTACATATTATACCTTCATAATTCACCGAAATTGCATTTGTTATGAGCATAACATGTGTTTTTACAATAATCACAGGGTAGAGTGAGGTGAGTTTGTGACAGTTTTTACTTGAAGCGACTTAAAGCAAAGCTGCATCATCCAGCAGTTTTGAGCTGACATCATGCTAGCTACATAAACTCATAGTGTAGCCTACAAAAGCAAGAAACATGGAAAAAAAGTTTTCAAACTTGTCCTCGACGGTTCACACACATAATCAAAAAACCTTAATCCTAACCTATAATTTTTTTTTTCTCTTAAATGTGTCTTCATCTTTTGAATGACGTTTATCTTCTTTTTAGAATGAATAAAACAGCCGAGTCTTCGAAAATGAGAGGCCAAATTACCAATTAGTCCCATGTTTCCCTAGAAACAAAGGATGACGCAACTTCTCCACTGTCGCAACTCGTCCAACTCTCCCCTATTTCTCATAGTTAAATTGAATGTAACATTCCCATGAGAAATCACATTCACATGGAAGCTTTCTGTTTTTCGTTACCAAAGATATATACGTATATATTTCTCTGCCGTTTTTATGCTGTTTATGCCTTTAGTGGGAAATCAGGAAATATTTAACTTCACCAAGGCTTCCTAGATAAAAAATAAAGAAAAAAGACAGATGGATGACCTTTCCCATACGGCAGGGGGTTATTCTTCTGACAAAACAAAGTAGTTATTTTTAGTTGAGGTTTCTACACAAGTACACACCATGCTCATTTCGGTGGAATCTGACTGGAAACGAGACCTTGACGTAAAAGAAGAAGCAACTTGTTACAGAAAAGAGGAATTTGCCATTCCAGGCATGAACTTGAGGTCACTGAACTTATTTTCTTGGGTTCACTGAAGGAATGTATTTTTTCCCTCTTGTGTCAGCTTAAAATGAAGCTTTTCACATGGCTGTTGTCTTGAGTTCAGAAGGAAAATGAAGCCGTAAAACATCAGAACCAGGAGTATTTTTGGTCACTGTTGACAGTGACAGCTGACATGAAGCCTCTGATATTATGAAAATCTTCTTGTATTCTTATTCTGTTTCCTCCTCTGTCAAGTAAACTACACTAAATGTGTGAAATTTTGCTCAAAAATGAATAAAAAATTCACTGAGATAATTTATTTGTTTAATTATTGCTTCAGACTCTGATATAAATGTCACATAGTCTAACGTGAATTGTGAAGGTGTGTTGAGTATTCACTGAATATCAACCCATTTACCTGAATGCTCTTGTTTTTTGCTCATGAAGTTGCTGCTAGTTGTAGAGAAGATATTCATGATGCTTTTTCATCTTCATGTTTCGATTGCATGAATTGCGACAAGTTCAATCACGCCACAGTGAGTGAACAACGTGCATTTTTGACGGTGCATACTTACTTAGTGAGTGTGTATCACTTCCTTAAGAAGCAGCCTGCAATTTATTTAAAAAAAAACTTTGAGAGTAAAAGCCGCACCCCGGCAGCTTCCCCTCTTTTCTTGCGGTGCTTTTTCTTTTAGATGAAAGAGGAAGGGGAGCTCTGCATTCTAGAAAAAGTAAATCAGACTGATTTGTTTTAGAAAATCTGAACCTGATCGTGTGTATCGTCTGGACTGAGTGAAGAGAGTTTTCCTTCTGTACCAGCAGTTTGAAGAGTAAGGCTCTAACATGTTTGGCAGGGGAACATTGCTTTTGGACGCACTCATATTCTCATTTTTCTACAGCCAAGTAAGTATTTTTGACTATTTCAGGAAACATTAAAAGCAGTCACATCAGTAAAAGTCTTTCATCCTGTGATCATTGATTTTAAAGGTTTCCCTGAGTGATGTCAAACTGCTGGATCCTACCTCACCTGTTATTGACGACCGGTATGATGGATGTCGTAAAGAAGCCATGGAGAAGTTTACTCCTGATCTATTAAAAGAAGAGCTTGACAAAAGTGAGAAATTGCAGAAAGCCTGGAGAAAATGGGTGGTTTGGAGAACAAGGAGTAACTGTACCTCACAGATCCCTGGTGGTACTGAAGATCACACTTCTGCCATCTCTGTCTATCGCTACGGAGACGCAGCGTTTTTAAAGGAGCTGAACAATGCAGTGGAGACAATGATGGTGAATGTTACCACGTATGAAAAGGATTTCCATTTCAAGGCTCTTCATTTCCTGCTGATGGATTCCATGATGTTGTTGAAGCCAAAGGAGTGCAGAGAGGTATATGCCACCCTGGCAGCTGGAGAAAAAGTACCAGAAATAAACTCCAAAGTGAGGTTAGCAAGTTTCACAGCAGCCGACTCAGATTTAAGCTCTACAGATTTGTACGACATAACTATTCTTAAAATGAAAACTTGCTTCTACGTCAACCTGGAGGACCAACTTTGTCTGAGAAATCTTGGTGAAATACTCCTATCTCCAGCTGAAGTCTTCACTGTGAAGAGTGTAAAGAAAATGTCTTCAGACGATGAAGATTACATAGAAGTTGTTCTGAGCCAATCTGTTCTGCAAAGCAACCACAACTGTGTCATATTTTCAAGGTGAGACGCGTTGAGTTTTCATCAAAGTTCAACATTTATTCACATTAAAAGTATATGAAAACCTCTGATTCCTTGATGAACTCTTTTCATCGTAAAACATTTGGTGTGAAGTAAACAGATATAGATTCCTTTATTTAAAAAAATAAAAATACAAACTCTCATCTATACTTAAGTTATAATAAATCATTGCCCCAAATGAAAGACATTTTAAATCTTCCAATCAGTTATTTGTTTTGTATAAAAAAAAAAAAATTGCGTTTACTCTTTCGTGAACTTTGTTTTGTTTTGGGATTGCAATATTTATTAATCTGTTCTCAACTGCATTCAGAATCAATCCACTAATTATTATTATACTATTATAATTATATATAATTATTTATTATAGTTAATATATATAATTAATATAATTATAGTTAATTATATAATTATAATAATTATAATATTATACTATTATATTATTATTATTATACTATTATTGTACTAGTATAATTATTGTACTATTATACTATTATATACCTATTATGTAAAAAGTAAGCATGGCCAGACTCCTGCATAATAAATAGAACCTTAAAATGTTTTTCCTTTAACTTTGTCAAATTTTTTGAAATTTCAGACACCAGCTTCAGTGTGTTTTACCAGGATTTAATGTGATAGAGCAACACAAGGTATCCCATAGTTGTAGAGTGAACGGAGAATAAAAATTTTAAAGTAATAATCTGAGAAGTCTGACGAGCATTTGTGATCAGCTCCTGTTATTCTGGTACAATTGAATAAAAACCACTGCATATCATGATTTTCAAAAGTTAAAAACTTAATGTGTCTTTTTAATCTTAGTAAAACATATCCAGTTTTGAGTATAGATGCAAACCTATCTCAAATCCTTCAAAAAGTAAGGAAACAGTTGAGTCTGTGAACCTATGAGAACATGTCACTATTAAAATTATTGAAATTGCAAAAGAAATCGAAATAATAAGCTTTAATCTCACTCTTTGCTGTTCTCCACAGGTCTGCAGCTGAGATCTCCACTCTGTCATTTCTTTCTGTTCTTCTGTTTGTAACTTTGTTTTTGATGTATCTTTAGAACAAATAATCACTCAGCCAGAAATATGCTAGCTGAGTGAAATATGCTCTTTCCTTCTACTGCACATCATGAAGAAGAAGGAAAGTCAACATGAATCTGTAAACATCCCCAACATAAATGTGTTACAACAATGATCACAATCCGATGACCTGACCCGTCCCGTGTTGTAAAATTTCACATCTTGTACAATTTTAATATGTCTTGATCTATCTTTCTGTTTTTATCTCTATCAAGAGTGTATGATGTGTGAAATTGTTCAAATGTAATAAAATACTCAGTGAGCTAAAACTGTTCTCATTTGGAAACTAAAATAAGTATTCCACAGACTAAAGTTTGTTTTTATTTTTTGTTTAATTTTCCAAAGACCACCTCATATAATACTTTTCTGGCTCACAGAACTACAGAGTAATGGTTGAGGTAAGGTGGCGTCAATGATAGATGGATGGATGGAAACAAAATGAAATATTGTTTCCATCAGAACCGCTTTAACAATGTGCCATAAATTCAACATAATGACATGCATGTTGTTTATGTTTTCATGAGCTAAAGCCCTTGTTTCTGAAATGTACTCTACAAACATACTTCATTGATTGATAACAGCTACTTCACCATGTTGGCTGCGCATCCTTGATGCTCAGCTGCATCCACCACATACCAAAGTTCCTCTAATGGTTTGAGATCTGGAGACCCTGGAGAATCTCAGAGATCAGTGAACTCAGAGTCATCTCTATGAAACCACCTCAAGAATATATTAGCTGTGTGATATGGTGCAAAGAAACTGAGATCTAACAGGCTACTGGAACAGTTTAAATTGTATTAACAAAACTCTTTCTGAGGGATGAACAACAACCACTGGCGTTAACACAAAAAGAGATATACCTAAAACCGAAATGAAATGATTCTACAAATCATTAACAGGCTTTTCTCGACATGTAGCAACTATTCTCTTTAAATGCATCACAGAAAAGCACGTATATACAAAATATTATACATCTTAATGAAACGCCAGTGCACTAACATTTCCCTTTCAGTGACATGGAAATAGGAATTTTGAAGTGTTTTGCAGCAAAAACATAAAAAATTATTTTTTGCACAACACATTTTACTGAGAAGAATAAAAATTATTAAACTGGACATCAAGCAACAAAAAATGGACCACAGGTATATATATATATATATATATATATATATATATATCATCTTCATCCACCTTCCAGCTTTTAAACCAGAGTCATTAATGCTTAGGTTTTTGTAAGTTTCCCTTCACTAGAGTGTTGAAGTATTTATGCGGAGTGCTAAATTTTAATTTGGGAAAATTTAAAGAAAACCTTTTAAGTGCTTATTTTGAAATGAAAAATAGATTTTTAAACAGATGCCAGATGTTTTGGGCTGTGGCTAAGATGATCTGTCCATTATTTCTGTCTTTATCCTCAAAACCACCATTCTTCTTGTGAGTTTTAGTTTATACTGGTTGCACAAGCCTATTGTAATATAGTCCCACATGCTATCAACATCAGCATTAATGTCTTGCTTTTAGGAAGTTGCTATCTCAGATGGTCTATTGTCAACCCCCAGATCTGTTATCAGTGCAAAGCCAAAGCACTAACAGGACAACTTTACTGTTTTCAGAGGAAGTGTGTCTCATAGCAAAGGCATCTGGACAATGGAAGAGGTGGTGCAACGACTTCTCCATATTTAATATTTGGGGGGCCAAACTTGTGTTTCAACTGAAGACTTTGCTTTGAGATTTCCTCACTATATGTGCAACAAAATCCTAGTAATGCTTTTCCAGCCTTCAGCTACTTGTAATCTAGTCTTAATTGTCTGGAAAGATATGCAAGAAGTTTAAAAAGTAACACAAGTTGTCAAATGCCAAACACTTACATAAATAAAATACTGTAAACATAATATTCTGAGCAGGAAACGACAGAGTCCCAGGAAGTCTAGCTGTCTTTATCATTCTGCTCAGAGTTTGCCTTTGACCTGTTTCCTCGGGAACAAATACTCTTGCTTTTGCTCAGGATACTGGTGTCGACTCGAGTCAGGGTGCACATGCTGCTCTGGTGACACGGGCGGAGTCTGGTGCTTTGGAGCTCCAGCTCGTCGTAGCTTGACATCCGGATGAAGGGGCAGCAGCGGAAGACCTGCTTGAAGCCAGCCCTGAATCTGCCGTAAAAACAAACAATGGCTCAACGACGGCTCGATGAACTATTGAGAGGTTGTTGTTTTTTTATATATATATATATATACGAACCTGCTGTTGAGGCAGCAGTAGATGATGGGGTTATACATGGTGGAGCTCATGGCCAGCCAAAGCACTGACAGGTAAATCTGCTGGATGTACTTCCACTTGATCAGACGCTTATTCAGACCGGTCACAATGAAGTAGACATGATATGGCAACCAGCAGAGGGCAAAGGTCACCACCACAATGATCATCATTTTCACCACCTCAATAAAGAAGAAGAAAAAGGCGAAACATTATAGAAGCTATTCTTTAGGACAATCAAATGAATAATAATACATTTTACTTATGAAGCATTTTTCAAAGACACTCAAAGAGACTGCAGTAATAAAGATTAAAGACAACAACAATAGTAACCACAAGCAATCAGAACAATCACGGATGGGTTAAGTGAGTAAGATTAATGATTTATTTTACAGTATATATTAGCCGCACCAGCACCTCCCGACCCCGTTAGGGAGGAGGGTGACAGGAAAATGGATGGATGGATGGATATTAGCCGCAAGAGGAGAGATCCACTGTACCAAGTTATTGCTGTAAGTACTGATTTTCACTTCCAACTAGCAACTAGCTGATATATTTCTTAAAAGAAAAAGGAAAAAGAAAAGAAAAAGGTTTGAAAGATGGAGCAGGAAGATGGAGGTGTGAGGGAACCAGATTATGGAGGGTTTTGAAGGTGATGGGGATTAGAAATTCACAGATATGAGCATCAATATAAACTCGGGTTCTTTTTTCTGACTCTAGTTCTTGTGCTTGCTGTCATTCTGACTCTGTTTCACATTACTGCAGTACGTATTTTTGAGATGTCGGCTCATTGTTGCTATGCTGAAATCATGAAGGACTTAGAGACTCCAGCGAAATATCCTGAAGACCAAAGTTGCAAATAATTATTGACCAATTAAACTGATTAGATTCAGCTAGCTAGATTTTACCCAGACAAATCCACAGCAATAATTTTTTAAACACTCAGTGCCTTCAAATACATATCAATACATCGGGCGGATATTGGGATTTAAAAAAGTGGTTTTGGAAAAATCTAAAAAAAGAGAAAAATTTAGTCGCAGAAAAAAAAGACTCTTGTTACTTAGCTGCAACTGAAAAGTGAACAAATTGCCACAATAGCTCTAAAAATTGTAATGGGGGTATTCAGAACAAAGTTTAAAACGGTTTAAAGCTGCTTGTTGGTCAATAGTTTGCCAATTTTGAGTTTTGATATTTTGAGGTTGCTGATCAAGCCATCACCTGCAGAGCCATGCACTGGTCCTTTTATTTGAATTTTATAAAAACTCAAAAGTTTAGTGTTTTCTAATCACTTTTCTGTGTTAAATTGCAATGACTTAAATGGAAAAAGTCAATCTGTTTGGCAGTGATTATCTAACCCTTATCCGATGTAAAACAACAAAATGCTCCACAAATCCCCTTTTTTGAGACTTAATAATTTGAAAAAGAATCTATTTAAATCACTCTGGATTTGATTCAGTATTAATGTTCCAGTGAACGACTCGACTGTGATGCACCATGGAGTTCACATCAGGTTTTAAAAAACTGTCCAGAAGTTGGTGGAGAAATACAAACATTAAACTGTGCTAAGTTTTTTACAGTGTTGACCGATCGCTAAGTTTTCTTTAAATTTTCCATTGTCAATTAGAGAAAGGTTGCAATGACAGAACAGAGAAATGTCTGCAATGACGCCAAGACCAACCAAAAACTGGAGCCTCTGATTGTATTTATTTCAAGAGGTGCTATAACATCCACCTCCCTCTTTATCATGCTCAATCTGCATTTTACTTTTAAGTTTCTTAATAAATTACCAACAACTTAAAAAAAATAGATGGAACATAAAAAAATAAATTGTTTTCATCCTTTCTATTTTTATGATGCGTCTTATAACATCTGTTGAACGAGAGCCAGATTATACTCTTGATGTATTTTGAAAGTTCATCAATGAAATTCACTGTTGGGAATAATCCCTGAGCTGTCTCTACAGATTCCCATTCCCTAATCCCTTTGCATCCCACGGAGAAGCTTCCACACTATTCAGTGGCAGATGATGACAATCGGCATTTAATCATTTGTCTTGCAGTGCAGCCTTCAGAATTACACATTTGGTACATTTGTTCATCAGCAGTGGGGTGTTTTTTTTCTTTGTTTTTTCACAGTGTGAGAAATCCGTTTTACATTTCAAACTGCCAACAACCAGGCAATACGTCCAGTTTTTAAACGTGTGTGCATAACCCCAAGTGGGAGAGCTATTTTACAGGAAGCCCTGTGTATAGTGATAAAAGGGGGCTGTTCATGGGATTATGTTTATTGATAAGAAGATCACTGATCTTGTTGAGATCTTGAACACCGCAGCCAAACAAAATGTGCAAGACATTTGCACAAGTTTTATGCATATTCAAAACTAGTCCTTATCACGTCATACAAAGCCCGTTGTTTTCTTGTTGTGTCCTAGAAGACCTCTCCAAAAATCATTTGGAGATCAGCAGAGATTTCAATGTCTTTTTAGATCATCAAAGATTGGCATTTTGTTTTCAACTGGGTCATCACCTTGATTGATCATTTATTAGTTAAGGTAATAAATCAACAAAAACAGTTAAAAACATAAATGTAAAGGTGCATAATTACAGGCGTAAGTCATAACTAGATGTTTTTCTATCCTCATTGATTGATTTCTGATCAAATATTTGAGTTTCATATGGTTTCAGTATTTACAATTCAAGACAAACCAAAAAAAAAACAACACATAGGGTTATCAAAATTTATGTTGATAGATAATTAAATTACCTTCCTTTTAGCCCGGAGTTGTGCATGGTAGTTTTCAGATGAGTCTCCTGGGATCTCACTTCCCCACAGCGACACTCCAATTATGGTGTAAGTAATGCCCATCACAGCTAACGGCAGCACATAAACCAGGACAGTAACTATGATGTGATACCTGGACAAATGAAAACATACATTAATTACCAAGATGCCCCAGAGCATGTGACCGACAAAATGTTAAAAGGGAGGACTGCCGTCAGCGTGGCCTCACATGAAGGGGTCGTCCGCCATGTGGGGCCAGGCCACATAACAGAAGGTTCTCCCCGGCAGAGTTCTGGTGGTGGAGAAGTAGCAGAGAGGGAAGGCAAGAGCCACAGCCAGGGTCCAGATGCAGAAGATAACTCCTAGTGTGACTCTAGCAGACAGACGAGGCTTCAGAGGATGAATGATGGCCATGTATCTGTTTGTTGGACAATCCAAGAGTACTGAGGTCAAATGTGAGCACAACACTTCTAAAAGTGGACTTCCTAAAACCTGAACATAGGTTGTCCTCCACTGACTGTCCAAAATAAAGTCGCCACCTGAATTTAGCTACGCAAACTTCACATGGTCAATTATGTTTCAGATATTTACCTTGTAAAGATGCAGTGATTCGTTGTTGATTTCTTTACATCTTAGAGACGTATCACGTGTTTGTAGAAAAGATGTTATCTTATTTCAGAACTCTAAAACTATTGGCATTAATCAAGCAAAGAAAATATCCAACAAGAATCCTGACACTATTAAAACTAGGCAAAGGACTGCAGGTAACTTACGATTAAGTTACAGGCTAATGATTAAAACTGGAAGGATAGAAATAATAGAAAATAATCATCTGCATTGAAAACAAGGGCCTGAAAATATTGAAACATTTGGGCCAATATTAATTTCTGACATTAATATTGCTGCTATGGATGATGACCAATATTTACCAATGTAATTTATAGGAAATAATAGGATAGTACGAAAATATCCTTTTCGGGTCAAAATGACCTGGAACATTACCATCACCTATTACTGAACTACACAAACGACACCGTGATTCCCCAATAACACACAAACTAAACATCATGGAAACTTATGGTCCAACCTGACTGAGTTTGAGCCACTTTCAAAGAAATCCGAATTAAAATGACTTTTCTTGATGTATAAAATTGTTGGTTTCTTGGTTTAATTCATAAGAATAATGATACATAAAACACAGGAATGACAAAATGTGCTTCTTTTGTCTCCTAAGCTGTGGGAAGAACAGACAGATTGTGATTTATTGCTGTCAAGACGTTAATACTATTGATTAACAATGAAACGAACTGAAACCAAGTGCTTTTATTGAGTTTTTCCATGGGATCAGAGTTATCACATGCACTGCCCCATCAGCTACGGCCAAAGCACACTGTGAATTGTTTTGTGTTGTCCCTACCTGTCCAAGGCAATCGCGGCCATGGAGTAGATGCTGGCAAACACGGCCGTCACCGGGAAGAAGTTGTGAAACCTGCAGTAGACGTCTCCAAAGTACCAGTCACCGTGGGCCGCGTAGATGAAGTTGATGAGGGTGTTGAAGGCAGCCATGGAGAAGTCAGAGAAAGCCAGGTTCAGTACGAAATAGTTGGTGACGGTCCTCATCCGCTTGTGCGCGAGAATGATCCAAACCACAATCAAATTGCCGAAGACGGCCACGGCCAGCACCGTGACGTATGCCACGGACCAGAGCGCGATGCGCCACGCGGGCTGCGCGAACTGGTTGGCCAAGACTCTGCTGGTGGCCGTGGCGGTGGTGTTGGAGCCATCCCGTTCAGGGGCCATCATTCCCCCCCCTCCCCCTCCCCGACGGTCCTCAGAGGGATCTCCCGCTCCGAAATGACTCTGACGGGAAGGAGAGAGTGGTGCTGATGCTCGGAGCGCAGCGCGGCAGGAATGGAGTGGGCGTCGGGAGTCAAAAGGGGCTGAGGTGGGACATGAGGGACACGCATCATCAATGACTCCCTTCAGCCCCCTCACACAGACCTGAGAATAAATCCTCCAGTCATTATGTTTTCATGGTCCAATCACAGATTGCTTATGTCTCACTGATAGTGCGTAAAAGATCAAGATGAAACGTAAATATGAACACTGAGCATCCCTTAAAAGCTGACTGGAGAATATTGGTTTCTCGTTTGAAAATAAACACGCAAGCTTTCATTCCTGAAGGCAGCTGAGGTGTTGGGGTTTGCTCTGGATGTGATACTGTTAATCCTTTGGCAAAGCTCAGATATGTGGGGTTTTATGAATGCTGGTTATATAATCATAATCTCACTGTAAAGGGGGCCTTGGAGCACATGATGAAAAATCCTTGGCTTATTCTGTCTTGGAATGTTTCTTGTCAACGAGAAACTATTTTTAAACGAGGTTTTTGTGGCACTGGTGGCTTTTATTCAGTAGTTGGACAGGAGGGATGGCAAAGAGAAAACTTTGAAGATGATTAAAACCGCCGATTCATTAAAACTCCAATTTAATTATCTGACGCAAAACTTAAGAAATGTGTAGATTATTGAGTGTTTTAAATAGGAAATAAATGTAGACTGAAAGAATATCATAAAGATCCATCTTTACACCAACAAAGTAAACATGCAGACACTGTTAAGTAGTCGGTTACAATGAAAGTACGTAAAGAGAATTAGAAGGTCAGGCTGACAGAACACAATATGAACAATTCATGCAATTCAGGTGGAGAGCTCTCCTCATCTCTCTGTGTCTAAAATCCTTACAGGGGGTTTGTGTAAACAGAAGATTAAGTTCAAGGTTCAGTCACATGAGTGAGGATTACCTGGCACAATGTGAACTCTTGTGCCTTTTTCTCAACTTAAGGTGACATTTACTGTTGTTGCTGTTGTAAAAAAAAAAAAAAAAAAAAAAAAGGGAAAAATCACAAATTAGTGCACAATTACTTCAAATGACAAACAAATTTACAATTGTAGAATATAGTTACTACAGGAGTCACTAGTAAATAAGTCCATCTGTTATAATATGATAGATGGAGTTATGATATCAATAACACCAACTCTTCTGTGAAGGCCTCCGAGGTTTATTATCGAATATTAGCAAACATTGGAAGCAGAAGCATCAGAAACAGATAGAATCACCTGAAAAGAGACTGTGGAAACAAACACAAAGCCAAATTAGCACAGTGAAAAGATAAACCACCACAAAAACACACACAGAGCAAAGATACAAAAACTATAACAAAGAAGATCGTAATGCAGACAGAAAAACTGAAGAGCATCAGAGAGATGACAAAACGAATATGAACTCCTTTGGTGTTGCGTCTTTGTCGCGCAGCCTGCAGAGTCCCACGGCCCCGGGGCCCACAAGGTGTCTTAATCACCTGCACAGTCTGCAGATGTTGGGGATTTTATATCAAACCTGATGTTACCTCACATGTTCTTTCACTGGAAAGCATCTTAATGTCATTCAGATTAACCAATTTAGCAACACCCCACAAGAGATAATAGTAGCTGTTTTATATGAAATATTTCTAATCAAGTTTTAATTTAATCATATTTAAGTCATTTTATCTTTTGTTGGGCACTATGTGATACTATTTAATGTCTATCTCACAGATCGTTCTGTTGGTTTTTTGATGTTTCAAACGGCCAATTAGTGAAGATTTTACCCGCTGAGCTTGTTTTAATGAACCTCCATTGTTGGTTGACCTCGTGTCAGATCCGGATTCCACAGTCTTTCCTTTTTCTAAAAGCTGAAACCACCTTTTATCTGTCACTTATTTACAGCTAGGAACATAAATTGCGCAAGCTGTGCCCACTGTGAAAAGACCACAAGAAGGTCAGAGAGTGTGTTTTCCTCCCAGCACGGTCTCATTACGCAGAGGCCGCTTTGCTTAGACCACTCCCTGTCTCAAATGTCACTTCCAAACACGCCCTGTCCTCCATATTAAAAAGGTCACTATCCACCAAGTAACAGGTGATCGGATCATTAGCCTCACCCAAAATGATTCTCCTTGGCTTATATGTGAATAATTCAGGTATAATTTAATCAAAGGGGGATAACAGCGTGGCACAGGGCAGGCTGTTCTGCTCTGGGTTTGATTTGTGTGTGAAATTAACTCTTAAAGCGCAGGTCACGTTCAATAAGTTAGAATTTCAATCGAAAAGTTCATGTGTTCCTGTAACCCAGCTCACAAACAAAACACATGATGTAGATAAGTGAAGTTTTAAAGCTTTTATTTCTGAACGATATTTTGCATCAGACCAGTAAAAAGCATTCTTAATGCAGAAATGTGGGTCGAGTGAAAAATGTGTTTCATATCTGCTTAAAGATACTTCGAATCTGACAGACTTCAGATGTACAACACCTTTCTTTGGATGATGAACTCAGTAGTGAGATGCTTAAAGCTTGGCATGTTGTTTCAGAACTTCTTCAAAACATTTTCCCTGACTTGTCAGGTGTGTTTCTTCTCGTAAAAGAGATGGATTTTACCAAAATTTAAATATGCATGAAGGGTGTGACTTTTCAAGGCCATTGGTTGCACTGGTTTTTATTTAAGGGTGTCAAAGTAACAAAGGCTGATTACAAAAGCTCATCACACTTCTCAAATTGCTGCCTGCTAACTTTAATTCTCCTTTGACTTTACAGGCTTGTGCTACATTGTGCTGTGTCTATCACATGAAACCAAGGTAAAGTGTTTGAGATTTGAAACAATATTTAAAAAAATAAAGTGAGTATACTTGTAAGTCGCTATTTATTATGCTTTGGTCATTAATGGTTGTGGCTGCACAGCATCATAAAATGTGAAAACGTTCAAGAAGGACAAACAGATATTGTAAGGAAGTGTAAATTCTTAATTGAAGATCATGTGTAGAAAAAAAAAACATCTTCTTCTGCTTCATCTCATTGTTTCACTCCATTTTTGTTGTTCACACTATTGGTTGGAAAAATTGTTTTTTGTTGTTTTTATTTGAATCCAAACAGATTCTGCTGAAGTAAATGAGCGAGGAAGAGAAACAAAGAGAGAGAAAGCAGCTTAGCATCCGGGGATGTCCCCAGCAGGATTACATGCCTATAAAAAGAGGTGGACTTGTTTCTCCAGGGAGAGGTGACAGACAGAAGAGGTTCTAATGAACAGAAGCACCTGGGAGTTGTGAGGTAATTAATTCAATAATAGTTGAATTAATCTGAAGCAGCATGTAGATGTAAGAAGGTGTAAAAATATTGAAATTCTGATTGTGGTCTTGAAGCATGTTAAGGCTTCAGTGCATTTTAAATTATAGATGTTTGTTGGACTCCTGGTTTTGTGCAAATGTTGCTCAGTGGAGTTTGAAAGATAACTGAGGACACAGTTAAGCTTCTTGACAGGTATTGCAATCAGTGATGGTGGTTGATGTGAGAGCAGTGGAACAAAACAAACAAAAAAAAAAATCCCAAACTACTACAAATCCACTGCTTTACTTTTGTTGCTGCAGTGTCTCACAGTTAAACCACACTGAGAGTGACTCCTGCTGGTCTGGTGGGAAAAAATAAAGAGGGCGAGTTCTTGTTACATCACAAAATATTCTGCTGTATGAAATTGGAGCCGTTTGAAAATAAAGAGGAGGGCCAGGGGAATGAGGAAGACACAACTCAAGAAGTGGTGTTGCTAGCGCACAACTGGCACAACATGCGAGCGTTTAGAGGCAGTCATGTCAGGCGGTGGGCTTCATTTTCAGCTCTGCTTATGCCGCCGCCTTCAAAAGTTCAAAGGTTGCTGTAGTTTAGTGAATGGTTAACAGGGCTTGAAAACTCTCAGGTAAGCCGTGCAATCTTAATATTTATGCTGTTTGTGTTCACTGTTAGCCATTTTGAGACAGGGAAAAAACAACACTTTGCTTCGGTGGAAGCCTTCATTAGATGACAGAAGCATTCTGCTATGCATGTGCACCAGACTGCACTTGTGCTCATTCAGATGAGACGGCCCAGACGCCAACAGATAAAAATATACACCTGGGCGTCCTGACAGTGACACAACTATCCTTTCACTACTTCATCAAAAGGTGGGAAAATGGAAACATGTTCAAAAACTGTCTAGAAAAGCAAGATTTTTTAAAAAAGAAGTATATAAGCGCTCTTAAAGTTTAATAGCTGTATTAGTCACTTACACCCAACCCCTTCTCACAAGTCTTTCTGCGCCCCTGCAGCTTTTATTGATGACTCTCAAACTGTGAGCCAAACTCTCAAGCTTAAACCTAACAACTTAAGAATCCCCCTAACAATGGGAGTTTACGAAACTTTAAAAAAGGAGACGGCAAAGGAAGAACGATGACCAGTTTTTGCTCAGCCAAGTTGCAGAAAAGCAAGACTGAGATGGTTGCATCAAAACACTTTGAAGTCACTGCTGGGAATGCCGACAGATAAATGTCCTCAGCTATGCATTAGGACTGAACTGCACGACAGTGCATTGCAAGTGGATTTGCACCACTTCCAATTCCTAAACTTCCACAGTGTTCAATGTATCTCATTACAGCAACACCAACATGGAAGGAAAGGATGAATGGCGATGAATGGTTGAAAATCAACTGTTGAACATACTGGGCCCCATTTGTTAATGAGCAACCTTTTCTGTTCGGAAACTTGCAAATTATGTTTGCTGAGTTTCCTTAAAGGTTTTTGTGTCACTTATTTAGTCAAATCATTAACTCACTGTCATCCAGCTAAACTTTAGCTCTTCCTGGCCCCGTTTCTGAAAGGACTCCAGACCTGCCAACACTTAACTAACATCACTATTATTGTATTGGGCCCAACAGATGGAGCGCACTTCTGTCCCCCCGATACATAATGTCACCATTTGTGGTGGAACCCACGGGAATGAGTTGACCGGGGTGTACATTGTGAGGGAAATGCAGAAACAGAAGACGGAGAAAGCGGGATCTGTTTCTGTGACCACTGTTGAGACCAATCCAAGAGCCGTGGCCGCTGGCAAACGATACACGGAGATGGATCTGAACCGCTGCTTCACAGATGTCTTGCTGAGGTAAGCCAGCTTTGCGCATAACTCCTGCGGGCAGCAAATTTGAAAAGTCTGTGTTGTCGACTGCTTTAAATCGCTTCTCCAAGTTCCCCCATAACTGAGTCAACGCCGTATGAGGTGAGGCGAGCCCAGGAACTGAACGCTCAGCTGGGGCCCAAAGGAAGCGCAGAGGCTGTCGACCTGCTCATTGATCTGCACAACACCACTTCCAACATGGGCCTGTGCTTCATCTTCTACTCCATAGACTGGATCACTCTTCACATTTACAAATACATAGAGGTATGAACTCAGACACACTGCTTCACAGCTTCCTAATATAATATGGAAAGAATACAACAGATCACACGTCTATAGTAACCCTACCATTAATCATAACCCTTCATCCTGGCCATAATTAATACATGAAGAAAAAAATTAGACTTCCTTGTCTGTTATCCATAAAATCTTATCTTTTAAAGCTAGTTATTGACTCATTGTATTATACTAAAATCCTAGATCATTTTTAGAGCCACTGCAGGATGTAAGTTAGGTTTTTAATCTGTAAATATCAAATTTTCAGAAAAACTTGAGCTCTGTGCCTGTGAGAGCGATCGAGCTGGGCATTCCCAGCTCCGAAGGTTATTCCCTGGAGTCAGTGGGCAAACATGGCTTTGGTAACTATGTAAATGTTCATTATGTTAAAGATTATCTTCATTTAAGAAATTAAGCTGGATTTCTGTGACATACATTGTTTTGCTGCAGCGATAGAGGTCGGCCCGCAGCCTAACGGTGTGCTCAGAGCTGATATCTTCAACGTGGTGAAAGAAGCATTGGACCTCACGTTACAGTGGCTTCAGAAATTTAGTTCCGGTAGGAAGCAATGCAGGTTGCTTTCTTTCAATTGTTTTAGTTGAGCAAATCTCTACATAACAAAAGTCCTAAATCTTGCTCTCATTTGTGATTGTGTTATAGTAATTAGACACATTACTGGTGATTTATCTTCCTCTGCCAACAGGGCACAGTTTCGAAGGCGGCACAGTGGAAACATACGCTTTTGTTAAAAGTGTCGACTACCCAAGAGACTCGGCTGGTAAAGCTACTGCTGTCATCCACCAAGACCTACAGGTGAACTATGGAGGCTTTTAAATTCAACAGTTTTCCTTTGAACTTAATGAAAGACTGAGGCTCTTCAGAAAACCATTGAAGTGAAAACATGCATGTGTATTTTCCTCTCTGTCTCTCTCTCTCTCTCTCTTTTTTAATTTTAGGATAATGACTTTAAGCTTCTGCGGTCAGGGGATCCCATCTTCCAGACATTTTCTGGGAATATTTTGAAATACGAGGGAGAAGACCTCTACCCTTTCTTCGTGAATGAATGCGCCTACTACGAGAAAAAGATCGCTTTCCATTTAGCTCAGAGAAAAACACACAGCTTTCCACAGATAAGCGCGAAAAACGATTGAGTAAAGACAAAGGTAACATGGGTGCTTCAATCACCTTAAGAAAAAAACACAGTGGAATGAAATAAGGAAGTCAGGAATGTGAGTCTATCTGTATCACCAGTTTGCAAGTAAAGTGCCTTGCAAAAATAAAATACATTTTATCTTAACACTGTACTGTACATTTCATTATATTTTCTAGTATTTATTGCAATAACAAAAAATGATTATCGATCATTATTAATTATAGAATGACAGAAAAATCCCTGCCTGTCAAATACAATCTGAAACAGTTAATCCCACTTATTTGTTTTTCTCGCTCTTTTCAATATTATCAGTTGTGCCCAAACAAAATAAATGGAAGCATTACTTGTGTATTTCAGATGATCTTAGATGCATGGTGAAAATTGTCTTCACACATAAATGAAAAATATATACAGTAATGCACCTTTCACGACACTGTCATGAAAGTTTTAGTAGATCTCTTAAAGGTTCATTCTGCTCTAAATGGTCAGAAAGCCAGCACATCTGCACAGAAATGCAAAGTTATCCAAATTTATTCAGATACTTTTTATTTTCAAAAGGTAAAGCACCGTCTCTGCATTCAAATTGACAAAACTCCAATAAAAGTAACCAATTCTGAAATTGATGTCACACAGCAACAATATTGTGCATAAGAAAATGAAAAAGTTTTCAAGAAGTTTCAATACGTATAACTTGACATACCGACAGGAAACACTTCAGTTCAAGATGTCAGTTCAAAACAAAGTCACAAATGTGTTTTCTGACACCGGTGTGAAATGACAAATTCTTCCTTTTTGAAAATGTAACATAAAACATCTGTGATCATTGTGAATTATCAACAAAATGTTTCATACAGATATTTTAACCCACTTTAAATTTGCCAAAGTTTTTTTTTTTCTGAAATTATCTTGTGAAAACCTAAAAAAGGATTCTGTGCTAATGTGCTCAAGAGTGAATATAATCAGATTATCAGGTAATTTGATGTTAATGGAGTCTTTTTTTTTTTTTTTAAATCTTACCTGACCAATTGAATAAAAGCCAGGTCCTAACACTGTGCCCTCATGGTAGACTCAGGGCATGATGGGGCAACAATAACCCTGACTTAAATCCATCACTGTATCAGAACAAATAAATCATCAAATGGAAAACAAGAAAATATTTAGCTGGGGAACTGAGGCCTGTTTTCTTATTTTTTTCTGTAGTTATTCCCTTTCCCTTAAGGTTGTAAAGAACTTTGGTCCCAATAACCTAAATTGTCTTCACGGGATATAAAAATATGAAGTATTGCTTTCAGTTTCGAAATTGTGCTGTTTTCTAAACATGTTCTTTCTCCAAGAATAGAAATGGACACATTTTGAGCCAATGTTACGTCTTTCTGAAAAAAATCACGTTGGTTGAAGAAATGACAATCTGGCCACTGTGCAAATCAGTGAAATAATTAGACAGATAAAACAATAACTCTGCTACTTTGTACTGCAGAAGTATTATTACCCTCAAAACCTTTCACATTTTGTCAGGTTACAATCACAAACTCCCAGTCAAGAGCTGAGATGGATTGAATTAAATACAGGGCCTTTCTGGATGAAAACCTGTTAGATGCTGCAGATTAAAGAGTAAAAAGGTGTGGAAATGAACTTTAGTCAAAGTTCAAAACTAAACTCAAGTGAAGAAAGACAAAAAATGCTAGTCCTAGATGATTCTAATCAGAACTAGGTGTTTAAAAAAAAAAATAGAATTGGCAAAACTTTTGTCGATTTTTAAGGCTGGAAGAAAGATACCCCAAAAGAATTGCAGCACCAACCAGAAAGCTGAGATGCTTATGTAAAAATGTTGTGACAATTTACTTTTAGCTTCCCATTTATGCACTGCGAGGTGTTGGTCCAAAAATAGTGACCTCTATGGTTGTAAGGACCCTGAATGTGCAAACTCAAGGGTGTAGATACTTTTGCAAGTTTATGGTTTATGGTCAGGCAAACTGTGAAGATAAACTGCAAAATTTGACAAACTCCAACAAAACCATCATTGAACAACTGAGAAAGCAACTGTTTAGACAACTTTTAACATTTAAATGGCAGTATTAACTGAATTTCCGGAACGCATTTAATAGATTCAGCTTGTTACAAAACCAACACAATAAAATTGGTAATTATGCTGCATCAATACACACGAGATTCATCAATATCAATGACAGCAGAAGGTGAGTGGTTCCACTTTTAGACTGTGGCATTTTATGACATTTAGTCATTTTACCACAGACCAAAATAAAAAGAAAAATACCACAGATGATGGAAAGGTCAACCCAAATGACATGCAAAGGCTTGATATTTAAAATGATGCAAAAACAAGACAAAAGTTAAATAAAAGGTGCACCAGACTGTTTCCAGTAACAGAAACAACTACCTTGATTTGGATCATGAAAGTCCACATCTAAAAGTCAGATAGTGCAAGTTTACACAGTTGCATCCGATTTAAGGACAATATGGTGAGCAGCTGAAAAAAGCATTGGCAACAAAAAGAAGGCAAATGGCAAAATAAAAACCCAGCGGAAACAAAAATAGCACATTACCTTTAGAAGCTAAACATATGCCACATCAAGATGATGCACAACTCAGTAATGGGGTAAAACACAAAAAAAGGCAAAGGTGATTTATAAAGCCACACGAAATAATTCCAATGTGTTTATGAGTACGTACGGATTGGCTGCAGCTGACGTTTAAACCTGTGATACCCTGAACTATTTCTGCATTGCAAGACTGCTACAGAGGACGTGAAAAGCTACAACCTGAACATTTTATTGAACTACAACCCAAATTGTTGGAAGGAAGGTTGTAGACCTACTGGTTATTGTAAAATATATTATTCCTCTCTCTTTATGCGACCCTATATGCGGTGATGCGGGTGTAGTGTTTGCGGTGACTTCTGGCTGCCCACAGGAAAAGAGCGGCGGCCATCATCTGCAGGGGGAAGGAGATGAGGGCCAGGTAGAGAGACCACCCCAGTGACCCAAGGACATCTCCCGGTTTTTTGTATTTGTTGTTGAGCAGATTCACGCTGGTCCAAAAACAGCAGACGGTTCCCAAAGAGCAGAGGCCTGACAACGAGACGAGACAACAGCCGCGGAGAAGGATGAGAAACAAAGATGCTGTTGATTACAATCATCAGTCTTCAGCTTGTTGCAGGGCTTAAAGTAAAATAAAAAAAAAAAAAAAAAATTGTAGCTTTTGTGGTGGTGATGATAGGAATGAAACCATAACACATTGTTGTACGTTTACTAGAAATGGTCTTTGAAAAGTGTAACAAACTGCTTAAAATCAGCACAACAAAAAAGAAAACTTGACATATCAGTGAGGTTCCAAAGTGTTTGGACTCAAAAAAAAAAAAAAAAAAAAGGATCTGTGAAGCCTCATAGTGAAAAGAGTAATAATAATCAAACAGACACACCATCACATTCAACAGACAATTTACAAGAAATTTTAAAAAGTCAACATTACAATCTAAAGAAAGAAGTTACACAGAGCTGGTTTGAGGATTTTGTGGTTTTTCTGCTTCTTTAAATGTTCTGGATTATAAAGTCCTGTAAGAGATACAAATCACTTGTTTTCACATTTTGGTTGGAGCTGAGAAAACTACAACGGCTGCTGTATTTGAGGCTGTGTGCAGCAGGGAAAGGTCTGGTTGGTCCAGTAGTTTCGGTTGGTGCAGAGCGGGAGTCTGCAACCTTTACAATAAGAAAAGAGCAGTTTCTGCTCTCAGGTCAGCCAAATAAAACTCATTTAGAGTCGCTACTGTGGTTTTTGGAAAAAAGACAGCTTATGTTGATAAACGTCTTCTCAAATAAATTTGTTGTCATTTTCAAAGAAGCATTTTTTTCCTGCAATTTGTATAATTTAAAATAGAGAGAAATATAACATTTTGCACAGAAAGGACAGATCATTTTCCTGTTGGATGGAAAAAGATGTAAAAAAACAAAAAACAGATTCAATTCTAATGAAAAGAAAAGTAGAACTAAAACATATTAATGGCACTTTCAGTGAAATTCAACACCAGTATTACAAGGAAAAACACAGCTAAAAGCCTGCATTTAAAATACTTCTAGTTAAAAACTTTAGCAGGTTCTTTCGCCTCTCATCCAAATTTATTTAGAGGCATTGTGAAAAATTCAAAGAGACACAAGTTGGACAGGTAGAAAACAGGTGGAGGAGAGCCTAAAGCTGGCCCAAAACTAGAAGAGATTAAATGCTGCAGAAGAGTGGAGAGAGTTACACAATGATCTATCACAACTCAACATTAAGATAAAAATACAGCATTTTAACAAAAGGGTACACCTGAGATCAACAGTACAAGGATGCATTTCTCTGACCTGCAATAAAATGGAACAATCCTACAACCAGGGTTGGCGTGAAGCTGCGGCACAGGCAGGCACAGACCCCGACCAGACCACTGAGAAACACCAGAGACAAAGACACCAGGGGCAGCAGAAACTGGCACCTCCACAGATCTGCAAAAACAGGATAAAGATTCAGAGGTTTGTAAAATTAAACCAACCACTGAAAATAGTTTGGAAGTCAAATGAACTACTGCAACAAAAATAAAAAGTTTTTTTTTTTTTTTGGCAGGGTTGGGTATAAAGTTAAAATTCCAACACAATGAGAGAGGAAGAAAGGTGAAAAAAAAATATTTAGATAAAAAAATAAAAAGACGTACATGACGTTTTGAAATTTGCCTCTGTTTGTGATTTGCACTCACATGTTCTGAGCAGATCGTCCTCGCTCTCATTTTGTGTGACCTTTGCAAGGTATTGCTGAGGAAGGGTGAAGCTCACACAGAGGGTCTCCGTCTTAGGATCTAAAGTGAAGGGAAGAGGGTAAAGATCTACCCAAGCGTCCGAGATCAACACATAAAGCAGGGTGGAACACAGGACTGGAGAACAGGATGAGACAGAAAGCCTGACTTACGCAGGCATTTCTTACAGATCAATAAGAAATGAGATCAATAAGACCAATTCTTCAAACTTTAACAGACGAAAGCAAACCCAAGGTATCCATTTCCAAAATTCAGATGCAGTTCTGTCCTTCAACCTAATCTCTCACTGAGGAAGGAGTCCAGAGATTATTTAATGCTTATTATTTTTTACCTGTGCATGGAATGGAATCCAGAATTTTTCTCACTTATTCTTGTCGGTGCAGAGTCTCGTGGCAGCCCCTCCTTTTGCCTGTATGGCTACCATACCATGTAAAAGAAGCCCACCTATTTTTTATAACCCTCCATTGTTCAAAGTCGAGCCATGTGCTCCAACTTTAGCTGAAATTATTACATTTTTGATCAAGCTCAAAGGATTATTTGAAGGTAAAAAGCACACAAGATAACCTGCAAGTTGAGAAGGAGCCATAGAATCAGGAAAATTGTTTTAAATTGCAAAACTGGAGAGTTTTGTGATTGCTCTGAAGGTCAGATTAGATATACAAACTGCAAAATGTGGCATATTGTAAACTACCTGTACATCCACTTTGATGAGTGCAATTTCTCTGCTGTGTTGTGTTGTCACTTTCATTGCCTGTCTGAAGATCACCTGTTGATTAAGACACTAATTAAAATCTTGATAATCTTATCAACTTTGTTTAAAGATTCATTATTTTGGCTTCTTTATTTTTGAACACGATGCAAAAGGCAAATCCCACTATTACCAATATAAGATCAAACTCTCAGACCACCAAGACACTTAACATTCCTCACTGAATGCAAAGCTAAATGCACAAAATAGACAGTAACTTTAAGTTCACATTCTCAACAATCATGTTCATTTTTCATGAATTTATTAGAAAGTAGAAAGAGAGGGAAAGTATGGGTATTTGATCAAATTTGCAAGGTCTTAAACAGCTGCTCTAACTCACTATACAACAAAGGATTCAGATCACACTGCAAATATTGGTCTAACTATCTGAAATGCACCTTCATTCTGAAATACACCTATAAAATTGTACTCTCTTATCAAATAATTTAACAAATTCTTCTGGTCTAATAAATAGTAACAATAGAATGTCTGCATCTAATAACATCTTCTAGCTTTATCCCAATCTCAGGTGCAGTATGGATGGAAAATGTTTTTTTTTTTTCTCACAATAGACTACAGTACTAGAAACTGCATTTCCTTCAGGTTTTTAAAGGATAGTCCAGGGTTTTCTACTCTAAAGGAAGTGAAAACTCCAGAGCATGATGCTGCCGTTATGATCTCCCTTAGTGAGCATGGAGTGAATTGTATCAACAAAAGGGTTTGTGTGGTTTCATCAGATCACAGTACAAAGTTTCACTTTTTTATCTAATATGTTTTCAATCTGTTTGTTGTTCAGTTTAACTCTACATGTTATCTTCCACAGTAAATCAAATAAAAACACATCAATGTCAGTTTTTGTTAATATCTAGAAGCAGACACGTGTTAACGTCTTCCAAAGCAGGTAAGATCTTGTTGGGACACTGCTTCTTTTTTTTTTTTTTTTTTTTTAAAAGCTGCATTTCTTCAAATTTCCTAATTATTTGTGTAAAACCAACTGGATTCCAGCGGAGGAACAAATGGTCAGGAGGATAAACATTAGAAAAAATAAATAAATAAATAAATAAATAAATAAATAAATAGACTTTGCAGTTCATCATTTCTGTGACTTGTTTTAGTGCAGGTTAGATACAATACCTTGCTGACAGCAATACCAATGGGTGCAGAGAGGAACCTGGATACACCTCCACCACAGGCCCAAGGTGCCGTTCCACTTGAACAGGTGGCTGCTGTACGTCTTCTCCTCAAATTCCTCAGTGAGGAACTCATTTTTGATCACAGTGGTGTTGATACACTGTTTGATGGGCGGGGTGCTGTACTGGAACCAGTTCTGAGTCCCCACCGCCACGGACAGGTAGACAGTGGCCAGCAGGCTGAGGACCGAGCCGATGACCAGAGCCGTGGCGTAGCGATTGTCCACCATGGCCTCACAGACAGTTCGGACTGCCTGCAAGCAGGGAGGAGGGAGATGTCATTTCTGACAAAGAACCGCCTGCATAGATCAATGTTTTGTCGCTCAGCAACTTCAGCCACAGCAGCACGACTCTGAAGCAACGGATCAGCTTTACTCTTTAAACTAGACATCTGACTGCATCTTGATTGTGTAATACTTCCAAATCCAAAACACCGTTGTTAAACTTCAGCTAGACTATTTCCTTAAGATTACGAAATGTCCCGATCACACTGCATCAGGTTTAGTATCGAAGCCACTGACGATATATAAGCAAAGAACTAAAAGCTAACTTCAGCGTCCTGACAGCTGTGTGTTGTTAGCACCTTAAGCTGGGTGTGTTTCAGTCGGTGTCCGAACCTCGGAGACTTTATTCGGTCATGTTTAAATATCACCCGAACACTGGGGCGGGTGGTACTGTAAAACAAAGACAAAAACCAGTTTTATACTAGTAACTGTGGCGACAAGAACGTTGACGTTCAATAGCTAATTTAATGGACATGTTTCAGTTAGCAGCTACACAGACACAGAACATAGAAACATGGCGACCCAGCTATGTTTCCAGGTCGCCACAGCCACACATAGAAGTTATAATTGAAGTAAAAAAAAAAAAAATTAGCATTATAATCAAACTCATAGGTAACAAAAGCATAATACTAACAACCGCTTCCTCTCAGTTTCCTGATGCTGCTCCGGTGTGACGTCGGTCTTGTTTTTTTTCCTCTTTTTTTTTTTTTTTTTTTAGAACTTTATTGAAATTGTTGCATTTGTTACAGTGAAAGAGTATTGAACATCTGGGAAACCAACATAACAGAAAAGTAAGAGGACAATAAACAAATACTGTATAAAGTAAAAAAAAAAAAAAAAATCACTTAATTTTATAACCTTTTGTTTGAAGATTGTATATGGATACAATTTCAAAGTGTTCAAAAATTTTTATGAACACGACTTTTGCAAGAAACATTTTATTTTGGCACAAGAAATATGGCAGAATTTTAATCAACTTTCTCAAAATGCAGTGTGAAATCAGGTGCATTGTTAATGAAGACCAGTGAAATGCTTTTTAAAAAGTTTTGTGAGCTCCCTTCTGCACAAAGATATTCCACTTTACAGGATAAAGTGGATGAAACCAGATTTTTATGAAAATATTGATTGAATTTTAGAATTGATGGCTTTTTGGATTGTCTAGGCTGGGGTCAGGAGGATTTTAGATCAATATCTTCAACCTCCTTACTTACATATGTGCCCTGCCATTGGATTGATGCCCAGAGTTGCTCCCTTTAGATGATTAACATGCAACAGCCTCAGTTGGTGCCATGCAGCACAAATTGTTGCAGTATGGCAAGAGAAGTAAAATAATGATAAATGTGAGAGGTGGAGAAAAAGAAAAAGTGG
Source organism: Poeciliopsis turneri (assembly GCA_922788865.1). Taxonomy (NCBI): domain Eukaryota; kingdom Metazoa; phylum Chordata; class Actinopteri; order Cyprinodontiformes; family Poeciliidae; genus Poeciliopsis; species Poeciliopsis turneri. The sequence continues at coordinate 1,123,661 of CAKLNU010000082.1, read as the reverse complement.
CATGTGGAACACACTGCAGTGAGAATCCCAAATAAAGAATGAGTGTAATTTAGAAACCAAAACTAACCTATCCTGTCTTTAAACTTGATGCCATACATCTGCCTGCCCTATAATGTGAATATGCATAAAAAGCTAATTTATATTAAAATAAAGATGGGTTTCAAGTTTTTATTTTGATTTCATGAAATAGGCACATCATATGCAAATATTGTAAATACTTCATAAATGACATTTGGCTCATTTAAGGCTATAGAGCAATTGGTTTTAGTCATAGGACTCCACATCTGAACAAATATATCCCTGAAGTGGTTTTCATCTGAAAAATTAAATGTTCCCTGAATGATGAAATGCCACAGCATTTCATCATTCAGAAACTCTTCAGAAAGAGTTTTCTTCTCAAAGAAAACTCTTTGAGAAGAGTTTTGGCTACATGCTACAATCAAGTGGTGCAAACATGGTTAGAAAAATAGTATAAAAAAAAAAAAGATATTTACATAACATAGATCGGGCAAAAAATCAAATGCTCATCCATTTCACAAACTAATCATTGATTCCAGGCTTATATCTCAAGTCCTGCAGTGCAAACTGGTTCCTTCAGTGCAACACAGAGTTCCCTTACTGTCACAGGAAATCTTCTTCAGCAAACTGTCTCCTGCACAGTTTGGGTTCAGAGAGGACTTTAGCATTGAGGATTGGTGTGGTTGTAAACTCAATTGTGCATGCCTGGGAGCTGCATGGATCTGCTTCTAGCTCCAGGATGGTCACATTGTTTGGTGCTGCTGTGCTCAGGATGCTGGCAGGCACAAAAAGCGTCACCTGAGGGCCTCGAGCGGGCCAGTAACGCCCTAAATTAAAACCGTTAATCCAGATCTGCCCCTAAGAAAGCAAAGAAATATTTAGTTTGTACTGGACTTTTAGTCAAAGATGCCTAGCAGAAATTATATTTGGAGTGTAAAAGTTTAACTAGCGTTATAAACTATCCATCCATCCATCCATCCATTTTCCGTCACCCTTCTCCCTAACGGGGTCGGGAGTTGCTGGTGCCTATCTCCAGCTGCGTTCCGGGCGAGAGGCGGGGTACACCCTGGACAGGTCGCCAGTCTGTCGCAGGCGTTATAAACTAAACAATAATAAAACATTTAATATCTGAAAATATTTGTAGAAGGGTAGAGACAGCTCATGTTCTTATTGCTTAAATAAATGAAAAAGAAAGATCTACTTTCACAATTTAATTAAACTCACATGCTGAATATCTATACATGAGTAGGTGACAAAACTTAAAAGCTAGATGCTTATTTTAAAGTTACTCACCTTCTTCCAGCCTGGCAGCTTGACATAAGTGTCTTGAGGGAGGTCAGGAATGCCATCAGGAATGATGAAGCTTCCATTATAGAAAGCGGGAAGCGAAAGAGTTGCAGGCTGATCTGGATCTCTCTGTGTGGGAGGTTGTTCTCCGAGGAGACCCTTACTGACCGCCTCGTCGATGCTAAGACTGTACATAGTCCAGCCGGTGAGGGGTTTTTTCCCCAGATTGAGATTGGAAACCAGGCCCTTTATTGAGAAAACAATAAACGATAAAAAAAATGTAACATTTCTAAATCATTCTAAATGTTTCAGTATGGATGGCCCATTGTGATCCCAGGTTGGTGCAGTGTCTGTGATTTTATGTGAGTTACAACTTAATGTCTGACAGACCTTGAGGCCTTAATAACATATTTCTAAAACCGAAAAAAACAAAACAAACAAACCTTGAAGTCATTGATGCCTTTTCCATAATTGATTCGACCCATGTTTTCCACCAGGACGTCCACCTGACTTCCAGCTTTTCCCGTCACATTCACACTCAAGACCTTGTTCCTTTCCAGAACCCCTACTGCCACCTTAGAAAAAATAAAAAGTATGTTTATATTAGTACAATTATCACAAAAACTAGAAAAAAAAAATGTACATTTTGAAATTGAAAATTGTATTCACTGTTTCTGTCCTGAAGTGCTGATGACTGGTGGTAGACTGAATCACTCGGTATGTTGTTTGTTACTTTAGATTCCTCATACTTTGTCATTACATGTACTCAGAGCACTGAAAAAGCTGGTCTCTAACGTAACAGGCCAATCAACGTACTGCTGTCTCTCTCTCTAGTTTTGTAAGAATTTTGTGCCCTTCACTGGAGTTCTGCATCTACTGTAGTTCTTTCATAACCATTAGCTACAATTCACAATTTGCAGAGAGGATCTGATGATGAATAATGCGACTCACCCCATCCACCGACACATACGCTCTATCATGGACCCCATTCAGAGGTGATGATAGAGGGGTGGGTTGGCTGCAATTAACAGGCAGAGTCGTTCTGTACAGAACAAAGCCAAAATTCTGGAAAAAAAAAAAAAGACACCTTATATAGGGGGAAAAAAAAGTGAAAACCAAACTGGAACTACTGTGATGAGAAAAGACTGGAGGATACCTGATTTAAGTCAGTGAACGTCTGAGGATAGGTGCTTTTAACTGGACCTGAGAATGACAGCGTTTCTACGGCACTTAATACCGTCTGGAGCTGCAGGAGACAAAACCAGTAAGTCAACGCTAGTTTGGTGCAAAGTCAGAAAAGATGGTCACAACCCAGAAGCCTGTAAGTGATCACATCAAACACAGTCATCTGAATGCTTACCTTTTGCATTTCAACAGAACCGTATGCATACTTTGGCGTTGTTGGTGGAATCGGTCCCTCTGGTACCTTCCTGAACTATTTTAGGAAGACAAAGATATTCACAATATCTAACGCAAAGAAAAATATCTAAAACAATGCTTAAATATTCAGGTTTATACCATTCTGATAACGTCTCTGATGGCAAAGTACTTCTCTGTGAGATCTCCTGCCTCTGACAGAGGGGCATCATAGTCATAGCTTGTGGGCTGTGCAGCATAGGGAGAGTTTGCACCTGAGAGCATTAAAACACACCATGAGCGTCTCAGGAAAGATGCAGGAAAGTTGTATCATTCTTACATCACACTCACCATTCCAGTAGCCAAAGTTTGACCCGCCTATGAACATGTACCTTCAGGGAAGGAATGAAAAAAAACAATATTTGGACTTAAAATGTTGACTTTAGATTTTTTTTTTTTTAGAATTAGTAACAAAACGATCACATTTTAATGATGTAATGATAAACTTTCTTCATCGAAGGTCTGTTTAACAATGACCGACTCGACATTTGCAACAACTTCAATAAATCATGTGACATACAGACATACATACATGCATGTGCGGAAGTTTGTGTTCAAATTGGACCAATTTTTGGTCATTATGTGTTCCATTTTGATAGTAACGTGGTACACCTGAATATGCTTTTGACCAAATCTGCGTGTTGTTTGCTACAATTGTGCTAACCAATTGTAGCGATTGGTTACTGCTGATTTTGATCCATTTATATCATAGTTCAAATTTAAGTCTTCTATCAAAGTAAGAAACTTTTCCACTTTTTCCACCAGCTTTTGCAACTGGAAAATATGTAATTTTTCATCAGGAAAATATGTAAACCTGCCAAACTACAGTTGAAAATTACACTGTAAGCCTGGGACTATAAGCCCAGCCCTTCTTGACTCTTTTCTTTCAGTAGCACAATGCTCCCAATTGTCTTTGTGAGCTTCAGCATCTCAGTAACTAAAAACGGACATGAGGTGTGGGAATTGAGGTCAGTTGGAATACACTCAAATAATTAACAATTTTTACTAATGTACAGAAAGGGAATGCATAAAATCTGAAATATAATAGTTTTGATAAGAATGATCCATCCTTTCAACAATTCTTTTGGCTGTTTTTAAATTTAATATATTTGAACGATCATTGGTTGTTTCTTCTATACAATCTCATATTTTAAGACTTCAATGCTTGTAGTTGCCAAATTTGACAAGTGGAAAAGTTACACAACTTCTGCCAGCAGGTGGCGTAAGCAACATCATAGTCACAGACTTCTTCTCTAAACCTGCAAGTTAAGCACATGTTAACTTACATGTTAACATTTGCTTCCACAGCCAGCATCTGGCTGAGGGACTTGGCCACTACAGCGGACGACACGACAGAGTGACGGGATCCCCAGTGGTCCAGCCATCCAGTGTAAAACTCAGAGTTCACCTGTGTAACAAAGGAACCAGAGTATTTTCACTTTACCACGTGGGTAACTGTAACAACATGCAGAGAGTAAGACAAGAGGCTTACCAAAGGCCCATAAGGTTCAGCATGCCGCTGTGCTGCAAAGGCAGCAGTTATATTTGCACCTAGCAGAGAGACGAGGCACAGAATAGCAAAGTGTCTTTGTGTAACTTCCTCTTTACTTTTAACTAAGCTAAAACATGACAATGAGTCAACACAGGCACACAAATACGAAAACAAACCTAAATTAAGGAATCTCAGAGGATACACAATAACACAAACCAGCTTCTATCACATAATTCTATCTGAGAAGTGAGTCATTCACAGAAAAGGAATTTTCACTGTAACATGCAGAGTTGTTAAGCTTACCAGGACCAAAGTCTACAGTGGCATAGAGGTCTTGTATTGAGCCACACTTCAGGTAATTCACCCCAGCACCATCTGTGGTGAACAGCACCACCTCGTCTCCCAGTTGAGTTCTGAACAGTTTGGTTAGGTGACGCATATAGTTGTAGTCACAGGCAAAGTAGCTGCCATATTCATTCTCCACCTGTTGATAAAGGTTGTGTGTCAATATTTTTCTTATCTTATCAGACTAAATCTTGTTTGAATGGATGATTTGAGACTCCTCACACATATTAAATCAAAAAGTAAAAACATCCATCATCCATATTTCCAGATCCTCTCCTGGACTCTCTTCAGCTCATCCGTACAATCTATACGATGGCCTTTGATGAAGGTTATTTATGCGTCTTTTGAACCATTTCTGTTTTTTCTTGGTTTTTAATCATGTAATTATTGATTATCCATTTTAAATTCATCAGTTCAAAATCACATGAACTAAGAAAGATTCTTATGTTCTACAATACATTAATGAGCCACACAGATCCTCCACCATATTTGACAGTGGGACTCATGCTGTTCCACACATTAATCCTTTGCTTCCCACCTAATCAACCTAGATTGATTGTTTTTTTTGTTTTTGATTTTCATATAAGCTCAGACTAAAGATAAATACATACTCCATAAGGACAAGAAAGTCTGCTTTCTCTCAGAGCTACAGTAACAAAAGTATGTCATTCTAGTGTTGTTGTTTGGTAGCTCTTGCATCAACTTATCACTTTCAATAAGCAGTGGCCAAACTGTCCATGAGAAACTTCAATAAGTATACATATTAAAAATTCTCCATTGATATTCATTTGCCATTTATTTGTTTACCAGGGCGGACTAATAACTTTGAAGTGGACTCTAAAATGAAAACCAGTCAGGTACGAGCGTGACAAACAAATTGAGACATCCAGGCTCACCTGTACAGTGATGATGGGACCTCCGTTCTGATAGAGGTAAGGCTTCATCATGGGTAACAGCTTCCCCATCCATTTATCCACAGCTGCAATGTAATCTGGAATAGACACAAATTGCAGCATTGCATTTTCATGCTGTAGGATACTGCATGCATTCCTGACTAGATGTGTGTTTGGTGCTTACCAGGGTCAGACGATCGCAGCACAATGTTTTTGTTTTTCAGAAGCCATGCAGGCAGACCCCCCTAATCAGCAGAATCACATAAATAATTAAAACACAACAAGAAGAATATTCCCACAACAGGCGCCGAGATTGCCAAGCTTTAGATTTCACTCATTGTACACAGTTCATTATAGGTACACTGCCTTGCAAAAACATCCATTTTGCTAAGACCTATTTTCCTGTATTGATCTCATTACAACATAAAAGCCAGACAATGACTGTAGGGGGAAGTAAACCAACACAAAACAGTAAAACTAAAGAATCTTAACCACAAAATCCCAGCACTGATCCAGTTTGTCAGATTTGTTGTTCAAATGGTGACATTCAGATAAAATATGAGACTGCAGGCCTGAGGTCTGCTCCTCAAACAAGTCCTTTTTATGTATATGTCACAACATATACATATGTATATGTATATATACACACAGATGTCTGGGGAGTAAATGCTATTTTCTGACAGTCTTGGAGAAGCCTTTGTGTCAGAGGACATACTGCACAAAGGACAATGCAAGAGAAATTATATATTTTAGCGAATCTCGCAAATGTTATCTGGCTAATGTGGAGTGCCACATTCAGCATATGCCTCTCTAGATCACAGCACTTACTTGAACTCAAAGGAAGCCTTTGAAAAAATTAGACTAAATGTCTCTTTTCAACTCAGTTTTTGAAAGCAAACACATTTAAAGACACATTTTCCTCACCATGTCCCACTCTCCACATATGTATGGCCCTGGACGAAGGATCACCAACAGACCGATGTCCTGAGCCAACTTCAGAAAATATTCCACATCTCTGTCTCCGCTGAAATTGTACTGGCCAGGAGTCTCTTCATGGTAGTTCCAGGGAATGTAGCTGCAATCGTGAGAAAGTAATAACGTTCAACAGTTAAGTCATAAATTGTGTTTTATCCTAAGTTAATGCAAAATTACTCAAAATCAGAATGAGATTCAATAAAAAAAGAAAGCAGGACATTGTTTTAATTTTAATATGAATCTAAAATATGCTGTTGAAGTGAAAATTGGTTTTTAAATAAACACAGAGAATAATAATAATACTAATACATATTTACTAAAAACTGTCTTAGATCTTATATGTCAAGGGGTTACTCAGTTCACCAGATTTATATATTAAATTATGTCTTACACCCAATAAATAAAAAACACATCAAATAAAAAAAACTTTTCTTTTTGAACTAATTCTATCACATTTGGTCTGGGGAACTTTTTTTTATATTATTATAAATTCAGCCTGCTTCCAAGTTCGGTGAATAATGTGTTCAAACAGAAATCTCCAACCCTGGCCCTCGAGGCCCAATGCCCTGCATGCTTTGGATGTGTCTGTGCTCCAGGACTCCAAACTGTAATGACTGCTTTATCTCCTCAGGATGGCATTAAAAGCAGAAAAGCTGGTTAGCATCCACTCCTTTGATTCATGTGTGTGGCAGCAGAGAAGAATCTAAAACATGTTATGACATCTGATTCTGCTTTTATTGACCAAAGTATTTGTTATCCATAATCAAAAGTCATGATTTTAAATTAGAAGACAAACTAAAAGCAACTTTTCATCTGTTAAAAGCAAGTGATATTGCTTCCTAAAACTATGCAACGACAATAACTCATCTGTGCAGTGTTGACAACTTTCTTGAGAGACCACTGATGCATCACCTAATTCCTGATTTTAAATGTGATGCGATAGAGGACTGTATTTGTGTGTGTGGGGGAATCATACGTCTGGATGGCGTTCAGTCCTGCCATGTACATCTTTAGCAGCCGGTCTTTCCAGTAGGCCCTTGGGATCCTGCTGTAGTGGATGCTTCCTGATATGTAACGAAATTGTTCCCCATCCTTACGGAAGCAGTTGTTTTTGTAGTCCACGCTGAATGATGGAGACGTCCCGTTCTGCAGGTCAAAACACCATCATCTGTCATTGAACACTTACACATGCGCACTACTTCCCATAGAGTTTCAAGTATAGGGCCCAGAGATGACACCTCAGCTGACTGTAGGCCAAACAGCTGACTGTCAGCTGATGAGTTCTAGTAAACAATGATGCAGACCTGTCAACATGTTCAAAAACATAATCATAAACAAATTAAAGCTGTAGTCAGTAGTCTAAACCCATATAAATGGCAACACATTATTTACATCCATATTTTTTAGCTTGAAATATCCAGAATTTCTGTAGTTATTATGCCAATAAACCATAAAATCTGCTCCATTCAGTTTAAACTGTTACATAAACTCAAAAGAAAGTTGGAAGACTTTAGCTAGGTGCTCTGAAATACTCACAGAGTTTCCAAACATCATCATCAGCAGCAGCAGAAAGACGCTATTATATCGGAGCACCGACATGACGAGTCCCTCTCACAGCTGGTGCTGTAATGTTGCTGTGTTAAAACTCCTCGACAGGAACCACAAACACCAACAAAGTGAGATAACTAGCCGAGGACTTCGCATTGAATGTACTGAGGTGACAAGAGTCGCGGAAGTGAAAATCATGTGACCGGCTGGCCCCATGAAAGAGCTGAGATGCTTTCTGGCCAGTAGGTGGCACTGCAGAGCGTTTCAGTACGGTGTACATTTTAGGACATCCTCAGGACTCAAGAGAGAAAAAAAACCCCTCACATATTAGAACAGTGTGCCTTCAGATGTGAGGCCATGGACAAAAAGCCACATGACTAAACGGCATTAAAATGAAAAGTCTTTGCAAAATCAGCCTTAGACGAAAAGGTCTTATTTTTGTTCCAATATAAAGTTCTAGCTATAGACTACGAATGTAATTTGCAGTTCCTCCCTCACACCAACAGATGGCGACCGCGCACAGCTGGAGCTACTGTCTTCTACGTCAGAACCGGAAATAACCCATCATACATAAGGCTGGGAGCAGGACACACGTGGGTCTGAAGAGTCGGTTGAAGTTATGTACTTTTGTCTGTTTTATTAAGAAATATGCCGAAGAGAACGAGGGCCCGGTCGGAGGAAAACAGCTCAGTGGAGGAGCTGGTCCAGGATCCGCCAGCGGGGGGCAGGCGGACACGCAGCGGCCGCACGGTGCGCCCTCCTGCCGCGTTGCTGGACAGCACAACCCCGGTGAGGACTCCCAGCAGAAGGACCAGGAGGTCCGTCCTGCAGGAGCTGCCACCGCCGGCGGAAGAAGAAAACCCCCCCCAAGAACCCGCAGAAATGACAGAACCCGCCGGACCAGCAGAACCCACAGTGCCCTCTGACCCACCGGCCCAGGCAGCAGTCATGGAAGCGGATAAAGCCGAAGGTGGGGGAGAAAATCAGCTGGCCAAGTCTGCACCAGCAGAAACGGCTCCTACAGGTTCAGGGAGCATCCCGAAGAAGAAAGCTCACCTGGCTCCCAGTGCCAAACCGAACCCGGCGGTTCCGCTGGGAAAACCAAAGTCAGGAAGAGTGTGGAAGGACCGAAACAAGCAGAGGTGGGATCTGCCTTCAACTTGCTGAGTACAAGCTGAAATCTGCTCATCTCTGATCAGAGAAGCTATTTATTAACCTGTCTAAATGAATATACTGATGAAATAATAGATCTTGTAGATTTTATGATGGAAATTGTTCATTTATTCACAAATAAACAATGCAGCCTGCTTTGTCATGACACCTAAAATCAATCTGGATTGTTTTTTCAATGTATGCAGCAATTATTCTTTGAAAACTATTGAGTAGTTATACAAGCATATCGTTGGTAATGGAAAAACGCTCGCCTGTCTGTTACCCTGACGTTTGCATCCAGGTTCTCTTCGTTGGTCAGAGACAAACCTCTGTGCTCCTCCTGGGAGAAGAAGATGCAGGCCAAGCGTGAAAAGGACCTCGTCAAACAGTTCACATTGAGGCTGAAGGAGGCGAAAGCCCAGAAGAAGGAGGTGATGTGATGCAGAGCTACTGGAGAAAAAGTCATGCTCTTGCAGTTCTATGCTTAACAGGCTGTGCTTCATTTTTAAATGTTCTTTTCTATTTTTAGGAAAAGAGGAAGAGACGTGAGGAAAACCTGAAACGGCGCGCAGAGAATGAACGCAAAGCAGAGATTGTACAAGTGGTATGTATATAACTCTCCTCACAGAAAGAACCTCTCACCTTTCAGGTTTGATTTGCCCTGCTTTACTGGAGGATTCTTTTTTTTCTTCCATCATTTGGAGTTTCTAACAAAATTCCTGTTAGACACATATTTAGCTGCATTGATTATGGATCATTGATTTCAAGATGTTCAAAGCTTAGGATATTACTCTAGAACCAAACTCTGCTTTAAACCTCTCCACATCTTGTGTCTGCTGCGTTCCTTGGTCTGTTTATTCGCTCGTGTTCTTAAGAAAACTTCTGATGCGTTTAGAGAACAGCTGGATTTAAAGTGAAGGAGTACAAATGGATGCCACATTTTATTTGAAAATCTTTGACATATTTATCTTCTGATCACGTAGAGTCAAAAAGGATGGGGAACTATAGGCATGTATAAAACTCCTCGTTTTTTTTGTTTTTTTTGTTTGACAGATCCGGAACACAGCAAAGATCAAGAGGATGAAGAAGAAAAACCTCAGGCACATCGAGAAACGAGACACTCTGGCCCTGCTGCAGAAAACACAGAAGCAGAACAGCACAAGCAAAGTGCAAAAAAAGATTCAACAAGATTTAACTTAAGAACTGTTGCAATAAATTACATTTATTCAGAAAATTGTCTACATGTTGCTGCTGGATATTATTGCTCAGATCAAGCTCTGATATTATTCTTCATTTGTGCTTCCAAACACAGATCTAAAAGTCTCAGTACATAGGGGTCAGGTTTTTATCGGTCAACTTAATAACTTGGTTTCTAGGTACTCAGCTACTTTTTCGAGGTCCATCTTCCTGGTTCCCGAGTGGTCCCCCTTTTTGCTCTCAGGGTAATGTTCATTTTGCATAAAAGATTCAGGATAATATCAGACATTATGTGAAAGGCTGATTCACTGCTTGTGTTTCAGAATCAAACAGGTTCACCCAATAATGTTACTGCTGCATATATACTTATTAAAATGCTAATGAGCAATTATTAAATGTAAATGCATGTGTGAAAACACTCCATGAAGTGGAGATTTCTGCACATTTGGAAAAAAATGGACATTGATATTTCACTGTCGGTTTACTCAATGTTCAATTTGCTCAAAGGCAGACACTGTATGACGTCTGTCATCTCAAAAATTGGATCATTTAGAGAGAATTACGATGAAACAAAGTACTCGACTTAACCACAAAGGGGCGCTGTCAAACCACATTTTAATTATTTATGAACAAGTACAAATAAAAATGTTTCATGGCAATCCAGCAGATGTTGGTGACACCAGCGTCCGTCGCTTCACGGATTTGTTTTTAAAACCTCACCTTGTTCTTTAAATCAGCTCAAACAAGAGTGCACACACTGACAGGATTGGGTCATTTAAATGATTTAATATTGAGAAAAATACTTGTGAGAAATGAAAGTATTATGTAATCAGTTCATCACATAACTAATTTAAAATAGAAAACCAATTTTTCAATGTCATTTCTCTAAAAAAAAAAAAAAATTACAACCTACAAGTCAGACACCATCAATTTACCACAAGGGGGCGGTATTACAACATTAAAGTAATCTTCGATGATATTTAACAGTATATTTTTAAACGTATGAACAGGCTTCTTCTGGAAACACAATAATCCCTGTACTAATCTCTTGACATCAGGATTTAGATAATCAGATTAATAATGCAAGGAAAAAAGCACAACTAGACAAAATCCTTTCCAAAACCTGGAAATTTTATTTACAGTTCAAGTCAGTCACATGCAACATTTTCTTTAAATGAATAAACATGAAATTAGCAAAAAGAAAAAAAAAACAAAAAAAAACAAACTCATTTTAGTTTTTTCCCCAAAAGAGCAATATACAAAAATAGAGCTTACAAATACTGTACAGCATATAGTGTCCAAAAATATTCTGCTGCAGAATTCTTAGTTTTACAAACAATGTCTGTGAGACTTCACAAACATAATCAGTGTTAAAAAAAAAAAAATAAAAAAAAAAAAGAGGGAAAAGTGAGGGGAATTGAAGGTAAAACGGCTTGTTTGGACAAAAGGGAGGAGGAAGTTATTTGTGAGTTTGTAAGAGCTACAGAGGAATAAATACACAATACAAACAACACAGGTTCACTTCAACAAGGCAGTGATAAGAGATTTAAACCCTAAACGGTCTGGTTGCTAAAACCAACCATGGAAAACATGAAGAGATTCAAGCAGCAAAGAAAGTTTCATTGGGTTTCCTTTTTTTTTTTTTTCTGTCAAAATGAACACTACCTGCCATAAAACGGCGTTATAATCAATAACTCCCTTTTCTTCTGTGGTCATCAGTAAATTATTCATGTCTAACGGTGCTCCTGACTGGGTGTCTATTTATAACTGCTCAGTCTAAGACAACGCTGACGTCAGGGATGATTTCAGCGGAAGACATTTCTTACTGCGCTCTTCATCCCCATTTTTTTTTTTTCCCCTCTGTCGTCACACACACTCTCTTTAATTCCTAACATTTCATGTCTGGTTGGCACTATCAGGACGGCGGGCGGGAGAAAAACGGGGGGAAAAAAAAAAAGTCTAATAACCAACGACAAAGGTGGACAAATGGCAGCAAGCGCTAGATGCCGTGGGGTTTAGATGAAGGACTCGAGTGGAAATTCATCCTGCAACAATATCGTCTTACATTGAGCAAAGGGTGAGAGAAAATGTTTGCAAAGCAGCATGCATTCACAGTAAACATTTCCTTCTAATGTGAGATCCATAGGCAGATCAGTAAACAAAGCTTTAAGACTTGAGTTGTTAAAATGGAAGAAAGCTGGGTTGTATGAATGGCGGTAAAATGGAAGATCTGCTCCCTCATGCTGCAACATTAACAGTCCCAGCCTCTTCATGGCCAAAACACATCACACACCAAGCTAGAAGAAAGGCATCGCAGTCATTTTGTTCATAGATGTAATGAAATACATCCGTCTTTGTTCAACTAAGGCTCAAATGGGTGCAAAGATTCTCGGTAAATTTCAGTGTCAATTGTTCCGTGTTGTGTCAACGCCAGAGTATCGGCCGACATTTTTGTCTAGGAAAGGCCCAGTCCTCTGTGCGCTGCCTGACATTCGGTGGCGATGAAACATTCGTCAGAGTAGCAATGCTTTTCTAACTGAAAGCCAGAGACACTTTGTTGAGATCATTGCTTTGTGGCGGGGATGCGAAAACAAAACCGAAAGGATAATAGGACCAAGATGGTGTTGAAGACACAATCAGTGACTTGTGAGAGGGATATCTGGCGATTCATACCCTTTGAAGATTAAAAGCAACATTTTTGATAAGTTTGACTGGGATCTCATGAGACAGACCGACGCAAAGTAGAAGACAAGTCTAGAAAAGTGTGGTATGCATTTATATTCATCCCCCTTTTCTCTGGTATCACTAAATGTTAGATCAGGCCTGGCAAACTCTTGTTTTTGGGTCGCATCAAGATTATGAATGTCCTCAAAAGGACAACTCAAAGCTGTGGCAGAATGTAAAACTACCCATTAAACAAAATATTACAGCTTTCAACTGTGTTTGATTAGTACTGCTTATAATGTAACAATTTTTACATTGACTTCATTTCATATTCAAATGAAAACTGATTCGATTTGACTGATGAAACAATGTTTAAGCACTCAACTGTTATGTTAAAGTTCAATTTATGTGATGATCGAGAGTACAGATTCCCGGATTTGGCCAGCAAGTCTTGAGTTTGACACCTGTGGTTTAGATCAAAGCACATTCATCGGTAAAAATGAGGTTTAAATAGAATCACAAAGACATACAGCTGCAGAGAAAAGTTACTATGAATGACTGGTGGGGCTGAATACAAATGCAAACAACTCACTTTTCAGATTTTTATTTGTTGAAAAGATGATGGGACATGAAGACTCCTGCAAAAGCATGCAGATATAGTCCAGTGTTATTTATGACGAGAAGCTCCGTTTGTAGACAAATAGCTCGCATTTTCATTAAAACAGGTCAGACCACAGATTGTTATAGCAGCCTGTCTCAAACTGATCTTCGGTCTGTCGCTGTGGAATGAGCGGCGTTCCCAGTAACATTTGTGGGAAAAGTATCACTATGTGGTCAGAAGTTACTTAGGCGTGCAAAAGAGATAATTCAGTCATAACCATAAATTGCAAGTGTGTGGGAATGAAATGTTACTGAGTAGTAATTTCTGAGAAGCAGATAACTGTGGCAATGGCCTAATAATAGATGACCACAAGATACAGAATGTATCATTTGTTGTACTGAAGGGACAGTAGGTGTCCAATGTGAGTATTATCAGCTCTGATGGGTGCCAAACTTCTGACTTCACATTATCATCATCTTATGGTTGATTATAACATGCTGTAAGGACTATCAGTTAAAAATACTATCATTATCCTCTCTAAATCCCGCTGATTAGCAAACCGAAGCCACAAAACACTTCATCACCAAACCTCAGTGAGCTATTTTAGCCCACCAATGTTACCAGGAAAGGGTGGGAGGGGAGGGGGGTTCACAGCGAGGCCTTTCAACTAATTCACCAAATTCAGCTAACCAGAGGACAAAACGTATCCACAAAAGCAAGGCTCAGAGCTGAAGTACGTGTGGCACGAAACAAAAGCATGTTGTACCGATACAGAAAGGAGGGGGGAGGCGAAAGCACCAGAAGACTGCAGAGAAAAAGCAGGAAAAAAAGGATAAACTGCAATGTGTGTTTGCATGAATGAAAACCCTGGTTCACTCCAACCTGCTGACCACAGACTATGGCAGTGTCGCTGAGAGAAAGGAGGGTCAGCTCCAGCTGCTCCCTTATGTGCATGTATGCGTGTCCACTAAAAGGATATGCTGATTACACGCTGAGGCCAGGACTGGTGGTGCTAGTGCCAGTTCACTGACTCGTGCTCCTAAATGCAGCAGTACCGAGAAAAAACAAAAGAGAAATATAAAAAAAATTTAAAAAAAGAGCGAAAATAAGTGACAATAAATAGATTTACACATTTGTGGCAAGAGAGATGAAATAGCTGACACTACAGCACATTTTGAGGGAAGATTTCATTTTCATTCTGTTGCGTTCCAGTAAATCAACTCTGTTGCAGGATCTGTGAAGTGTCTTTCACAACTTTACTTAAAAGTCTCCTGCTTTCAACTGTGAAATACACGAATCTTAACCTGATTACATTAATACAGGAAAAAAAGGGCAATGAAAAACTAGAAGCGTTCCTTCTATTAAACAGCTCAAAGATCTTGGTTTGGAACACATATTTTTTACTTGAAATCTAAATTTTGCAGACAACTGGGTTAGTCAGAATGATGCCTGGATGATGGTAACACAATCAAACGTTTCACATTGAAGCAGACAAAACTGTTCCAGAGTTGTCCCTTTGAGATTTATGTAGTTCTGTAATGTTTTAAAACCTGTTCACCTGCTTTTTACAGGGAAAAGAGGAAGAAATAAAATATAACACATAACCTTAGGCCTAAGCAATCAAGATTTCACCTTCTCATAAAGTGCTTTTTAAATGAAACAAACAAAAAAATAATAATATATATCTTAGTGTAGTGAAGTTCTTGGCTTTTGCGTTTTCTTCTTCCTCGTCTTTTGCTGGTGCCCTCCAGAAAAGCGCTTTGGTTGTGAAAAAGTAACAAAAAGAAACTTCTTCTAGATTCATCGTCCATGAAGTAAATAAAATAAAATAAAAAAAGAACAGCTGATTATCAGCCACTTGGTGCTGACATAAAGGAAATCCTTTTCTTCTTTTTGTAACCGATGCAAAAATAAAAAGAGGTGATGACGACCGCAGGCTCTCAGTTTTTTTGAGCTTCTGCTCAGTTATTCCAGTTTGTGTCAGTTCACACACTCCCACCAAAGGGTACCTCTGTTTAAGGTGCGAGTGTGAGCGTTGGGATGTGGTTTGTTGTGTGTGCGCCCGCTGCTTTCCGAGAGGGACTCAGCATCCACTACACCAGGTTCTCGGCGCCAGGCAGGGGCTGCTGGACGGGCATGGCTGGCTCCGTGGTGCCAGCCTGCTGGGCGAGCTGCAGGACGGGCATGTTGCACAGCGGGCACACTTTCCTCACCTCCAGCCACTTAATGAGGCACCTGAGGACAGAAACATGAGCCAAAGTATGTTTAAAATGTCACATTTAGAAAAAAGAAAAAAAAAAAAAACCCAAAAACTATTTAGCTGGTTCTTCAAATCATCCAATAAACTCTTACTGGCCTGGGATTACCTTTCAAAACAGAAATAAATATATAACCCCCCCCACTCAGAAATAGAAAAAAAGACATCTTTAAATACAGAAAAAATCATTTTATATAGTTTGGAAATCTTAAGAAGAACTAATGCTAGAAATTGAAGACTAAATAAACAAGATAAGAAAAAAAATAAGGAAGAAATGAAAAACAAATTATTTAAAGCGAATAAAGATAATCTAGAGATAAACAAATATAGTAAGAACATAAGACGTAATAATGTAAATAAATTAGAATTGGGGGTAAAAATCCTGCTCGAGAAATTCCTTTTAACTTTATTTATCTGAAAACAAAACTTGAACGTCTTAGTGTGACCCAGGGCAGCGATAAAGGAGCTGTCAGCTGTAACAGCCTATCAGTCCGAAATCACATTCATATCCATATCATATCCTTGGGATGCCCTGCTTCATTCTGATGGGACGCTCAATCAGGCATCACTGTCTATTCAGATTGTAAAATATACACAAACAATCCAGAGGTCACAAAGATGTCCTCCTATGAAAAACAAAACCTCACATTAAATCCTCAATGAAAGAGTCAGCTGTTCACATTATCAGGAGAAAAAAAGTACATCACCTGAATTACCATATTATTATATATGAATCATTTAACACGCATTAAAAATATGAAATGTGAAAGAGTCTAGAATGTCTGATTTCTGAACGTTGCAAATAAAACTCATATCATAAGCATCAAAGTGTTTGTTTGACCCCTGATGGCTTCTCTAGGAAGTCATTACAGTGAGCAGAAGTGATGTGTGTGCGCCAATGAGTGTGTGACAAACCGTTACCAAGCTTGTATTCCCATGATTTGATCAACATAAAGCAGTTTTCATAAATGAAGAGAGCCAGAAAATGTGCTGGTGGCAATTCTGATCTTTGGAAACCAAATGAGCGTCATTAAAGATATTTTGGCTTCAGACGTTTTTAAAACATTTTTACCCTTCCTTTAGTTATTTTTATTTATACATTTATTCTCTGTATAAAACTACATGGTTTTACTAGTAAACACATTCAAAACCATCTCTGGTTTGAATTCTTTCAGCCAGTGGAAGAAAACTAGGTCAAAGGATGCAACTAACGCAAACAACTCAGTTGAAACGTCAGGACATGAGGGGAGATGTGGGAGGAAGTTGGCTCATCTAATCCATTATGATCTGTGTTTTCCACTCCAAACATTTTTAGTTTTATATTCATCTACTGTTGAATTTCAAATTTCACACTTTTTCTTTCTGTCACCAATCACTGTAATGTCAACGAAAAGCAGACGATCGGATTTATAAACATTGCCCCTTTTTGGAAAAAGTAAATCTGTTTTTGACTTCACGTATACTTTAGTTTGACTGTGCACTCCCGGACAAAAGCCTATACTTACTTCCGATGAAAGGCATGTTTGCATGGACAGATCCCCAGCTCATCTTTCTGTTTGAACTCCTCCAAGCACACCGCACATATCTGAAAGAGAAGGTCAGAGTGTTAGCAATAATTTCTGTATAAAGCGTGCAGGAACTGGAAATGTGTTGATAATTCAGTTCACTTTGGTTCTCTCCGCACTAATCTCAGTTTTGTGTCGATGGACTCCAAACAAACCACTCAGGCGAGCCATGAATGTCTGGTTCTCAAAGAAAAACACAGCTGTAGCCAAAATCCACACAAAAAGACAATAAAAGGACATGAAAAACAGAAGAGTAACTGACCAACTATGTCCGGTTATGCAAGTCTGACTACCTGTGGCCTTTTTCTGATTTAACGGGAAGGCAAACATCGTCACTGGGAAAGCTTTTCAAACAAACATTGCAATGCGATTCTCTAAATGTTGTCAATGACGGATTCCAGATGGACCGGCAAATCCATTGATTCAAATGCATTTTTCCTAAAGAAAACATTCCTTTCATAGTGTTTAAAAAGATTTAATGAAAACCAGTTTTCATCTGTTCTCTTTGGTAGGAACACACCTCTGCACCAGACTCGTATAACTAGCAGAAGACCTAGTAACTTATTGTTTTGCTATTTTAGTCAGTCAATTTACTATACCTCACTGAAAAGGAGCCGTACCCAGTGATCAGAGTAGGACTATTTGTTCAATACTCTGCCATTTGAGGCAAAGCTTTCAATTTTCAATTTGACTTAAAGAGGGGAAAAGGCATAAAGCAATCTTTGGCCTCATATTTAAATTATGATTTAACTCTGATAAAAGTATGTTGTGTAGTTCAGTTTTACAAGCTATAAGGAGACCTAGTCAAATCACAGCTAATGGAAAAAACAATGAGCAGCAGTAAAAAGCACAGCTCACCAAAAACAAAACAAAGGAGTGTCTCATGTTGCCAGAAAGCATGGATAAGTCCAATGAAAGCTCCTGCAAAGGGCATCCTGGAAGATGTATCCTATCACTGCACTTCGCTAAGAGTGAACAGCGTTTCAGACAAACATCATGCCAACAGTTACTGATGATCTGGGACTACTTTGCTGCTTCAGGACTCTCTATCAGGAAGTCCAGAAGGAGAATGTCTGGCCATCTGTCCTCCACTTTTAGCTCATTCACATTTTGGTTTTATCAACAAAACAATGATCTGAAGCTCACTGGTAACTTCACCTCTGAATGGCTGTGAAAAATGAAGGGTATGCGTCGGCCTAGTGAAAGTCTGGGCTTCAATCCAGTTGAGATGCTTTGCCATCGTCTTAAAACAGACCATTTATACTCTAAAATCCTCCAATATTGATACGTTTAAAACAATTCTGAAAAGAAGAGTGGGACAGGATTCTAACATTAGCAGTCATCACAGACAGTTAATGCCATTTGGTGCTACTAAGGGTTGCACCAGTAGTTGTAAGGTTTAGGGGCAAATACTTTTTCCCATAAGGCAGGTTGATTTTTATAGCTTCTCCCTTTAATAAATGAAATCATCATTTGAAAATTGCATTTTTGGTTATTCATATTGTCTTGACTGATGCTAACTTCTATTGGATGATCTGAACGAGTGGGAACAAGTAGCAAAAACTGAACAAATCTGCAAGGGAGCAGAAAAGATATTTCATCAATATTTCAGGGGGCTGACATCACAAAGCTCTTAAGCCTTAAACTTACAAAATGTTTATTAAGATTCATTTATTCAGAGAACTTCATCCTGACTCTCATCCAGCCCAAGATTAGCAAACTTAATGGTTGTTTAGCAGAAAAGCATTTTTCATGTTTTGTTCATGCTTTCAAGCTATCTTGGTTAACAGCGCCAGGGTTCACAGGCCTCCACGTGCTTTCCTAATTAGATTAACAGCCGAGGACCACCCATGATGGCGTGAGGCCCGTGATCACAGCGGTGGCCGCACATCTAAGGTCACGCTTGCTGAGATCAAATATTTACAACCGTTTCCCCAATGAAAACAGGTTCTTCCTAAATTAGGGCAGGATCCAAACAGAGAGCTAAATAGACAAGAATTAAATATGGATGAGCTCAAAAACTAAAAGTGTATTTTTACCTAAAAGCTTAATTAGTTTAGATTCTTATTGTATTTTGGTTGTAAACAGCACCTTCAAGCATCACTGATAGACTGTGCATTAGTCTATTTCTTTATTGCCAAATACAGAGGAGCACATAAATTAGACTATCAAACTACAGATTAATGATTTACTACTTTACTTTCTGTGTGACCCGACAAATTCCAATTTGACATTTTCTACACTTTTTAAAAATGTGAATGCAAAAAAAAATAAAAATAAAAAAAATAATAAAATAGTGGTGGAGATTTCTGCAGAGATCAATCTTTATAGATAAGCATGATGGATGGACAGATGGATGGATGATGAACAGATATTCTCTATCCCTTGGAGGAAGGGTTAGGGAATAAGCAATGGGAAATATTTTTTGACCTTGAAAATAGCTAGCTTCAGATTCCTCAAGACATTTGGAGATTTGCGTGGGAACCCTGCATGTTGCCAACTGCTTTAGTTGAATCACATTGAAATGGTGCTGCATGAAGCTGCAAACATTCCTGGGACCAATCTCACTAAAGACTTGTTATGGACGGAGTGTGCGGTTAATGTCTGGTCACTGACCTGAGATGACAGGCCACACTGTGCCCACACCAAGCTGCTCCAAGAGTTAACAACAACCAATTCAACGGCTGACAGGAACTTCAAACAACAAAGCATGAGCATAGAAACAGTTTGTCTACCCACACTCACAAAACTTCATTCACCTAGTGGACAGCTCTTTTATGGTAGAAGGTTTTCAGCTGCAACAATGACTCCTTTAGCCAACCCAGATTTATGGGTGGACAGACAGCTGTGCCTGAAAAGAACTGTATGGGGGCTCGGAGCTTTTTCTTCTGACCAGTTTTGGACACAGAGCAGCTATTTGTTTGGATGTCTGCTTTGCTCTCTGTATTGGAGAACAGGTCAATGTTCTTCCTTTTCTTGAATGCCTTGCCTGAGATTTCACTCTCACAGTTGAGATTGACAGAGAAAAACAAATCCCTTTCACCAATAGTTCTGTAGAGCTTTAATTCAAACTTTCCCAAAATCACGGAATGTCACAGAAGTGAATGTAGAAATGGAAATTTTGCAAACATTTTACTCATTTTGTGACTTACGAACCACTGGAAATAGCAAAACAAGTACATGGAGACTTTCACTTGGTATGCACAAATATTTGTCCTATGTATATATTAAAGACAGTGGTTGTGACATGTTCAAATACTTCTTATCTGGCTTCCACACCCAATAAATGTGTATTTAGTATCAAATTGCATCAATTCTACAACAATGACACAATAAACAAACATTTGAGCTCTACTGGTCATTGACCGGATCTAAAGTATAAAAGTTCTAATAACTGTATATCTGTACTTTAAAACAACTTAGTTATTTACAGTAAAGTTTTGTGCAGATTTCAGTCTGAGATATAATACTTGGCATCCCAAAATACTCAAGGCATAGTTCTCACCATTTTATCAAACAAAGCAAACCAAATTACTGACATTTTTAACACCAGATGTCATAAATACAATCAGTATTTGTTTTAGATTTGAAAAGTCTAAAGAAATTACCTTGATCACTTTAATGGAAAAATATTTTTGAACTATATTGCATGGAGGTTCACTGTTTACATAACACATTTTTATGTGTGCCAAGCAGGCTGGTGAATTTCAGGATACAACAAAAAAAATTATGAAGAGAGTCTTCTAGAAGATCTGATTAGGTTACACATGAGACATTCTCCGGCATGCCATGACCTGTAAACCGATCCCAACAAAGTTTCTTTTCTTTACTTTCCATTAAAACGTTGAAATTCAACCTAGCCTCACTCATGCCTCCAGGATAATCCTTTACATTCAAAAGTGGGTCATTCAGTCTGAGTTGAGTGTGCATTATTGTCCTTGACTTCTTTATGTTGTTTCAGTCTTGAATCGCATTACACTTTCTCTCAGTTTCTTAAAAAACAAACAAACAAAAAAAACACTCATATGCTCAGAGGGGCCAACAGGAGGGTGGCAATAAACTGTGCTGGAGTTGGTTTGAAGATGAGATTCCCGGTGCTAAAGGGTTGGGGGTCTTGACTGGAGTTCACCATGACTCTAATTCAAACCTGGTTCTGCTGCTTACTAGTAATTTTCCAACTCAGCTTAGGGGAGTTTACTGTTATGCAATAGTGCCACTGAGACTAGAATAATGCTGAGACTGATGAGTTAAACAGGAGATGGTAGTTTTCACATGGAAATGAGTCATGTGAGCACCAAATGAAGAAAACAATGAATGTCCCAGTCTTTACTTCTGCCTGAATAAACACATGTATAACAAAACAGCAAAAAGATTCCCCAAAAAGCAAAGCTGAGTTACACTTTTATCACATGCATTTTATTGGGATTTATGGCTTTGAGGTTAAATATTTTTTGAAGCCCTTTTTAAAGATTTTCATTTAAATTTAAGAACAGGAGTTACAAAAAGTTAGTTTCTTCAACCATTTAATACATTATATTTAACTTAAGAATTTAAACAAGTCTAGCTGTTGTCAACTTAAGTTAATGGGGTTTTTGTTTGAGTCTGCATGTGATTTCAGTGTTTTTATACCTAGGCTGTCTTACTTCAAAACATTCACATGGTATACAGTAAGCTTCACTGCCGTTAAGTTTCCAATAACACCCATGTTTTCAAACCAAACCTCGTAAAAAGCACTTTTCCATGATGAGGTAGCCATCAGTAGATACAGAAATATTTTCATTTTAATAGCTACACAACAAGTCAGGTTCAGGAGCTTTTGCACAACACAGCCTGTTATTAGCTTCCAGCTTGACACAACGCTAAGTGAACACAACATGTTTGCTCAACTATTGTTCAACAGCAAACAACTTTCTATTTTCTGATCCAAAAACAGAGTAAGTTCAATTCAGAATATTCCAGCGACTACAAAAGAGCAGACAATTTTCATATTGAAAAACCTAAAATGTTTAGTGCTTACCTCATGCAAGTTTAGCTCTTTGACTTTTTCCTTCTGAATGACCTGAAAGGGAAACCAAAAATATGATGAGAAAGATGCTTTTTAATACAGTTAAAGGAAACAATTCTATTGTATTATTCATTATTTTAGACAATTAATAAAACAGATTTGATAGAATAAGTTCAAATCAGCTGCTAGTTCTCAAATAAAACACCCAAGTGTAGAAGTGTTTGCAAACTCTGAGTCTGATGCTGTTCCATAGCCGAGAGAGGAGTCGAATGTTGTGAGGTTACAAGTCGAGAGACCAATTACAGAAGCAAAGACTTCTCTGCTAGGAGATGATATTGCTTCTGCACTTGTTTTAATCAATGTCAGGTTATTTATCTAGCAGCATGGTGAATAAAACTGGCGTGCCTGTCTGTCTCTCTGTTGGAGTAGCTTTGCAGGCTGCATGTTGCTCTCACTCTTCTCCACCAACAAACACTGGACACATTTCTTGCAGCATAGCCTGGCATTTAAAAAGTTCTGAGTGCACAGGAGAATTACGTTGTACTTTGTTATTTTTTGTTTTTTTAAAGAAGCAGCAACAGTCTTGAAATACCAACAGCTGTCAATCTAACTCATACAACAGAAATTGTACACTTCAAAGACAAAGGGGCTTAGGACTTTTTTTCTCTGCAATTTCATAGACTTTGTGCATTTACTATCCCAGTACAACATATTTGATACATAATGCACAATGTAATACATCATCATACATTTTTGCATACTCATCATCAGCATAAATATCAGATCAATTTTCCGCTGTATTTTTTAGTGGGTGTCAGATGGACAGCTGTGTCTTAAAAAAAATAACAACAAGAAACAAGAACTTGGTGCACAAATCAAGATTACTGCATATTTTCTCCAGCTCACACATGATCAAAACTGAGTGCACAGGCTCAGATATACACATACACCCTGACTAATATTTGGTTACACCTCCATTAGTAACTTTCTGTCAACACTGTGTTTTGAATCCATCAATAAGATTCCGATAAATTTCTGGCTGGATATTTGACAACTCTTCTACAGAACTGGTACAGATTATCTGATGACTGAACATACAATATTTACTTGCCAGAAACACAACAATAATCCATTCAGAAATAGATAAAGCATGTCAACATTAAGCTGCTGGAATAACCAGAAACTCAACACTATTCAACATCCCAATATTAATATGTGCAAAATTGCAGTTGCAAAAACTGTGTGGATGCAATAATTCATGGGCTATTATACTTAGGCGTTCTCTCAGACTCTCCATTCCTACAATACGCTACAATTTGCCCATTTGGATCGACTTCTACTGTCCTCAATAACCATCTTAGGAGGCTTTACACTCTGGTTTTAAATTAACCAGAGTTTTACCCATGAATATAAAGCCTTTTTGGGGGGGCATGAGTGAAAGCTCAGCCAAACACCAGGAGGAAGAAACAAGTGAACTTTAGCACATCTGAACAGGTATTTAGAAAAGTCTGTGCCAAGCAATCAACCAAATTTAATGGGGTTTCCTTTTAAGAACAGTGTCTATCTTCATTCATAATTTTGCCATCAGCTATCAGAAGACAGCTGATGGGTTTTGATTTGGAACCAGCTAAGAAATATCAATTCAAGCATCAGTAGGGTGTGTATATATTTGACTCTGTGATGATAAGAGAAAACCAGTCGACCACACCAGTGCACTCATTTCTTGGTTTTAAAGTGATTGCAGTAGCATGATGTCTAACCTTTCCACACTGCAAAAAAATTTGATTAGATGTAACATTAATGTTTGTTTATTAAAATTATACCTTCAAATAGGAACAGTGTGAGTGTGTTTGCAAGAGTCATCTTACTTGTTTGTATGCATACAGCTCTTTGTGTGCCTGGTGCCGTAACCTGGGGAGACGGACAGACAAAACACCTTTCTGATTAGTAATTGACTGATTAACATTAACATGGTTACATATCCTGCATCCTGCAATGGACAAAAAAAAGAAAGAAAAAAAGGAAGTGGACAAAACTGGCTTTGATCAAAGATAACAAATTATCCAACAACGTTAGCTTTCATGTAAATTAGCAAATGCATTAGAAGATAATTTTACATACAATGTACTTAGAGAGAAGGTCAAAAAAGAAAGAGCAGAATAAATGTCTTGGCAGCGTGTGGTGAGTCACAAAGTTCAGTCTGTCATTTAATTCACCAGGCCAAAAATAACTTCCTGACTAAAAACATATGGCTTTAATCAACCAACACAGAAAGAAGGCAGAATATCTCCTGAAACAAAACTCAGAATCCTTAAGAGATTTATTTTGCCAACTGAGGCAGGAGTAAGTCAAATTACATAGAAACAGATGATATTCTTGGAATACTTTAAGCCGTCCTTTCTTTACAAAACACTGCACCTCAGGTAAAACTATAATTAAGTCAGATTTTAACAGCCATTAGGAGCTGCAGGCTGTTTAGACAAGTCTTACACAGTTCCAAGAAAGTTGGGACAGACACAAATTGAGCTTTAAATACACATACTTCAGAGAACAGCGAGAGAACATGATGGACATTTAATGAGAAGAGAATCCACAGCACATACTTCAGAGGGAGATTAACTAATATAGAAAAGGGACGGGGTGGGGGAAAAAGCAAAACAGACAAAAGAAATTCGTAGGTTTGTAAGATTTACCTCCATTACTAGTAACCTTAACCTCTCGCAGCAGAGTGAGAGGGATCTGTAAAACAAGCAGCACAGTCTAGGAGAGAAACTGACATTTTTAAAGAGGTCAGCATGTAGAGGTGCAGAGACTCCAAATGGTTTGGGGGGACGAGGGTTCAAAGTTCAAAGGGTCACTGGATTGTGACTGATTTATGTGGGGTGTTTGACTGGGTTGCAAAGGCAGATGAAGAGGATAAATGAAAAGAATGCGACATCTCTTGCCATCCAGCATGTGTAGATTTAAAAATATTAAAACATTAATAATGGAAATTGTTAGACTTACCAGCCAATTGACCAGTCAATATAACTCAGTATCAGAAAAGCTGAATTGCAGAGCAGTGTCAAAATCAGAATCAGGTATGAAGGCGTAATGATGCATCCAGCTGAGATGTTACACATTATTGGCTTCATAATATCTTTCACATTTTCAGAAAGTCTAGGAATTCCCTTTATTTGTTTTAACAAATAGAAAAAAGTTTGGATATTCCAGTTGTGCTGCTACAAAATTTGAGGATTTTTATGACTACGTGAAAAACCTATGACTTACAAATGGTGATTTTTATGCCAAAAAAAAGCATCAGAATGCTCTTTTTTGGATTTTACCAACTGAAGAAAGGTTTGATACATTTCAAAGTGACTTTTAAAATATCTGGGGTCAGTCCTAAATTATTCAAATGAGATTTGACAAGACTAAACATTTTAAATTTTGATCAAACATAGTGGAGACTGATTAAACTAAAACAGTTTTTCCAATTTAGAACCAATGAGAAGCTTTGAGGCTAGTTTTAACATTAGTGTTGTTGCCTGCAAACCACTGAGTCAGTTGCGTCTAAATTGTGGCCCATTGGTTGTTAGAGACCCCCATCATTATTCAGTCTACAATTTAAGCAGGTGATTTAGTCTGCAAGCAAAGGTTGTCAATGCAGATGGATTTTGTTTCTCTCTCTTTTAGGCCAAGAACTTTACTAGCTGCATTTCCATTACAAACGTGCGCAAAACTTTGTGAATATTCCTGTAAAGCAAAAAACAAAAACAAAAAAAAGAAGAAGAAAAACACTATTTTGCAATTGCAGTGTCTCCAACTTTTCACACAAGGAATTAATTTATGATAAAACCATGTTTTCTTATTCATCTCTACATATTTGGTTGTTTCACATTCCCTGATCTTTTGCTGGCACTATGAAATAAACAAACTGTTCAAACACTGTTATTGTTTATTTGCAGAAAGTCAAGACTATGTGCAACAGGAACACGGTCGACCTTTAGGCAAACCATGCTACATATTTTATACGCGTGTGGACAGGCTGATAAACCACTGAGAGAGGTGGTTGAGGGTTTCTGTGAGAGGCTGCCTTGTGTCAAAGAGTGTGTGCAAATTTGTCTCTGCTGGAATTTCGCATGTCAACTCTAACACTGGCATCTTTTAATCATCTGTCCATAAAGCAAGAGATGCGATGCAGAAAAACAACAGAATTACCCTTCTGTGACCTTTAAAGCTAAGCTGGTTTTCACCAGAATTATTTTCAAAGCAGAAAAATCATCATAATCAGGACTGAAAAGATTCAAATTACACATTTGTAATTAAGTCACTTGTAAACACACCATCTGACAACAGTGTGGGCCACTACACTAGGATACAAGCCCATTTATTGCCAGAAAATGTTCAAAATGCAAATTAAATAAAGGCCAACATTAAACAGCTTTTTGCTGAAGAAAATTTGTAGCTGAATTTTTGCTGCCGGTTAGCTGCCTCAAAAATTCTGATGTCTGCTTTTTTTGTTACCACAATGATAGGTGTATGAGAACACTGCTAGCAAATGGGCATAGCTAAGATTACCAGTTTTCAGCAAGAATGCACTGAACTGAACATTGAAAATACTGGAAAGTATGTACAAATAATTTTGCTCCAATCATTTGGAAGGTTAATTCTTCAGCTTTGTAAAAGAAATCTTTTACGGAGCAAAAAGGTCTCTTTTTACTTCTAGTTGCTAAGCTGATCCTGACGTTCAGTGCTGAAACACAGAACTATGTGTAAGCCATGAAGTGTTTCTAATTTACAGGTAAATGAGAAATTGTAGGAGTAGTTATTTTTACTTACCCTCTACCCTGCATGACAGGATATGGCAAGATGGCGAGGGGAGAGTTTTAGGGGAAACTGCTGCTTCTCACTGTCTCAGATAAAACAATGTAGTGCATTATGTGTGTTCAGTTTGCTACTGGCTGAAAACAAAAACCCTGTATTTCCAGCACTGAGGATAATCTGATTACACCCAGTCGTTTATAAAGAGGGGCAAGGAATTGACTACTGAAGTAAAGATTGTTTTTGTATGATGGATATTTAAAGGATTACTCTTAAATCTTGCTGGATTAAAACATGCTTTCAGATGATTAAAATAAAGTACTAAAATTGGCACTTTTAAAATCACTGTGGAAATCTAACAAATACAGAAAAAATTGTGGAAGGCCGGAACACAAAGGAATATAATAAGAACAATGAAGAGGTTAAGAGATTTAAAGTGCCATGATCATAGAAAGCAACTTTAGATCTCTTAAATAATTTAGATAATTTTATTAAGAAAAGTGAATTCTCTAAACTGTGCTGTTGAAATATTCGATCCATTTTTGAAAACGGTTTTAGATACAAAAATCGTCTCAACATTTTAGGATGTTGAGACAATCCTCCGAAGCGGATGTGGATCTTGTAGAATCATTTGACTTTAGATCTACTACGCTCAGTAAAGTTGCACCGCTAAAGAAATTCCTGTATGACACTTTTTGCCATGGACCCATCACAAAGCCAGAAAGCTCTAATCCAAAACTAAAATGTGTACATCTCTTACCTGATCAGGTAGCAGCAGAAGAGGAGGCTGAGGATGAAAACAAAGATGGCTGTCCCGAAGACCACAATGTAGATATTAAGAGGAAGGTTCTGGAACCCTATATTTGGCATCTTGAAACCGTAGTGTGGGAAATCGGAGCTCATGGATATTCTAGATGAAGAGAGACATATAACATACAAAACATAAGTAGTTGCACATTCTGTATGGACTGAGAGATGCATAATATGTGTGGACATAAGATGATACAAAGTAAATTTAAAAGTTTGTTATTTTGAATCTTTTTTATTATGAATGAACAGTTCAGATATTTTAAATGTTAAAATCAGTAAACTGACTAAAAAGATACTTGTGGAAGATCAACAATATTTAGTGCAGACCTACAAATTTTGCAACCCTTGGGGGGCCACATCAATCCCTTTTGTACTCATATTGGCCCTCATAGGTCAATAAAAAATATCAAGTTAAAAATGCTGAAAGTGTTAATCCTACATGCAAACACTAGTGTGCTTCTTTAATTTTAAAGTGTTGAAAGGATCAATATATCAACACAATTGGCCATTTTTTTGCAGCCCAACTCCTATTTAGTGAAATCAAAGGACCTGACAGCTGTTCTTGGGTATTACTGTTCAAATTGACTTTATATACATCCAGTAATCTGCACAAACATGGTTTCTCTGACAACTGTATTTTTCTAAAAGAGTCACTAACAATGCAGTTGTCCATACAGCATAATGTATGTTATTGCTCAGTTGCCATGGGACCTGGTACCATCACCTGCTAAAAAAAAAAAAGAGTTCAGTTAATGATCTGGCCCTCACCGTAGTATACTCATGTGGTCGTTCAGGAAAATAATTTATCCCAATTTTAATATTGCAGTGTCTCGCAATATATAATTAAACACATTACAAATTAAAACAGCTTGAAATTGTAAAATATTTTAGCCAAGTGTAGGTATTGACAACATTTAATCCAATTACAGCGATGCATAATGAATTTTAACAGGGCACATGAACTTAATTGGTGAAGAGACTCAGGATTCATACCAGTAGAGACAAAAGACATAACTAAACTAATGCAACTAGGCGAGTATTTATTTCTAATATTAATATCTCTGTGATAGAGGATAACAAATATGTACAGATGTCATACATTTCACTACATTTTCAACACCTTGATAAAAAAGTGACCATCTTGCTGACTTCCCCACGGCTTCTCTGTTTCAGCTAAACTTCCCTCAGTCCTGAACTGCATCACTTATTGACACATGACCAAACAAATGCCACATGGCCAACTGTCTTCTCTGCCCCTCTAGAAACAAAAGGAAATTTGTAATATCACCGTACATACCAATGTTAGTGCCGACATATTGTACATCCCCTAAAAGTAATATTCAATCCTATAAATGCACCTTTTAAATTTTGACTTCACTTAAAACAGGATGCTCATTTTAACCGATTTGCATAAACTGGTTGAACCTAAAAAATATATAATCTAAATTGAAAGCAAATACCAGATGCATCTCTCAATGTCAAACAAATAGGATAGAGGCAATGCGGCATGCATATCATTTAGCTTTATCAATGGCTATTACAATTTAATGGAGCTATATGCACATAAACCCCGCTATTTTAAAACAGACAGATACAGTGCCTGATAACCGTATTAGTATCCTCTGGAACTTTTTCATATTTCATCTTGTTACAACCACAAAAATCAAAGTACTTTCTTTTGATTTGTTGACCAAAAAAGAACGAAGATAGAACATTGTTTTCAAAAGCTTTTTACAACTGAAAACCTCCATTTCAAATACTAAGGCCTGATAATTCATAAATTAAGAATAAGTATATCTGTGTTGTTCAGTCACATGTTCACTGGAGGTGGTGGTTGCAACAGAACAGAAATGTGAAAAAGTTCAAAGGGAAAGTGGATTTCTTTTGGAAGGTGCTGATTGTAGCAATTATGCTGCAACAAGAAAAAGAGTTTAAACTATCTGCACATCATTTGTTTAAACAAACCCCATCATTAAAGCCCTATAAACTAATTCATAAAAGTAATGCTATACCAATAACAGCCTATTGGTCAAGTTCTCCCACTCAAAAGGAACATGACTAGACATGCCCACATCTTCGCTTAAAAGGGACCATGGAAGAGGAGGGGGAGGAGCAATAGAAGGAGGGATGACAGGAATAACTGTGTGCTCCTTTAGAGACGCCGTCTCAGGCCTCATACCCCACCCCAAACAGCTTCATTCCCCGACACTCCCCCTGTGGAAACTTTTAGGACCATTAACAATCCCCTGGATAACCGTAAACTTGCCCCCACACAAATGGGCACTCAAGTATACAACATCAGGATAACCTCAGCCCCTGAACTACTGCTACACTCAGTCCTTGCATAAGGAACCCCCTCCTTCTCAACACCCGTAAGATATGCCTCTCTAAAGCTTTATGCAAAGGAAGTGTCCCCACATCTACCTTATGTATCTGATGGTTCTCTTTAGGATAAATGTCTAAACAGCTTACTGTGACCAAAACTTTGCAGCTGGGCTAAGTTTCATGGATGACTGCAGCAAACAAGTATGAAGGACAGGAAGTTTAATGAGGACACAAAGGCTGGTCAGGTTGTGCAGAGGTGCATAAGAACTGAAAGTCAACAACGCTCTTCAGTCTTTAAAGACATCATCAAGCCTAGAAGTTTTAGTTTCTAGGCTTGGCAGGGGATTTCACTCAGCTCTTTAAATACATATTTGACAGAACAAATAATTTAGCTGAGTGATGAGGCTGCTACATTACACTTATTAAATGGATCCAACAGAGCTGCTATGAAAATATCACCCAATTGCTCCCATGAGGAGTGATTTTATTTTATACTTGAGATTTTAGATGGTCTTTATATCATCTACGTCTTACCAACCCGACGGTTTAAAGTTGCTATACTGAGATTCCCATAAAGGTATGGATTGTCCAGCTTTTCATTCTGCATACGGACCAACCCTACTGGTCAGCTTGTCTAAATAAGTCAACTGCACTTTTCTCTGACTTACACATGGGACAAATTCACATGCAGAGTTAAACACGTACTGTGATGGTTGAGAAGTAGAAAGAGGGTCACACACCGTATTAAGGTAACACTGCTTTAGTTGTCAAGTTTTTCACGGTACTTCTGTTGAGCAGCCAACTGCTGAGTCAAACACTTTGACTCATTAAGCAGCTAATATCAGCTTATTTGTCTCCCCTTTTAAATCCATAAAACTTAATTAACTTACTATTAATTTCATAGACCTATTTTTTCTTAGGTCTATGAATCAAAACAAGAACAAAAATCGTATGCGTCTACATTTATATAAATATACACTACTTTTTTTTTATACACTACTGTAAAATTGTAGCTGAGGCCAAAATCATTCGAACCTCTGGCAGATTTGCTTTTAAAGTAACTTTTAATGTAACGGCACATAATTCACATATGCGGACCCCACATGCACATTAATTTATGTATCAAAGACATCATTGGTCCCTATATTTCCAGCTCTTTAATCTAAAGTTGAAGGTCTAACTTTGTAAGATCATCTGTGACACATTTCCTCCCTTATTTGAACATAAACACGTCACTGAACTATAACAAAATGACAAACACCCCTGGAAAGACAAAACAATTTGACATTTCACCATTCTTTTAATAAATTATCATATTACTAATTGTTAAAATGACTTGATAAAACATGTAAATTCATGCAGACCACAGATTCATACATGCGCCATGTCTTTTGATGTACACATACCCAAGTGGTGCCTTCATGCTGAAGAACAGAAAAGTCTGCACAGACTTGCAGCACAGGCCTCTCTGTAAAGTGACATAATGTGTTGTTGAGAAAGAAACTTGTGAGTTTGCTGCTGGTAAGATTTTTGGACCACAGTACTTTTGTCTCCCTTTCATATCAGCTCACATTGAACCCGTGCCCCTCTCCACTGCGACTCCTTTTTGGTGTCTATCTTATCAAAGACACAGTGACCTCCCCTTGCTTATAAACAGTAAGAAGCAGACACCTCTGGAAAAACACAGAGTCAAACACTCTGACAAATCTACAGACGAATTGCAGAAGTATCCACACCTCTTCATTTTATCATACAACCATAAACTGCATTGTATTAAACTAAGATTTTATGGAGAAGACAAATACAGAATAGCTATAAGTCATATTAGGGGGCAAAGCAAACCTTTGGAAGAAGATGAGACCATATTTTAACTTTTGGCCTCGGTGCAAAGTGCTATGGGTGACAGAAAACTATCACTCCACAGGACACTGCTTATTATGTAGTAATTTTGTCACATAAAAGTCCCAGTAACCATTCGTGGTTGTGAAACTATGTTTCAAACAAATAACCAAGAATAAAACTTTATTCTTGACAGATTAGCAAGCTTAAAGAGTACAATTTTGTCCAGCCCCAATATATAAATCTAACTTTTCATTTTTGTTTGCTGAATTTTAAATGCTGCAATTCACTTTTTTTTTGTTAAGGTTGTAATTTTCTTCTGGTACCTCCGTTTAAATAATTACCACTGTCAGCATTTTAACCAATATACAAACATACTTGAACATTAATATAGTTTTTGGCAAACGTTTGGTGGTTACTTTACACTGTGAGCACGATGATTCTCAGTATTTAGATCTTTAGAGAACATTATTACTCATGGAAATTAGATTATGTGACTCAGTTTTCAACTAGGTGCCACAACGTTGAATCTGCCAACAACTCCTTTGGTGTCAAGAATCGCTGACCGACAGTATCTTGGGAGAACCCAGTGATCCAGAAATCCAAACCCACTCACACTTAACATCCCACATAATCCAGAAATGCATCTAGAGTGAAACACTGCCAATCAGTGTAAAGGAACAACATTACACTCAGACCGGTAAGACATTCGAGGAAAAGGGGAAAAAAACAAGAAGAAAAGCAAATGGCTGAGTTTTCCATGCAGGTCAGCGATGACTCAGCGGTTTCACAAAGTTATGGTGAATAACTTTCACCATTATCCAAACAAGTGAGGCATAACTTCTTTGTTTAGTGACAGTATTTTCTGACCAAAGGCTGACAGGCTTGCAATTTTATAAAACAGAGCCCAATGAGTTTTCTCTGGAGCCCTAGGTCTTTAACAGCTGAATTCGTATTTGACTTGGTAAGTAATCACATTGTTCTTCACAAATATCGTAATTCTGAGGTAAAAGAATGCAAGTATCCAATTAAGAATATCCAATATGTCCCAACTCTAATGGATTCCATAAAATGGTTTGTTTCCCTTTCAGCTCTCCCTGTGACATCATTCCAAACAGCCCAAGGGATAAATCCCATAAGAGAAGGTAAACATGGTATGACATGCTAACTAACAGCAGCTCAACGATGGAAATCATTTTATCTTGATTCCAAGTCTCTTACCAATCGTCTCTTCTCTCTCCCTTATTTGTTTTCACATGGCCTCACCCCATTATGTAATGAGCAACAAGAATGTGCACAGCACGTCACATTCATGAGAGATCAGAAAGAGTAGGCACAATGCTCCTCGGGTTTAGACGAAATAAAATATCATCCAACTTAAATTTTAAATTATATTGTTAAAATGCCTTTAAATGCCAAAAAACTAATTTTGTGTTGAGAAGTTTTTTGGGCTTTTTACCCAACAAGAGCAAAAATAAATGTGTTTACTTTAAAAAGAAAAAGGATAGATCGCAGTTCTTTGAAACCATTTAGTTACTACTCTTTTTAATGTTGCTATAGTAAAGAAGACTAATTATTACAGCACAATCATTCTCCATAAATCTATCTATGTCTAATCTATGTGATATGCTTCACTTGATTATGGAGTTAAGAGTATTATTAAAAATTAAAATTATTTCTCTAATTTATTGAAGTGGTCTCTACAGAAAGTAACTGGAAGGGGAAAACCAACCAAGAAATGGGATGATAATTAATAAAATAAAACAAAGTTGCCATAACAACCGATAACAGCGCAACTATCAGGATTCAGCACCAAAAACCCAAACATTTCCCAGAACATTCAGTTTCTTACAGTTTTATGCTTTTTGGCTTGATATGTATTTTGCGATTATTAATAAGTGATTGCTGTGGTAGATTAGCCGCTGCTGCTGTTAGCCATGCTAACACAGCTGTGGCTGATTAGCTAATTTAAACATCTGCTTTACTGATGATCGGTCAGTTTGAGTGTAGGTCGCCTTTTTATTTTTAAACTGAACAAAAAACACACCTTATTCCACAGCACATCGATTTGTTAAGTCTGTAAATGTCAAGGATAACTTGCCTATTTCTCTCTGCAGTCCCTGGCCTGCAACTTTTAGATGTGCCTCTGCTGCACCACACCTGAATACAATAATTAGGTCATTAGCAAGGCTCTGGAGAACTTATCTACACAAGAAGGAGGTAATTAAGCCATTTCATTCCCCTGTTTTGTAGCTGTGGCACATCTAAAAACTGCAGGAGAGTGGCCCTTGAGGACTGGAGTTTGACACCCCTTGTGTAGACAGTTCATTGCAAAATACTGCATCTCTTTTTATATGAGCTTACATTTAAGTCTAGCAGGGAAATGGGGAGGGAACCCTGTGTGGGTCAGATCATGCTGCAAGGAGACTTGTTTAAAATAACATTGGAGCTCATTTAAGAATTTTGTGATATGTACTGTGTATCGTGATATAGCAAAAATATATCAGGATATTACATTTTTCTCATATCCCACAGCCATAAGTCAAAGTCCAGACTTAAATACAATTGAGATGCTGTGGCATGACTATAAATAAAACTGAAATGAAACAAATCCACAAAGCAGAATGAGGCAAATTTTCTCAACAACAATGTGAAAATTGATGCCCGATTACTGGTCATTAATTATGGTATATGTACTGCTGAAAATAGTAGCATAGCCAGGTGTTAGGTTACGAATAGTGCTTTTTGTATTTACCCAGGTTCTGTTTGATAATGCAATCTGAAGATCTGAACCATGCAATTATGAAAAATAAAAGCTTATAGAAAGAGCAAATACTTTTACAAAGAATTGAAGGTCCTGAGGCACAAAGCTGGATTTCCTGTCTCTTTTGCTGTTTTAGACAAAACAATCAGCCTCCTTAGTAAGTAAGTTAAGTATTGCATAAATTATTTGTCATGCTTGGCAGACTATAGGGTTTTATCAATTGCAATAAAACCCCGCAGCCACCCACCTCTCCGCCGAGATGTGAGCCTTTATTGTGTCTGAATCATTTGCAAACATATTACAAGAGCAAACAATGACCTCCTAAGCCTCTATGCCTCAAATCGTCATTTCAAACAGCTGAGTCAGCCACTCTTTTCAATCAAAGCAGCAATAAAAATGGCAAGTCTAAAAAACACTCCACACTTTACTTTTCAGGTTCATGTGGTTATTTTAACTAATACCACATTGTTTACAGGCTTCGTACAGTAGTTCTTGTCAGCAGTCTACTGAATAATAGTTAAACATCTGAATGAGAAGTGGAAATTTCCACTAGCTGCCACGAGATGTGCTCATCTGAAACTTTATATGCCAAAGGGCATCAACAAACACCAGGGCCGCACAGGGCGAGGAAGGGGCTCATTAAAATGTCCTGGCATAGATCATGAAGTGCCTGTGATTAAATGCTACTTCAGTGTTCAATCACATGCAGTCCACTCGCATAGTGTCAAACCAAATATACATAATGTTTAAAAAAAAAAAAAAAGGTTGGTTTAATGCACAGCTTGAGAAGATCCACTAATTACGTAATTTTTTTATATAGAACAAATGATAGGTGACTTATTCAGAATAGTACACCACCTATTTCTCCTCATTTACTTACTGGTTTTTCTCACAAGTGATCTGAGCACAATTTGAGCACAGACAGGATAAAAGAGTCGAGTTAGTATGGATTCACCAACTTTATCTTTCAAAACACTGAAAGTCAAAATAGACGCATGCCAGAGTCACATCATCTAGCCAGTCTTTTGTTCATAATTGTGGTAGGAGAACTTTTTAAGTCTTCAAATAAATTCACAATAACACAAAAATCTATGCATCTGTCAGGGAATGTGGGCACAATAGTGAGTGTGGATGGATGAGGTGACCTATGGTGTAGTGCTTTCTGTGCTTAGTTTATAGAAAAGCATTTCAGATAGTTGTTACTAATACAAAAGCCAGTATTTCTAGAGATGCGCCAAGTAACTGAATAATTGGACACTTTTCAGTTTGATCAGTGAACGCACTATTATCTAAGCTCTACCAGACCAACACTCTTTGGTAATGGAATAGTAACTGTAGGTAGAAGCTATTTTCACTGACTTGTTTACTGCCAAAAGAAAGAGCTGAGTTTCAAACTGATTTATTGGACTTGTGGAAAATTTGCAATTGGTAAAGTCAGACATGACCATACTTTAACAGGTAAATGGAACATGCTGAAAAAACTTTTTCACTTGATTTTGAGGTCACAAGAAAGCTTTTTTTTTTAATTGAAACAAAAAGGTATTAACAAAACACTCATAGTAATAATGAAACAACTGATGCAGGCAACAATAATAACATCCAGGAAATTAGTAAAAATATCCAATATCCAAAAATTTGCCAGTCAAAATAGAACCTTGGAGGTCAAAGAAGCATTTCTCATGATAATTAGCTTTATTGAAGCTAAAATCAACTCACCCTAAACAAGCCTAAAAATAAAAAAGCATTATTTATTTTTACCTCCGCTACAGTTGGTGGTTTGCTCTCCTCCCTGTGCTCTCCACCATTTCTCAG
This sequence comes from Poeciliopsis turneri, assembly GCA_922788865.1. NCBI lineage: Eukaryota > Metazoa > Chordata > Actinopteri > Cyprinodontiformes > Poeciliidae > Poeciliopsis > Poeciliopsis turneri. Next base: position 1,086,893 of record CAKLNU010000082.1, on the reverse strand, counting down.
AGGACTCAGGGTAACTCAAGCTGACACAAACATGGATGAACTGACACAAACAGCTGTCTCATGGCACCTACGTCCCTACCAACTCATGACCCTCCTAACACTACTCAATGTCATCTTATTATGAGCTGCCATCAAACTTTAAGCTTTTACGTTCTTTTCCGACTCCCAATTGTAATTTCTGGCATGTGTATTTAGTTTTTGTTTCAGTAACTACTCCTCATTAAATCAACATATAGTGAAAATGTTCTACTTTAAAGTTGTAAATGGTGCAAAATCAGTAACACTTAAAAAAAAAAAAAAGGTTACATTGAAGCTTTAATAAATGTACCAAAGTAAATATTAAATCTCTTTGTTTCTTCAGCCGCTAAAAGCAGAGTGTAGGTCAACATAGTACGATCACTAAAAATAAACTTATGTCAGGGTAAGTATTACAAGTAGTAAGTTAAAACCAGCCTCACTGTGATGATCAGCTCTTCACAGTATCTGACCTTAAGTTGGTGAAAAACAAACGTGTAGAATTCTAACCCAACCTCATTTTTTTCCCCATTAACAACGTTTCACTTCAGTAATTGGTGGATCATAATGAAGATTAACTGAGAACCATAATTTAAAAGTTAAAACACCAGCTAGCTCAGAAGGAGTGCTTATTTAAAGAATGTTCAATGAATATCCAGGCTTTAGAAATACACTTTCTCAACTTTTTAAACATATCTAAATCAAAACAGTTGACATAGAGACATGTTTCCATGGCTGACCCACAGAAGGTCTTCAGAATGGCTCAGTTAAAGAATTCAATGATTTCATCCTTGACTGATCCTTAGCAGTGACCTCTGGGTCATAAACTAAAAATCTGACCATTTTTCAGTGAAAACACTCAGTGATTCAGTGTTTTCACTCATTACTATGACTGAAAACAAATAGTAATATGTTGAATGTTAACCAGCTCTTCATGAAGTGCATGACTCCACTTCTACTGATTTAGTCTGTCAGGATGATTTTCAAACAACAACCTTAAAGCACAAGGAAAAAAAACATCTTTAATACTGTAGTAGAACCCACACAAAATCTGTTGTTAGCAGAGCTGCATTGGATCAAAGGCTTGGGTTAGCCAGCAGGCTGACCTAAGGTAACTGAACATAGGAACCTTGACCTTCAGCTGAACTGAGCTGCACCAAAACGTTCCTGCGACCTGTTGTTAAATTGATGTAAACTGTTACGTTTGACATGCTGTTACCTTCCACCAATCAAAGTACATTGATTTTCCATCGAGTTTACGGTGCTATGACATCTTTCCACAACAGGTAAGGCAATTATACAGACAAAAAAAAAAAAAAAAAAAAAAAAAAATCACAAAAACTCAACAGGAAAATACAAACTAACCATTTAAACAAGGGAGGGGTGCATGAGCAGACAGCACTGAGGTTGGGCATACTGTAGGAAGATTGCTCTCTTTGTCCTTTTGAAGAGCCAGATTCTGTCCATCATGAAGCATTAAGCTTTTTGGAAATATCGACAGTTATTTGGAAATCTCACAAATAAGGTAAGAGTTTACTTACCCTGCAAAGACTACTTTCATAGACTGCTGTCTTTGGTCAGTAATATTAACTTTGCTAACTGTGCTCATCATGAATGGCAAAGAAAATCTAAAATGCCACCTCTGAAGTCAGGCAGTCTTTATTTAGGAGTGCTAGCAAAACTCAGTCTAGCTGCAAATCGAATAAATGGATAAACAGTCAGAAAATAATGGATGCGACTGTTGGATTAAGCTGGATACAGCTGCTGTTTAGTTTTGAATGAATGCTGTCAAAAAATAACAAATTCTTCTAATTTTTAAAAAGATTTTATTGGCTCTAGTGGCCTTTATTTGATAGTTAATTGACAGGAAAGAAGCAAAGGTCACCAGGCCAGGAATCGAACCTGCGACGGCTGCATCAAGGACGAAGGCCTCCATACATGGGTTGTGCTTAAAACCCTGCACCATCACAGCACACCCCAAATTCTTCTATTTTTTTAAGCTTTGAATGTTAGATGAGTAAGTGCTTTGAAACATGGTTTGGTTGTCAAAGAATGTAATAAGCAAATACAAATTTGCAAGACAGTTACATTTTGGATTTTTTTCAGCTATATTCAATATTCTTTATATGTAAAACTTATTATGAAATTGGAAAGGCCTAGTATCAGTATCAAAAGATGATCGGAAATCATGCTAGAAATTCTTTGAACACTGGTTCAAAAAAATGACACCAAGTAATGTTTTTTTATAAATATTCGCAAAAACTGACAAATCATTCTGTGTACACTTTTCAAAACTATTTTTCAGTTAACTTTGGCAACAAAATTGGTACTTTCTGAGTCATACCTAAGTTTTGCTATAATAGATTATAGAGCCATTGAATTAATTTCTTCTTTAGACTTTTTTTCATAATGCATCACCTTATGAGACATTTTACACTCAGAAACAAAATGGATGCTTCCAATAACGACTGTCTGCAACACTCCTGTTAGAATCCTACTGCGTAGCTGTCGCACAAAATTGCACAAGTCCTGAGCGCATGTTGCAGAGGTTTGTGTTGCCACATGCAGTTGCTTTGGAAAATACCCAGAAAATGTTAAGGCAGCAGTGCATGTGAAAGAACCACCTTGGCAAGCACTGAATGTACGGTGGACTCTTTGCACCTGAAGTACTGAAGCTTGTAAAAGTCAGACAGGAAAGGTTGTTGGTGGAAAGTTTTTGACAAGAACCACATTTAAATAGTAAAACTTATATGTAATTTGACTAAACAAGCCTTTGCCTGGAGGAACTCGTCTACACTACAAGTAGTAATGCTTAGTTCCTCTTTAGCTTGGTCTTTACATAACTGGTATCAAAAATGAGCCATGCAGCTATACATGACTCATTTTCCCCTTTGAAAAGAGTTGCATACCTTATTAATGGAGTGCTGTGAATTTCAATCCAACAGTTAAATACTGGGCACTGCAGTTCAAAATGCCATTTGAGCTGTATGGTTGGCTGTAGTTTCTGTCTTTTTTAAGACAAACATTGAATAAAGAAAAAGAAGACAGACCAGATTGGCTGCTGCTCGCCTTGATGTTAAAGGAAGTTCAGTTGGAGTTACCCATGAACCACCACTTGTTTAGTACAAAACAATGTGTAGTTTTTTTTACATTAAAATATATATTAATATTTAAACATACTAATATTTTAATATGCCAATGTCATGAAACCCTAATTTAATAATCTCTTAAAGCAACAGTCAGAAAACCTCAGGTTTTGGATCACAGGTCCGATGAATGCCTTGTATGGATAATCTGAGTTAGGGTTACTGAGTGCACCTCAACTCCATAATTTGTGTCTGAAGCAGTTGCGCGTGATCTGTGGGATAAAAGTACACCACAAAAACAACTAGCTAAATGAAACATGCTGGGTAACTCGAGGCAGGACTTGGTCAAAGCAGAAAATCATCCTAAATGCAGAACTGACGCAGCTAATAAGAAATTAACTTTGCTGATATCAATCCAATAACAGAAAACCTGTTAGGAGGGCAAATAACTAGGCTCAGGACAAAGACAATGGAAATCTGATTCCTGTGTGAATGACTTTAGATGACCCCACAGGTCACTTTCACTTTTGGAAGTGCTCTATCCACAGTAGTTCATGTCATCTCAACTGTATGTTATATTAAGTGTTAATTATTTCCATTTGGGGCAAAACCTTTGCTAAATCTCAGTGTTTGGACCTGCTGCTCACTGTTTTGATTTTTGATGCATGTGTTCAGTTCAGCCAGGCATAGCAGTTCATGGATTCATGAAGAAAGCACTTGAGATGCAAATCGCACCCAAATGAGGAAAGCGCTATGTTCAGCTCACTTTGGCTCACTACTCTTGTAACATTTCCTCAACACAATAGGCCTTAATTTTAATAAATTTAATCCCTGGCTGGGTTTAACTGCAGCCCCTCAGTGTATTAACAACAGAAAGCTGTTTCTCTGTCCATTCTGGATATTTGACAATACAAAGACAGCACCAGATAACATCAGAGGTCAAATATATTTTTCTACACAATAGCACTGATACAGTGACACAAATGTTGTTGGTGATGCATACACATTCATTTAGTCCAATACAAGAAATGAACCAAAGTAACAGAGTTTGACTGAAATCAGATGATTTTCAGCAGGACTGACTCTGTGACAACTCAAAAATCCAATCTTTCTCCATTCAGTAAATGCACCACACATCAGTGCTACCCCCTTTGGAAAACATTCACTTTATTTCCTTGATATGCTAGTAAAGGCTCTGTGTTCTGTTTTTTTTTTTGTTGTTGTTGTTTTGTTCTTCTTTTGTGGACAACTATCCCCCCTCTGCCCCTATTGATCCTGAAGGATCAAGTTAAACAAACCTGAACTTTCGGATCCAATCCACGCTGCCACTGAGGAATCTTCAATTTCCCGTTTAAAGACACAGACCGACCAGAACCACCGCAGGCTGTCGTTTGCCGTGTGCGTTCAGCATTTAAGAGCGCAGTCTGGTTAGGAAAGCATAACTTCCCAAAAACCCGTTGATGGCACGAAAAAATATGAAGCTTCGCGCAGTTTGATTCATGAGGGTCAGCTCCATTTTCAGTACCGAACAGCGGTAGGTGCAGTGAAATGGCAGATGAGTCCACACATGCACAGGATTCACGGTGGCAGGTATTGCTTCGCTAACCTGCTAGGAGGGGCGTAGATGCTCCAGTTTACGCCGTTTCCATTACGAAGAATTGGACTTTAGCGCGATTGCCTGTTCTCACCGGCTGGTTGGTTTTGGGTCAGAGTTTAGCCGCACACCAAGGTTGATGCTCCCGAGTAAAATCGATGTAATTGTTGTCATTTATTTAAACTGGACACACCGGACGGTATCTCACCCATCCTCGGAGACTTTTATTGCCTCACAGCAGGACTAGAGTCAGACGGGTGGAGGTGGTTTAAGCTAGCAGCGCTAACCTTCTAGCTGCTACAAATGACAGAATAACTCATAACTCCACCGAGTTAGCCTATTAAATATCATTTCAGGACGCTTTCAACCAGAATGAAGCAGTTTTCTTGTCCACGTTTTAAGTATTTGTGACCTTAAATGATGTCCCTGGCGCTCAAAGTGCAGCTGAGATCAATTTAGGATCGTTTAAAGTTGGCAGCATCAGCCCTAAGTTTGCTGTTTGAGTGTGCAGTGAGCTAAAAACGTAAACAGAGACTCACCGGCGATTTCCCCTTCAGCTCCTTTGGTGGCTTTAAAACCTCTGCCGTGTGTTTCTTCGCGAAGGCAGACCGTTACTGAGAGCAGACCCGAACTGAAAGCAGTCGCCAACCAAAAAAAAAAAAAAAAATGTCCCCTTCTTCGTATCTGGATGTTACGCAAAGCCTTGCGGCGAGGCGACCTCCTCATCACACACAGCTCCGCTCCGCTCCGCCCGTCCGTCCGTCTGTTTGTCTGTGTGTCTGTGACGTTCCCGCTGCTGCTACTGGAGGCTCCGACCGCTTAAAATAAACTGGAGGGAACTCGAGAAGGTAGATGTGTCCCTGGTGGATGATTTTTACCCAAGCGGGGGTTCGCGGTTTAACGAAGACAAAACTCACGTTTCTGGCTACCGACAGTCGTCCTTGGCAGTCTGCACGATTTGCACGTACGCGGTTACTCGCCCACTATCACCAGTGGGTAGATCCCACCTCCTCCCAGTCAGATCGGCACTAAGAGAGCGAGGAAGAGGAGGAGGAGGAGGAGGAGGAGTGGAGCTACATGCGGGTTTAAAGCACAGCGAGTCTTGTGGATGAGATGCTGCACAGAGAGAGAGGAGGATGAAGATGCATGGTGATTAAAAATTCAAACAAAATTTTCACCTCAAGAATTAACTTAATTATCCAGTAAGTCAAACTGGAAGTATAGACAAACTGTAAAAATGTCGACATTCTTTTATTCAGAAATGTTTTAAGTATCCAAATTATTATCCGTGCTTATTAGATTTAATTGGGGATTTAATTAAACTACCCTCTCCCCTGGAACATTTTCACATTTTGTCAGGTTGCAACCTTGGTCTTCTGTGTAAGTGAGCACAAAGTACTCTCCAATTGTGAGGTGAAAGGAAAATGACCGAAGGTTTCCAAATTAATTTAAAAAATAGAAATGTGAAAATTGTGCTATGCCATTGTATTCACCTCCCCTCCCCCCAATCAAATCAGGTTAAACCAACTAGCAATTAACCTAGTTTAACAGCGATCACTAATTAGTAATTAGTACATACCTGTGTATTGCCAGAATTTATGCAGCTGTTCTCTAAATGGCTGAGAAGAGAACATCTGTGAACATATATCTTCACAAAGTGTAGCAGGCAGGCCTGAGAGGAAGTATGACTACCTTTGTATTAGATAACAAAATGTTATACAAGGTTTTGATCGTCACACGGAGCACAATTAAATCCGTCATCTGAAAATGTAAAGAAAATATGGCACAACTGCTATAAGGAGAGCGTTAATCAGAAAAGCAAGAAAGAGGCCTCTGTCATTGTGGAGGAATGACAGAGATGCACAGTTCAGGAAAAAGAATGTGGTGACAATAAGCTACTAGTTGGACACTCTGTACATCTGGCACTTGTGGAAGAGGGAGAAAAAGAAAACTATTGTTGTGGGGGGCGGAAAAGCCACAAGAAGGCCTTGTTACCTCATGCCATTTGTCAAGATGCTCTGATTAGATGAGACCAAACAAACTTTGCAGAACAAATGCAAAAACCATCACCCTGAACAAACCATTCACATTGTGAGACTTGGTTGAACAAAGCGCTCGTGCTGTCGGAGCACTTTCCTCCAGCTGGTTCTGCAAAGGATTGTCAGTGTGGCTGAACACAAACTCATGCCAAGCCTCTTCAGATATTTCTTTGCAGAACATTTTTGAAAACCATTCATCGTTTTCTTTCACTTCTGAACTACTTAGAGTTGATTCGTCCTCTAAAGTCTTAAGAAATGACCCCAAAACGTGTGATTGCAACGCTACATAAAGTGAAGGTCAGTAACACTTTTACAAGGACTCTGCATGTGTTCATAAAACATTTGTCTTGCTAAAGACACTGCTAGGTCTTTGAGGCATGAACAAGACAAGGTTGTAAGTCACACAAGGAAGTAGTGACACAATGTAGAGACTGGAGGAAGTGCTATATGGGGATAATAAACCTCCTCTCCCCTATTATTTCAACAATAATTCCTCCATTCAGTCCGTACCAAGAAACAGCGTACTCCTGCTGTCTCAGGGAAGGAAAGGAGGACCAGTGCCAGTCTTGTACCTAGTCTGCAGTTCCTGAATGCCCCTTTGTGGATGTCACCATCCTCTCCCTCCTGCCAACCCCCGGCAGCCCATTCAGGAGTGTCACATGGCGCTTCCCACTCGGCAGCCATCTCACAATGCACTCCTGTCATCTGCACCTCATTGACATGCACTTATAGTGATGTGCATCATGGGATGGTGGGGCTCTTCCACTGCTTTAAAAGGAAATGAAGGACCGGGCTGGGTGGCCAAAGTGTGGCTTCCTGAATGCAGGCTTCATATTTAAACGGAGGAAGTTGCAGCGTGTGTTATAGGTGCACACCACCGACCATCTTTAGGTCTGTGACGAAATGTTAATAATATGTACTGATTAAAAATGATATAAAAAAAAACAACCATGTCTGCTGCTCTGAACAGAATTTTACAGTAATACATACAATGCCATATTTTGGTTGAAAGATTATTACTAGTCTCCATTTGCAAGATTACATTTCCAGCTAACCTGATTTTACAGGGATAGTTTAGTTCAGGATAAAATGACAGATTTAATATGCCAGTAAATACGAACACTCACATGTAACCACTTGATTGCATTTGGTTTTATTTCATAGAGATAAAGATGACTGAATGTCACTTAAAACTTTGTATTTAAAATAATGGAAATCACTTGTGTTTTTTTCCCCCTCCACACAGTAATGTTTTTGTTGTTCTGTCATAAAGGTCACTACATGTAAAAATGTTATAGGGGCACGAATGATAAGGCACTCGATTCATCAAAAATAATTCAAACAATTTAAACGTTTTGAGTAAGACAGACAAATGCCAAGCAGAAAAGTGGGTGTTTTCTTTGTTAGTTGCTTCAAATCTCTTGGCAACAGGGCTTTTTTTTATTTTTTATTATTTTTTTTTGTTTAGTGTCAGTTTGAATCTACTTTGACGCTTATGTTTTGTGTTTGTTCTGCAAACAGTGTTGCATCCCCAGACTCATAAGTTTATGTAATGCGGTAGCTGTTCCAGGCGAGTTAAAATGCCATATTTTAATTACGAGACTCCAAATGGTCCCCGTCTGACTTTTCAAATATGTGGATTTGCTTCCCTCTGGTGGTGACAGTTTTGAATTGCATGTGACGTAGAATTAAAACCACAAGAGGGCAGCATTTCAACAGCTGAAAAATCAAGCACCCTTTTAGAACTTGCCGGCTTTATTCTTCACAACAGAAAAGATGAAGGATGTCACAGTCCAAGAAAAGAAAGCGAGGATGTAGACCACAAATATTCTTATTTGACTGTAAAAAAAAAAAAGTACTCTAAAGACATGGGCAAAATTACACATACTCCTCCACTAACATTTGGAAAAATCTCTCTTAGCAAGCTTACAGTTGCTGTCACCATTTTTTCACTTTATTTTGCTTTATATGTATCTGTATGTTTTCAAATATAATAATGGAACTGATTACGCCTTTGTCAAATGCTATAAATCCAATGACAACAGTTTGTGTCAGCTGAACTGTTATCAGCTGCTTGACTAACTGATTTGTGGATATTATCCCCTTGTTCCATGTTAACTTAGCCTGGTTTTAACTATGCAGTGAATAATGTGCACAGTTTCTGATCATAATCTTTTACTGTATAACCCCTGTTCCATGTTAATTTATGAACATGTCAATGCCCTTTCCCCCCTTTAACAATACTGCTTAACGTTTTTAACTCACAGGACCAAAGGGGTCAACATTCCTTCCACTCCAAGTCAGCCCTTGCTGTTGGAGTTACACACCAACCAGAGTTCAACTTTGTTTGGAAACCTGCTGCTGCCGCTGAAAGTTAGACGTCCTGCATGTACTGTATCCAAGAAAGTCAGCGTCTCCTGCAGGCGGCATGACATTTCGAGTCAGCAAGGTTGCTCAGCTGTAGTGTGTGTTTTGTAATAGGACCACAGTCATAACTCTGGCTGCTCTCCCACCAAGGCAAACATTGTAGAGCGTCCAGTGGAAAGATGGGATATCCAATGACAAACACTGACCAGACAAACATTGGAAGATTTCTGACTTCACAGGGCAGGCACATCGAATAAAATTCTCTTCTTTTAAGTCATTTCTTTTCAATCTTTACAAAGGATTGTAGGTTTATGTGCAGCAGAGCAGTAGGCATTTTGGTTGGAAGTGTGGTGGTAAATAGGCATTTGTTCTTCCTGTCCTTTAGTAACAGGCCATTAAAACGACTATCTCCAGCTGCAGTTTGCTGAATGAGTCAGTGACACAGTCACACATCCTTTTCCTGGATTTCTAAAATAAACCAGAAACACGCACAGGTCGGGTCAAAGGGTTATCATTCACCTTTTATTCCTCATTGTGTGATCACCGGATGAGACCCAGGGAACACAGACACAAAGGAACTTAAAATTTTTATTTTTTTCAAAAGGTAAAACTAGCATCTGTATTTATTATTAGGCCCCTCCTGCTTTGGTCTATCTTTGTCTGCTTCCTCTTGTAATCTAAACATCCATTTTTATTGCTTGTTCTTCCTACTCCATCTGCTTTGGTGCTCTAACTAAAGCTTAGAGCAGGGTTTATGTGTGACGGAGGAGCCGTCACCATCTGATTAGAGTCTGTGCTAGCAAGCCGCACATATGCGCAATCATTAACTTACTTTTTTTTTTTTTTTTTGCAGCTTAAACGGAGGCGAATCATCGTGGGTGCACACGCGGTGTTCTCGTTTGAGTTGGCATTCATTCTAATTTGTTTCAGTCAAACATTTTCCCGGTTTTCTTTTTGAGTGGAGTTGTTTCCGGTGTGTGGCGCACCGGGAGCGAATTGTGTAATATGGTGCTGTCATTATAAAGTGCTGGCTGTTTTCTATTTGAGTGTATTGTGATTACAAATTTATTTATTTATTTTCCTTATTTTGTATATTTTGAGAGTCTGTTTGAGTTCAAAGTAATTGTTTAGTTTTGTTTTGCGTGATTGGGCTTTCTGTGGGCGGAGCCTGTGGCTTTAAAAGCAGGGCTCTGCTCCACAGGGGGGCAGTCTGCGCCTATACTCTAGAGGTGCCACACTGGAGGTGACGCACTCGGACTTGAAGGTACTGCTGTGATTTTTAACCTGCCTTGGACATTTTTGTGAATATTCTGCCTCTGCGATTCTTTGATTCACTGCATTGAGAGAAAATAAATTGCACTAAAGTGATCTCTGGCCTTGGCCCGTCATTTTTTTGTGTGTCATAAAAGAACCCTGTCACATTATGTTTATTCAAAACTTTGATTTTAAACTTTTAGAGTGATGTACGCTGGAGCTCCTATGGTATGGTCAGTCAGAGTTCATCAGCAACAAACAATATTTATGTCAGTCAAAGACAACATGATGAAATTCAAGATGATTTTAGGACACAAATGATAATAAATGACTTCAGTTTATTAAAAGTTAGCTTTTACAGTGTATTGTGGCTTATGGCGTAGCAGTTCAGTTTCAGTTCTGAAATGACATGCTTTGGGCCGGACATCCTTGAGAGTAATCAAACACAGATTGACAGAACTACATCGTGCTCAGCGAACCTGTGGCATCTGGACCTGGAGTTCAGCACAGGTGATGTTTGACATGACGAGGTGTCGCTCGTCATGTCAAATGACCAACGGCCAAACTCTCAAGTTATCGGTCTTTTGTAGCTTTCTCTAGCACTGAGGTGTGTGACCCAGAAAACAAAAATAAAGAACTGAAACTAAATGGTACAACTGAAATTCAAAGCTGAAGTTTCAATTTCCTGTGTATTTGACCTCAGTCCATTTTTAAACTGAAACTTCACTTAATAGTTTATTTTAAAACTATTATGAGATCTCTGATTTTGCTTGGTAATCAAACAGAAATCTTAAACAACCAAGCAACAGTCACACAACAGGATGAAATAAAACCAGTAAAAGAGCTCCACTGTGGATTCTGTTGAAGCAGTACAACTTTTGTTATAGATATAAGATCACATTTTAATTTTTAAATATTTTTGATTTACATAAAGAAGAAAAAACAACAAAGTACTGCATTATTCATAGCTTTAAGTTCAGTTGAAAGCAAAGTTCACGTTTTTTAAGCGTGTTTGCAGTTTTTGCTTCCTCCATCTGGCCAGACGAGGAGGACATCTGGTGCCTATAGTGCTGATTCCAAAGGAAAAGAAGAAAAGTACTAAGGAACAGAATATGCTGAGCAAAAACGAGGAGCCAGACAAACGGACCACAGATCTGCTTTGAATGTCTTACTGATGTGTCATTTACAGTAACTGTGGAAAAAAGACAAGGCTACGATGTAAGACAAGGGCTGACATCCACCCAGGCGGAGGTTCACCTTTAGGCCTGGCGCTCTCCTCATCACAACAGACGAGTTGCTGCATAAGTTCAGATGCTGCACCAATCCTTCAAATGATCTTCCACTCCATTTGTCTTTCATTAGTGAACGAGAGTCTGAAATTCTTACACTCCACCACTTGGGACAGGATTTCTTCCCCAGAAGAGAGGAAATCTTTTCAACATTATTATTTTTGCCTACCTTTTTATTTTATTTTTCTTTTAAATAAAATTGTTTTGCATTCAATCATATTTGCAAAGTGTTTCATTTTAATCCCTTAGATAAACATGTTTTTCAGAACATCCAGTAACATATATGTCTAAGCTCATATTATGGCTTTTTATCGCCATAAATGTAATTATAGGTGTCCGTAGTCCTTTATAATTATTATAAAATGGAGACTAACTCCTTATTTTTAGGTACTGTGTGTTACTTGTTGTCTAGTAGCTCTCAGTTTTATGTGCCACAGATTTTACGTCCTACACAACAAATGTTTACAGCACATCAATACTCGAATAGTTTGCCTTCTGAGCCAAAGCCTTTAAAAAGCGACACTACAACTTGCTGTATTGGGTTGTACTAATCTTGCAACCTTCAATCGGGTTCTGGAAACAATAGAATGAATTATGTTTGACCTTCTGTTTTTAACTTGGCTTTAATTTTGTGTGAAGATGTTTTATTTCGTTGAGCATCTGAAAAAGGGAGCTTGTGAGTTAACATGTCTGATAGAAAGACTTCAGAGAGGAGGAGGATGAAGAGGGGTGGAGGAAAATGGAGAGGGAGGCATCAGATTCGGTGAGGGAGGATAGATTTTTCCCCAACATGTTGTGACAGATCTCCTTGTTACGATGCAGCAACAGAAAACGCAGATCTCTGGCCAAGGCCTGTTGCGCAACACACGGTGTGATAGTGTACACAAAAAGAAGAGTGGAATTGTTAGATTTATTAAATGTTGTCATTCTCTAATAAATTATTACACAATTTCTGTCATGTGTCCTTGAATACATCATAAAGAGAGTGAACAAGATAAAAGCAGAAATGAAAGGCTTCAAAAACATCTACAGCAGGCGAAAGAGGATCAGAAATGAAGGTTTTTAAGAAAAAAGCCAAACATCAAACACTCAACCTTAGAGATACATCAGACTTCAACCAGGCTTGGTTGATTTGTTGGAACTGAAATAACATTTTAAATCTCTGAAATGATGCTTTACTTAGTACTTTTTAAGTTAGCTTCACTCTGAGTTGAGTTCAAAATCCCTTTTTAAGAAATGAACTCTTGGGAGAAAAAAAATGGTATACAGAGATGAAATTAAATATTTTTTTCCACAGCAACGTACAATTCCTAATGCTAACAACATTTATCACTTTTGTGATTGTCTCAGATTGGAAGAGTTCAAAGTCCAGGGTCCTAGCAAGGTTCAAACTGACATCAAGGAGGGCCAGAGAACAGAAGAGAAGAAACATTACACAGTGAACCCCTGTAAGTGGTACTGAATTAAAACTCTATTACAGAAACAGAAGCTGATAACACTATTGAAAGAAAAATTTAAAACATTTGGAAAAGCCTGGATTCAATTCTTAGATTGATATTTTAGTTTATGTCCGCCAATGAATATTAAGTGAACTTTAACCTTAGTCTCATTGTTAGTACATGGAAACATCCAATTGATACTGATAAAATATAAAGTCAGTTCGATCCAATTACGGAGATTCAGAGTTACATACACTCTGACTATATCCTAGTCATAAAACAATGCAGTAGAGCTCAGTTTATTTTTCTAATTTGGTTTATGTCTAAATTCTTATTTCTTGTCTGTCAACCCCAAGTTGCCGGACAGCCATCCACTCCGAGACGGTTTCTGCTGAAGGTTTCTTCCTGTTTCCAACGCATCGCTCACTGTGCTTACTCAGGATGGAGGACTGCATGAAAATGAGAAGTTGCTGTCATCTACTTTTTGATGGACAGTTTCACTGATTAGAATTAGCGATTTGCTTAATCTTATTTTTCTTACAATTGAGCACAATGAAAATACTTATAATTGTTATTGGATTATATGAATATGCTTAATGTTTCTAAAAGAATGCATTGAACAGAACTTTAATGCGTTTTTTATGTGGGTCACGTGGGATTTGTAAAAAAAAATGAATGAAATAAGCAGAGAAAATATTGAAACTGGCCAGTAATTCGCAGCATCCTCAATGGTCCCCTGCTCCCTCCTCCTCAATACTTCATGTCGGCACTTGGAGGTAATGAGCCATTCTATAGTATTCATGTTGGCTGTTGCTGGGAAATAGTTGAAGATAATGAAAGACCATTGCAGCCAGCTGAGTGACCCTTCCCCCCATTCCCCCCGAACCCCCCATTCCCCCCAAACCCCCAACCTCGCCTCCTCTTAGTTCCTGTGCATGCTCCAACTGACCCATCAATGAAAAGCCACTTTCTTCCCCATCTCTGGTGCATGGCTGTGCAGGAGAATGAGAGGGAGATGTGGACAGACAATAGCAGTAACCAGGCGCTGGCCGGACACACAATGTGAGGTCTCTGTGCACCAAGGGAACAGCTAACAGAGGGGCCATTCTCAAATGTTTCACCGATCCCACGCCAGCATTTCTCCTCACTTGAATTACGTAGCAGACACATGCATATTCACGTGCTGATCAGATCACCTCATCTGAAACACTCTGCGGAGTGATTAAATTAGCAAGGGAGCAAGTGAAGATGGACATATGTGGAAGGTGGATTAATTATTTTGTGATTACACAATGCTGTCGGTGAACAATTGGCTGATTGTCTAATCTGTGCTGATGGTGCTGTTGGGCATTATGCTATTTTAGCTTCAAAAACACTCTGTCAATACACATATGAGTCTATTGCATGTTGCAATCTAATGCAAATTTGATTGGTTTTGTAACTCCTGGCCAGCAAGTAAAGACTTTTAGCAGGTTTGTTTAAGGTTTATGTGATGTTTAAAACCTTTGGGTGAAACCGACAAACGAAAATTATTTCTGCCTCCTGGGAATTGGTATTTTTAATTTCCCTGACGTTTTGTTAAATGGTTTGTTCGATTCTTCACCTCTAACCTTTGTGTGTGAACCAGTTTTGGCAGTAAAACTAGTTCTCATAAAAGACTAGAAGTCACTAAGTATACAGTACAGACCAAAAGCTTGGACACACCTTTTCATTCAATGAGTTTCCTTTATTTTCATGACTATTGACATTGTAGATTCACACTGAAGGCATCAAACTATGAATTAACCCATGTGGAAATATGTACTAAACAAAAAAGTGGAAAACAACTGAAAATTCGCCTTTTATTGTAGTTTCTTCAATGTAGCAACGTTTTGCTGTGATTACTGCTTTGCACACACTCTGCATTCTCTTGATGAGCTTCAAGACGTAGTCACCTGAAATGGTTTTCACTTCACAGGTGTGGCCTGTCAGGTTAATAAGTGGCTTTCTTGCCTTATAAATAGTCATGAAAATAAAGGAAACCCACTGAATGAGAAGGTTGTGTCCAAACTTTTGGTCTGTACTGTATAACTTTGATCTCTTGAACCAAAGCTACCAATTTCCAGTGGTAAAAAACACTGGAAATACAGTGTTATCCAATAACAGAACAAAACAAATAGTAACAAAACAAATGTAGGTCAACATGCAAATCTTGATTTGCATGTTGAAACCTGACTGACTTAATCTGGCAGTTGCATACTGGACTGCCGGAAGTTAAACAAAGGCAGCACAGTTCTTTTTCTTTTTAATATGTATAATATATGCAATATGGCAAACCTTGCACTGAAAACATGTTTCTTTGCACCAACTTTAAAAAGCTGCTCTAATTTGTTACAGCTAGTTATAATAGTTTTGCTCAAGCTATTACTCTGATGTGAATAATCCTCGCATATTTTTATGAAGCTGTCCCTTAGATTGTTTCATTTTCTGCTAATTATTTCAGTAACTCGAAATCAAACGGCCTTGCTTTTTTACGGGGAAGAGACAACGCGGAGAGCGGGAGGGGCAGAAACCCAGTCTTCGGCGATTAATGCGCACAAGCAAAAACGTGACATCTAAGAGATGAGTCACCTCACGAGTTGTCTCCGTTAAATTCCATTCATGTCTGTATTTCAACCTACCCAACATAAATATTTGCACTGAAAATTTTTTTTTCTTTGAGCCAACTTTCAAAATGTACTCTTATTAGTTACAGCTACAGTTATTAGTTCTGCTCAAGTTATAATTGTGATTTCAGAATTATTCAAATCAGAATTATACCTCGAGCAAAACTAAAATAGTTAGCAGTAACAAACTGGATTATTTTTCAAAGTTGGTTCAAAGAAACCTTTTTTAAAGTGTGCTCTACCACATCAAACAACAGCCTATGTGTCACTGAAAGTGAACAAAAGACACTCCAATTCTCTTCTAGTTGAATGCACTGACTTGAGAAAAAAATAAACATGCTTTATGGGTTAGACTGAGCAAGTGAATACATGTGGTTTTCCTTTCCAATTTGAACCTTTATTTTGAGCGCTTCAGAGTCACATTGTATTTGTATCGTTTACTTTGTATTTTAGTTTGCAGTAGCTTCCTTTTGCTTCGTCTCATTGATGCTCTTTTGTGAATCATGTCCTGAAATTGCATGGTGCAATTGACCATGAGAACTAGTGCAAACAGAAATACTTCCTTGTAGCATTTTGGATGAATTTACTCATCCTCCTTTCTGTCCACTGGCTAGTTCTTCTTTACTTTCTTTCAGATACAGTAAGTTTATGAATTGAATGTTGCTTTTGCTTCCAGTAATTCTTAATCTTCGGCATTTGCTTGTCATTCTTGCTCACATATTTCCAGTAAATCACAATCCTCGTTTTATTAAGTATACAGCAAACAGTAATTACATACTTTGATGTATTTTACTGTGATTCTAGGCAGAGCAGCACAAGTTTGTGCAAACCACAAAAGACTATGTGGTTTACAAAACGTTTAAAAGTATAGCACAGCGTTCTCCATGCCGTCTACTTTGAGGACCATCTTTCAAAGAGGTTACGGCTCTAACTGCTT
This sequence comes from Poeciliopsis turneri, assembly GCA_922788865.1. NCBI lineage: Eukaryota > Metazoa > Chordata > Actinopteri > Cyprinodontiformes > Poeciliidae > Poeciliopsis > Poeciliopsis turneri. The sequence goes on along the minus strand of CAKLNU010000082.1, from coordinate 1,070,228 downwards.
TTGAAGTTCTTTTCTACAAGCTTGTGCGTCTAGGAATATATATATATATTATTGTTATTATATTATTTTTTAACAATTTTGTACTTGCAAGACAGCTAAACACAGTCAAATTAGATAAAGCTGTTCTATTAATGCAGCTTTTTATTTATTGCAGTTGGATCAGTGCATATACACAGATAAAGCACTAAATTCTCCTTTCAATCCTTTCACAATTCGGTGAAATCCTTCATGAACCTTAAAACTCTTTGGTAGGTGTGACAAACTAGATCACAATGGTAGATGAAAAACAATTAACAATCAGTCATCACGGCACGACGCACCACGAGCATGATTATTGACCGACTGCGAGTGCAGGGATTTGTTGTGGCTGGCAGGTCAGATGTGATTCTGAGTGCGAGTGACAGCAGGCTTTACTCAACGGAGGGCTGGTCTGCGCCGTCATCACGGCTCATGTTTAATTAATGAGGAGGCAGCGGCCACGGGGAGAAACTGGCTGCTTCTGGTTTCCAGACATAAATACAAAGCCGAGCCGGTCGGTCGGAGAACCAGAGAGGCACGAAAAGGAGAAGCGGAGCGCTCCGAGGGGGGATTTCGCACAGAAGAAGACCAAGAGAGACTCAGGTAAAGCAGCTGCTCCGCGCGCAGCGCGTTCGCCCCGGTTACTGTTGACAAAAGCGGGTCGCTGGCGGTTCATCCTGCAGAACCCAGGCTGCGTGTCGCTGGCAAATAACGAGAGATAATCTTGTTTACCCGTTTTTTTTGTTTTGTTTTTTACTGAATGTCAGCCAGGTGTTTGTGAGGAGAAACACTAAAAAAAACAACCCCAAAACAAAACAAAAAACAAAAAAAAAAAACCCGTACAAAGACAAACTGTACACCAGTGAGCGCCGCTCTGACCGAAAACCACATCTGACACGCTGATGTGTGTTAAACAGCGCAAAGTGGCTCTGGCTTTGAACGGAAGCGGAGTTTGTTTTTTTTTTTCACCGTTATTTTTTCGCTCCAAGGCGCGTTTTGCGTGCTGTTGCTGTCGCGTCACCGCCGCCGCTCTTGTCTTTTCCAGATGAACCCTTTGCGAAGTGGATCGCTTTGTTAAGAGCTTGCTGCCACTTTGGCATCACAGCCTACAGACGTGGCAGGCTTTCACCACACAGCTGTTGCGCGCAGCGTAAAGGAAACATCTGATTTCAGCTGTCTTTGTTCCGACGGGCGGCGAGCGGCTCTCACTTCTTTATTCTGCCGGGAAAAAGTTTCAGCTTCCCGGTTCGGTGCGCTTATGTGCAGTTTTATGGCACCGTGCTGGTGTTGCAAGTAAACAACAAGTAAAACTAATTAGAAAAAAAAAAAATATATATATAACAGATTTCTTTGGTTGAAACTCCTGTCGCAATGTTTTGTTTTCACTTAAAACTAAATGATATATTTACAGTTTTGGAAGTTCTGTGTATATCCACCTCACAAAGTCGTGTATTAGTTTCAAGCTTCCTGGCATAAGTACATTTTCCCATCAGGAACCGATGACGTGAAGGACAACAAACACAAGTCATAGGTTAGTCTGTGAAATAATTGAGATAAAACACAAGCCACTTTTCTTTTTCTAGTCAAACGTAAGTTTACAGTCATCAAATTTTTAATTAGTTTGGCTGTAAATGCAAACTAATAAAACATCTTGTCAAACAATACATGTCTGATAAGATTTTTTTGATTTATCGTGTGCTGTAGGGTTCTCTCTTTTACCATATTCTCCCGCTGTAGGGTCCATAAGAGCGTTAATAAATCATAATATATCCAAAAATCTGGGTGGTTCCTGTGTTCTGTTTTATGACAAAAACATGTGTCTGTTACCCTGTGATGGACTGGTGACATGTCCAGGCGATAGACCTCGCCTCATGTCCAATAGCCCCTGAAGATAGACACTAGGCCCTGTGGGGTCCTACAAGGACAAGTGGGTACAAACAATGTCAATAAAATTTGGTGTAGATTCCTTTGTAAATTAGCAAATTAGATTTTTATAAGCTGTGGCTGTAGAGCTCAGGATTCTGTGCAAAAAAACCCCTTAAGTACAGTCTTATAATCACTTTTAACAGTAGCACAATACATACCACAAAATATTGTGTTCAAATTCTAAATCTACAGCACTCATCCCTACTGATTATGTAGAGCAATAAAAAACAGAAATCACTGGCACAGTTACCCCCCCCCCCCAAAAAGCCCAACCTTTTCTTATATTTGTACTGCCTCCTTTGTAGTTTAAGGATGAACATCAGGTTCACAATGGAAAATTAGATGATATCATTTTACAATAGTTATCCTTGTTCAATCTTGTCAAATCTATTACAGATGGATGAGTTCTGTATGTCCTTGTTATTCTGTATTTGGTTCATGAGAACATAATTACATGAGCGTGCTTCAGTCTACAGTGGTCCCTGCACTAAATGTCAGCATAGTTTAAACCTGTACAATCATTTTTTTCATCTTTTCATCTATGAGTTTTATGTATCTTTTTTTAAATTATTTTGTATTTAAAAAGCAAACACAAAGCAAACGTAAACCTCTGCCGATCTGTTGTTGAGTGTAAAAGAAGCTCACTCATTTTCATTTTCATTTTAATCTTCAGTATTTGGTTCAGTATAGTTTTTTTTTTTTCTCATGAGAAAATTCAGTTACAAAATATGTTCAGTCCTTCAAAGCCATTTGCAATTTTTTATTTTATTTAAGCTTATTGTTATTTATGCAGGTAGATTTCTGTGATAAACAGGTGAATGAAAGAAGCCTGTTTTAAAAAAAAGTAACATAATATTGCTATAAAACAGCTGATGGTTCAATATGTACACCATGTTAATAAAATAAAAGCAGGAGATGTCAGCAGCCCATACAACATTAAAAACCACAAACAGCCATTCAAACAGCCATTCAGAGCTGCACCCACCCTGTCTTGGCAGTATATTTAAGATCCATTGATGTATGTCTGTCTGAAGTTGAGAAAGATGGAAAGACATAAAGGAGAGAAAGCACAACCTAGTTGAGAATGCAGTCAAAAGTTGCTGTAGAATGATTATGTTGCATAAGGAACCACAAAGTTAGACATCAGTGCACTATGGCCTCCCAAGAAGAAAGCACAGCCTCCAGTTCAAACTCTGGGGACAGTTTTCACTCAGTCATTTTTCTGTTATATCATTTTTATGCTCCCATTAGAGATCATTCTTTTCATTCATCAAGAAAACAATTCATTTTCTATTTCATTTTTACGATTCTGCTTTAGACTCAGCCAGCAGTATCCGTCAAGGGGCCCACCAGTGTGGCGCGCTGCTGCACAGCTGTGAAGTGCACACGCGCATTTGCGTGCTTCCACTTGATCCCTGCGGCATGGGAAAATCAGAGTTGGGAGCGAAATGAGGAATGTCTGACCCTTGGCATGCATCCGCAAGACTAAATTGCAAGTTTTTCATGTAGAGATGTAGAAATGTCTGTTTCCCTGCCCCTGGTCTCATGGGGCTGATAGAGGAAATGCAGATGTGTGCGAGTGTGTGCGCATACAGCTGGAAAGAGCTGTGTCTGTGGGTGAAAACAGGGAGGGGAAACAGTTATGACGAGAGACAGGAGACACAGTCATTTAAGAGAGTTCCTGCTCAAGGCCAGTCCTGCTCTTTGAGAGTCCATTGGCAGACTCGCTTCTTTGTAAATTACCATTTCTAGGTCAGTGTTGGCAAACTTCCTTCCCTTCATCCTCACCCCACCCCACCCGCAGCCACCTGTCTAACCAAGGCCAGCCCACACAGTAATCTGTGGTGCTAGGGTGAAACATGGAGCAGCGACATGTGGTGACTGTATTAACCAGCCATGGCATTACATGCAACCAGGAACGGATGCACAATCTGTCAGGGTAGAGACGGTTTGTGTTGAATATTGATCGCCTTACATGAAATCACATGAGATCATAATGTAGAGAAAAATTCCTTTGCATGTAAAAGCACAGTGATAACTCCACATAAATATTGAATTGTTGAAGCTTGTTTACCACAAAATGCATGAAAACTGCAGTGATAGTGTTTTAAATATATACAACGCTGAAATTTAAAGTGACATGAGAAGAGATTTAATGCTTTTAATTTTCCAGAATTACTCTTTATTTAATTTACAAAGAAATTAGGTGGCTGTTTGGCAAACAGAAAATAAATGAAGCATTATTGCCTGAATCCTTTTCATTTTTAAAATATACAGTGTTTTAGGAATTATTGTTTGTGCACGGAATTCATTTCTGATTGTCATATAAACCTGCAGGGTGTTTAAAGTGAAGTTGGACCCAACATCACATGCTGACTCCAGCATGTTATTGGGTTTAACCCATATCTCCTTGAGAGGACAGCAGTCAACCAAAACTCTTATTTCCATTAAACTGTGTATGTCCTCCATAAACAGACGTCACAGTCTAATTGTGTCTTTACAGAGTGATTTTCACTTATGTTTTCTTGAAGTCCTGGCTTGTGGTTTCCTCTTTCCTTGTTAGTCAGATGACTTCCACGGACTCGTCTGCTGTGGGAGTTGGAAATCAGTCACAATGGCTGTCTTGCATTTGCATTTGCAGTGATCGTATTTGCAGGTGCTTCTGCGGTTGTGAAAATCCACACAGCCTGAATCCATATTGTTCCATGATGGTTCAGAAGTTGGTGAAATCTTCTGGACTGTCTTCATAAACTTCATGGCTCCTTGAGCAAATTTTAATTTGTAGTCCCACTTGAAATTTAGTGATGTACAATTAGAACCATATTTAGACTAAGAGAAATATATTTTTGATTAGAATTTCACTCTTAGATCTATTGTATATCAATATATTATTTATGAATGTAAAAATGTAACAGTAAAGATTTCTGTCAAAATCATCAAATAGAATAGAATTCTCTGTCCTTATTTGGATCAGCTTTTAGAGGTACATCTTCGTCCGTCCGTCCGTCCGTCCATCCATCCATTTTCTAACACCCTTGTATTTTACAATGCTTCTTTATAATGTAGGAAACAGTTTACTTAATCTCTGATAAAAGGCTTCAAATGTTGGTCCTGAGTAAATGTCTTTATTATGTTTTCAGTCAAATTTTCTTGACTTGTTTTTACATACAGCTGTCCATACATTCACAGCAATTCACAGCAAAGAGCCTTGTGCTGAAGCAACAAGGTCGGCTTTGTGCTCTTTCTTCACCAGGAACGTTGCCACTTTTCTGTCTGAGAAATTCAGGAAACTGTAATAAGAAATGCCTCTCTTTTGTGTACACTGTGTTCTCTGACAGAAATAACACGGTTCTCCAAAGACCTTCTAATTTGGCCTCACGCTTAATAAACGGTAATCCAGAGCCAGGGGACAAAGTGATGTAAACATGCCACAAAATGAAGACTCTAAATTAAGTTAATGATGGTAATAAACTGTGCTGTAAATGTGGGTCACGGTAAGTTGACTGCCGACGAACAGCACGGGTCGCCTGTTCAATAGGCTTTTGTAGTCGTAGCTTGATAAACAGCTCAGCACAACTCCAAATCAGGCCGAATTATGTGTTGAACCTACGGGTGAAAATATTTTAAGGATTTACTCATTTAACAACAGTAAACAACAAATTTGGTTCCAGTTTCAACAGGTTTTTAGATGCCTCACCTCAGTTTAGGTCTTTTTTTTTTTTTTTTAAGTATTTAGGTCTTTGTAGCACTGATGAACTCATTTGTAGAAAGAATATCAGCATCAACATCACTATTGTTTAACAGCTCATCTCTCTTTTCCTTTTTTTTGATAACGAAGTTCCATGACTGAGGTTGAAAGGCATCCTTGCCATCACACTAATTTTTAGCTCCAGATTCCAGTCGGGACTCTGCCTGGTTAAAATAAAAGATTATTTTAACTCATAATCAGCCAGGGATACGAGTAATTGCGGACATACCTCTATATCTTAGTCGCATACTGTGAGACAGTGCTCAGCCAGATATAACTCAGATGTTGTGACTACTAAACCTGTTTGTGTTTGTCTCCTCCAGACTCAACCGAAGAAGAGTTTAGACGGCATGCAAAGTTGTGAAATTTCCTCAGACAGCACTGATGATCCTCTTAGTAGTGGCTTTCGCCCTCATCGACAGCCTCGAATAGTAGTAATTGGTGCTGGCTTGGCTGGCCTTGCTGCAACAAGGGTCCTACTGAAAAACGGATTCACAGATGTCACCGTCCTAGAAGCATCAGACCACATCGGTGGGAGAGTTCAGAGTGTTAAGAACGGTGAGGTCATGTGTTGCGGTTTGGCCAAAGTTTTTGCTTTGAAAATTTTATTTTAAACATAGGGCACATGTCGGCCAGTAGGGCGTGGGCTGTTTTACCTGGTCATCAAGGATAGTTTAAAAACACTAAATGTTTTCAGTTTAGATACATCTGCAATATTCAGTTCTGGTCTTAAAGTGCCAAAGCCCTTGATCTTGCTTAAATTAAATGAATGGATCATTAGCAGAACTCAGTGATAATGTTTGACACAGGTGTGATGGAGCTTGGTTACATCCAAAACAAGCTGGAAGAACCGGAACTGGACAGCACTGATATAAAGAATACATAAATGAATTTAAAAACTGTATTTACCATGTAGTAAATCTATTATGTTATCAACCTTGACTTTCTAATTACCTGATTGAAGTTGAGCTATTCAGACTTTATGTTGCAATGTTGTTCATTCAGACATTATAACTACATTTGAGTAAATCATAATAACATCAAAAAGAGCTAATGTATTTCAGGAATCCAATTCAAATGTTGTTGTTGTTGCAGGAGAAGCAACTTTGGAACTTGGAGCTACCTGGATTCATGGTGCCAATGGGAACCCAGTGTACCACCTGGCAGAGGAAAATGGGCTGCTGGAGCACACCACAGACGGAGAGAGGAGCGTGGGACGCATCAGCCTGTACACCAAGAACGGCGTGGCTCACTACCAGACCAATGAGGGCAAAAGGATCCCCAAAGACCTGGTGGAGGAGTTCAGTGACGTGTACAATGAGGTGAGACTACACAGAATTCATATTACCATGCACAAATTGTGCTGTGCGTGGTTCAGCCTTCAAAGCAAGAGAAATAACTTTGTGTGCTAATCTCACAAAGACCATTCTGCAGGCAGTCACAGTGTAGGAAATAGGTTATACAAGTTCACCAGTTACTTTTAAAGTAGGTTGTTGTGCTGTAAAAATTAAAAGGCTAACCCTTTGTTTAAAATTCAGAAGGGGAAATTTCCACCGATGCTAATTGTGGGAGTTTGGAAAAAAAAGTGTAATAGTAAAAACCTAAAAATGTAAATATAGTCATGTACTGGGAATCAAGAAAATGCTGATACATAAAACAAAGAGGACCTGTGATATTTACAGACATCATAATTTCGTTTATGATTTTATGTCCTCACTCTTTATCCAGTTAATTAAATAGTGATATGAAAAACATAATAATGATAATAATAATAACATAATAATAAAAATATGAATCCTAGAAGCAAGACATCATGCATCTGATAGTTCAGGACATCTCCTAGTTGTTCATATACATTTCTGTGACATGATCTCAGTTTTTTTGGGACAGAATAACTTTATTTGTTAAAAAAGTGTTTATCATTATGGGTTCAATAAAGCAGCTTGGAGCAGATTGAACTGGTAGAGGCAACACTGCAGTGGTAACGTCAACATTTACACTGATAATATCTTTGAATAAAGTTTTGGTGGTTATGATATTCACATTGGTTGTAACTTTCCACCCACTTCACTCAATATAAATATTTTACCTCGGCTCGTATGATGTATTCTGGGCGTGAGTAATGCAGGTTATTCTTTCTAAGAAATACAGCTTCATTAACTGGAAGTTGAGCGATTGTGTCATGATGCTGTGATTGTTTTCCCTTGAAACATGTTGAAGCATAAATAATTGCTCTTCCTGAGAAACATTTTATAGCATATGTTAAATGTCAGTAGGTGTGACTTCATTGGACTCCTTTCAAAATTTTAAAATGACACCGTATGACATAACCTAATTACTTCTTTTTAAAACAGAGAAAATTGACAAGCATTCTCACATGTTGGTTTTTACAGTTAATAATAATGTCATCTATACTCTTTATTTGTTCTATTTCCTTAAAAAAGAACCTCTTGGTATACCGTGAACCAGGTAACCAGAACATAGCTAGTTATATTTTATTTTTTACATTTTTATTTCCTTTACATTTTGGCATAATTGAGATGCGTTTCTGACTCGAGTGAAGCTTCCACTGACTGACTTTCTTTCTTTACTTTCTTCCTCTTTCTCTTGTCTTGAATTGTTGCATTCCTCCCTCCTGTAGGTATATGAGCTGACTCAGGAGTTCTTCCAGAATGGGAAACCAGTTTGTGCTGAGAGCCAGAACAGCGTCGGCGTTTTTACTCGTGACTTGGTGCGCAAGAGGATTACGGTGGACCCTGATGATTCTGAAAGCACCAAGAAGCTCAAACTCTCGATGCTTCAACAGTACCTCAAGGTATGTTTGGGTTCTTCACATCCATCTGCGGATTTTTGACAGTGGAAAAAATATTCAAACTGTTCTTAATATTTTTGACAAATAAAGTAAAATAAAGTTTACTGTGTTCCCCTGTTTTAGATTTTTTAGTCACAATTAAATATTTCTAATCAGACAAGAATATTTTGATAAAATACAAAAATCAATTTCCAAATGATTCTGGAGAACATAAACAAAATGTTGCTTGTCCCCATTGTTAATGATATTGTATGATGTGAAGTTGGTTAAAACATCCAAAAAAGAAACATTTTATGCCACAGTCTAAAGAATTAAAAGATCAGATGAGGAAGGGTTTTAGGGACTCAACCAGGAGGTCACAAACAAATCCTGGACCCCATATAAAGCCCTGCTGACCTCACTGGTTTCCATTAAAGTAAGAGTTCAGCTTTCAGAACCAACGGTGCGCAATGACATCATTGTGAGAGTTGAAAATCCAAATCCACTGCTGACCAAAATTAACACAAATGACTGAAATGCATCTTGATGATCGTCAAGATGTTTGGAAAATATTAAAATTCCTAAATGAAAATAACATTTTGATATTAGACCAGTTTGCTTTGGTAGGATTTAGTTGTTGTTTTTTTTCTTTAATGAATAAAAGCATAATTTGAAAACTCCTTTTTGTATTATTCACCTGAATTATATGTGCCTGATATTAACATTGGTTGATGATCGGAAAAAGAAAAAAAAAAGGATTAGCGTGACAATCAAACCTCATTGGTTTGACTGAATGTTTTCTTTCTATAGGCCTTTTGTAGTTTTGTTGTGAATCACTTTGATCATTGCGTGTGAGTTCTGACATGTTTGAAACTGTTAGTTTTGGCTAACGTCTGTTGGTAACAATTTAATTGCTTTCCAGTCTTGTTGCGAAAGAAATTTGATGTCTACAAGAGTGATATATTGATGTCTTTCTTTCAGGTGGAGAGCTGTGAGAGCAGCTCACCCAGCATGGATGAGGTGTCTTTGAGTGAGTTTGGAGAGTGGACAGAGATCCCTGGCGCACATTATGTCATTCCTGAAGGCTTCGTGAAGATTGTGGACCTCCTGGCCCAGGACATCCCATCTCACACCATCTGCCTTTGCAAACCAGTCCGCTGTATCCACTGGAATTACTCAGCACAGCATCGAGAGGTCATCGGCAAGGGCAGCCATGTCCAGATGGAGGACAACCACAACGACAACAACCACAGCCACCAACGTAACGAGGATCCCCTGATTCTGGGTCAGCCCATCTGGGTGGAGTGCGAGGATGAGGAGTGGATCCCAGCAGACCACGTCATCGTGACGACTTCCCTCGGTGTGCTGAAGCAGAACCACGAGGCCATGTTCTCTCCATCGCTTCCCGAAGACAAAGTCCTCGCCATCGAGAAGCTGGGCATCAGCACCACTGATAAGATTTTCCTCGAGTTTGAGGAGCCCTTCTGGAGCCCAGAGTGCAACAGCATCCAGTTTGTGTGGGAGGATGAAGCTCAGCTCGAACAGCTGGCCTACCCCGAAGATTTGTGGTACAAGAAAATCTGCAGCTTCGATGTCCTCTACCCACCAGAGCGCTATGGCTACATGCTAAGTGGCTGGATCTGCGGCCAAGAGGCGCTGCACATGGAGCGCTGCGATGACGAGACAGTGGCTGAAACCTGCACCGAGCTGCTGAGGCGCTTCACAGGTCAGGACACACATTCAAGCACAGGGAACTGGTCATCTGTTTCCTCACTTCATGAGCCTTCTCTAGACAATTTTTCAGTGAACGTGATCATCTGAATTAACCTTGGATGACTAAGAGTGAGAATTTTTATGAAGTGAGTCATGAGTGGGTTATTATCTGGGAGTTGCTGCAGCATAACTGATGCTGTGATGTAATTTGCTTTCCTAGAAAAAAAAGTTTTACAAAGGAATCAGCTGAATGACTCAGCTGTACTTCACTGTATGTTACTTCGTTACATTTTGTCACACAACATCCAGAAGCTTTAATATATTTTAAATATTTCCATATGATCGATGAATAAGGTAGAGGACAACTGTCGAGTGGAAGAAAACTCACACACGGTTTCCGCATTTTTCACAACTAAAAAGCATAAAAATAAAATCCTGTCTATTGTATACAACAGACAGGATGTCAACTGCATATGTCAACTGCATCAAAGCAGACAAAAGTCCCGGCTGTAACTGGAGAAATCATAGAGGTCCACAGCTCAGATGGGAGAGTCTGTTTCTCTAAAGAAACTCTATAATGATCACAGACACAGAACTGAACACTGAGTATCGATCACTGAGTAGATAAGACAAGCCTTGTTCACATTGTTGGAGGGTGAACAACTCAGGGAAGTGCACCAACGTGATTGCAACAGAACATGTAACCTGTTCTGAGGCTGCTTTACTGTGTGCTGAATGGCAGTAGGTCAGGAAGGAAGTACAGAACACGCACAAGTCTGGCTTCTTCCTCTGAACTGGGTCACAGTCCAAGTACAGAGGCTGTATGTGTCACTTCATGCTGAGGTCAGTGCACTTCCTATTTATGTGTAATGTGAATTACACAAAAGTTATTCTCTCTCACACATACACACACATAGAGAGAAAAACGGTCTTTATAATGCATCAAGTACAAATCCACACATGCTCACGCATGCACACACACACACTCCTCAATTAGGTCAGTGTGTTTTTATTTATGCAGCTGTTGTTTAATTGCATATATCCTCACAGGGGAGCCTCTGTTTGCACTCAAAGTTCTAAGCAAACGACTTCGACTCGCTGAACTTTATCTTTCGTCGTCAACAGTGGTTCAGTCAAAATACAAGATTACAGCGTCAATCCCCCTTACATAAACTGATTTTAGATTAAGTAGCCAAAAACTGTACTCAAAATAACTTCACTAGAAGAAAAAAGAATTAACCCAAAAAATCACAAGTGTAAGGGTACTTGAGTATTACTGTGTAATGTGATTTAATTTGTTAAAATATTGTGATTATACAGAAATGATACAAATGGAATAATAAAAGAGTAAGTAAATATAAATAACATCATCATAAGATAAAAAACCCCCCCACAAACTCAACAAACAGAAAATAACACGAAGCTTTTTAACATACCTTATGTCTCACCGTTCATAGCACTGTGTTTCTGTATCAGGCGGGTTATTAGTCAAAACATACTTGCTGTATTTTGTGAAGTAACCAGAGTAGCCAAAACTTTGTCTCAAACAAGAGTTTTATTCATAATGATATTACTCAAGTTGAAGTAAAAAAATATGATGCAGTAAAACTGCTCCTAAAAATGTTCTTTCAAAGTTACTTGGGTAAATGTTGCTAACTAAATATGACTAAAATAAAAGTTACTAGTAACTACTTACTACTGGTTCTAGAGCTGTTGTCTTGCTGTATTTCTTGCTTTACTTTGCACACCAAAGTCTAAGAGTTAAATACATGGCAAATACACTTCATTTAATGATTAAACTGTTTTTCTTGTACTTAAGTTCTTCCCTTTTACTGATCTGTAGCTTGACTGCAGTTAATGATTCAGCACAATGTCACCGTGAGTCATGTGCTGACCCCATGATAGCAAACATGCATATAGCTACACATGCAGTCATACAATAGATAACCAGAATCTATGCCATCGTCACAGTCATATCCTAATTTCTTCATCACCTATCAGAGCTACAAACCTTGGGCCTCACTGCAGTTTCCTCTATGTCAGCATTGATTTTATTTATCACTATTGATTTAAGATATAAGATCTTACACTTAATCACCGTGCATATACCCTTTGTACATTTGAACTGATTCTGACCTGTACTAAAAAGCCACCTGTCTGAGTTTTATTACGGCATGGAAAGCAAACTCTTATTTAATTTGAACATTCAGTAGTATGTACGCTGACTTTTTCCCTTCATGTTGTCTGTTGATAGGGAATCCTGACATTCCAAAACCCAAGCGTATCCTGCGCTCATCTTGGGGCAGCAACCCCTACATCCGAGGCTCCTACTCCTTCACCAGGGTCGGGTCCAGTGGACAAGACTGTGAAAGGCTGGCCATGCCGCTGCCTTATGCCAACAGCACTAAGGCTCCAGTAAGACAACTGCACAAAGTGCATTTCATGTTTTTCTTAAGAAGTATAACAATTAAGAAGCTTGTTTAATGTTGTCAAACCATGTGCAGGCGTGACAGCAGCAAAATGTAATGCAGCTAATATTGATTCAGGAACACTGGGAAACTGAACACCAACTAAACACCAGCTGGAAATGCACACCACACCATTCAGCTTTTTATTTACAAATAAAAAATTAACATTGTTCTCATTTTGCACCACTAGGGTTTGCAAAACAAAATGGTTGTAAAATACATAGAGAATCATGATTGTAATGTGTCAAAATGTGGGAAAGTTAATAAACAGGTTATCTGTCACCCATTCAGTTCAGATACAGTCATCCTAAACTAGGTAAATATATGCATAGATCTAATGTATACACAGAAATCAGCAACCGTCACACTGCCAACACATTTAGAGCAAATGGTGTCAGAGAGCAAATGCTGATTGTTGCCCACAAGGGTGGAGCATGAAACCCGATAATTCTGGGTGAAGAGGAAAATGAGCTAGAGGTGTGTTTGATAGGTGGGAGTTATTCATGTACATTTGACACTCCTGCAGGAACAGCATGACCTCTCTAGGCTGAGAGTCCTTCAGGCCAGCCAAGCTAAAATCACACTCAGGTTAGCTCCTGCAGCACTTCAACAAGCGAACCTCTAACTAGGGAAAGAGAAATAGAAGACGGTGCCTCTGGGAAGGCTAGAACCATATGATACTGACAAACGTTGCTATTAATCTGGATTTGTTCTCTAACATGTTTTCCCTTTTGTCTCTCCCTCCCACTCCCCGGCTTTCTTTTGCTCCTTCCTTAGCCGCTGCAGGTCCTGTTTGCTGGAGAGGCCACCCACAGAAAGTACTATTCCACAACACATGGTGCTTTGCTCTCAGGGCAGAGAGAGGCCACTCGCTTGATGGAGGAGTACCATGACCACAAAGCCTAATACAATCTATATAAAGATATTGAGCCTCCAACTAGTGAAAAAAAAAAGACAAACCATTGACTTAAAGCTTTGTCTTAAATGATTAGGTTCCATGGATAAGCATAGCTCGGGCATTATTACACTGATAAATGAGTATTTTTCACGTACTGTAGGTTTTAAATCAGCTTAAGTTCATTTTAAATGTTTTGTTTTAACAGTTATCAACGGTGCTATAATTTCTTGTCTTGGCCATTCTTTCATGACGCTGTTACCATTTTTGTTTTTTCGTTTTTTTTTCTAAATCAGGAATTTAATGTTCATAGCAGCAACATCTTTAATTTACCTTTTTATAAGTGCCTTCTGTATTTAATATCATGTTTCTTCAAAAAATAATGAAGATAATTAACAAAAATTGTGCAAATTTTAACAAAATAAAAGTTCTATGATCATTCGCCAGCTTCATGGCTTTTTATATGAAGCGGTCTCTGCTTATTGATAACACCCAAAACATCAAAAGAAGGCGTTTTAATCGACTGGGGGAAAAAAAAGTAAACACCAGTGGTTTTTCTGGAAGTAATAAAATCACCTGAGTCCATTAAACATCAACACAACATTTGGTGGTTTGTATTTTAAGTCCCACTGAAACTCAGGGACAACATTCAGCATTTTGCCTGAGATTGTTAAATCAGTCAGATTAAAGGATTGTGCGGATGAGTGTAAGGTGAAACTTTGTTTTCTGTCGGCTCTGCGCTCTCCTCTATTCAGACAGCGAGAACAAGATGAGGAGAACGCCGGGACAAAGTTCTGGCAGGACTCCTGCTCCGGCAGAGGAACACGTGAGGCTGCAGAGGAATTAACCATTCAGCTGCAGCGTCGCCATCACCGGCCGCTCAGGAATTCTGGCCCAATACATTTAAAGACACAGTTTTAACAGCTTCGCTCAACATTGTCAGCTGAGAAAAAGCACAAATATCTGGGCTGAAAATGACACATATTCGACACTTAGTGAAACCTAAGTGATAAATGGCTCTTGGTTAGTTTTTGTCTTAAAGGAGTGAGTATTATGCTACGGTTTTTAAACGACACAACTGGATATTTTTTAAGACTTTTTTGTATTAAGAAAAAAAGTCAAGAAAAGTGAACGCCTGTGGAATATGCCAACTGTTTGAAGTAGCAAAGCTTCAAAGAAAGTGAACTTATTCACATTTATGCATTTAACAAATGAAAATAAGGATTTTTTTTGGCTCTTTGGTAGTGAAGCAACAGGCAAGCGGGTTGCGAGAGATGGGGAAGACATGGCAAAAGTCAACGGGCGGGAACTCAAACCCGTGACGGCCGCATCGAGAACTGGGTCACGGGTTTTACCCTTGCACCACTCCCACACCCAAAAGTGTCATTCTTTTCTTGCTGCCCTGGTTTCATCACATCCTCTTGGCAAAACTCATTTTCACTATTAGTTCTCTATTGGAGAGTCATATAAGTCAAGTTTATTTGTATCCCAAATTTCAGCAATGAGGCAAATCAAACTGCCTTAAATGATAAAAAAAAAAAAATACAATAAACAACAACAAAAGGACATTACACTCCAGAAGCAAAGTAAAGAAAAGAAAGTCAGCGTTTCAGCATTTTTGCAGTTTTCTGGAAGGTTGTTCCAAATTAGAGGAGCATAAAGACTGAATGCTGCTTTTCTATGTTTGTAAGGTTTTGACTAGAATCCCAGAAAGGTTTTATGCCAATTGTTTTTGGGTCAAATAGCTGGCATAATGCAGTCAAGGCCTCAGACATATATTAAATATAGTTCATCCATTGTCAATACACAGACATAGATTTAAAGAACAAA
This sequence comes from Poeciliopsis turneri, assembly GCA_922788865.1. NCBI lineage: Eukaryota > Metazoa > Chordata > Actinopteri > Cyprinodontiformes > Poeciliidae > Poeciliopsis > Poeciliopsis turneri. The sequence continues at coordinate 1,054,839 of CAKLNU010000082.1, read as the reverse complement.
AAGAGGAAGTACAGTTTAAAGCAGTTTTATTGATGACATCAAATGAATGAAAATCCATCTATTGCAGTCATCGTAGAAGGCTGTTTGATCTTTTTGGAAAAGTTTTTTGTTTTCATCAACAGAATTCACGTGTTCGCAGAAATTGGGATGAATCACCTGTCGATGGCAGTAAGAAACAAACTAAAATCTAACAACAAAGAAAAGAGAATGCATTAATAATTGCCCTGTTAAATGTTGAGGTAATGTGTAAAACACACTTCAGATGAATGGGCAGAGTACAATCATTCATACATAAAATATATACAGAAGTACATTAACACTCACGCAGCTTTCTTCTCCTATTGCACGGAATGGTAAAAATGTTAACAGAGGACAATTGAGTCAAAAAAAGTTACTGTTCAAGAATAATGCATCGAGATAAGGTAAGTACAGATGGAAGCCAAAGATCCAGGTTTTTGCCAGGTTCACTGGCACCTTTACGCCGTAGATTTATGGCGTACTGAGCCTGCAGCGTCTACAAAGAGTCTATTCACAACCAAGCGAGAATACCGTTGATGTGAGTGTGAAATTTACAGGGTAGAAGTAAAACAAAGATGGCAGCAAATACAAATATAAGGTCGTACTGGCAACTGAAAAAGCACTTAAATGTAGTTAAAAGAGAGCGATAGGTTCCAGTGTGGGAGATGTTGTCCGTTCTCAAACAGAGATAAGCGATTTATTACTGTTATTTCCAACAATCAAGCAACAGACATCCCAGAAATATCTGTCTAAATGGATGACCAACGGGCCATGGAAAGTGTTCAGGAAAGGAAAGTGCATCTTTTTTTTTTTTTTTTTTTAAATACCCGAAAACATTAGAAACACTCTTATAATAAACATCTGAAATAGTGTTTTTCTCTATAGTGCAACAACAGACAGGATCAAATGAAGATTATTATTAACCTGCAGGCAATCAAAGCTCTTTAAACATCTAATTGTTTGTAGTTTTTTTTTTTTTTGCCACAGTAGCAGAACAGTTAAAAAGGCAACTCAATGATTGATGCATGAACACAAACATGCCAACATTATACTGTACACAGCGCTCTTTTTATATAGAAATAAATAGCTGAATTATCATCTTTAACCTTTTTAAATAATCTCCATCTCTATATGAATCTGATGCACATTTAATATAAAGTATCTAGTACACAACTGCAATTTTAACACTACTGTTAGACGTAATATAGTTCTCTATGTTATTCATTGGACTCTAAATGAAGACCTGTAAACTTCAGTTTTTCCACTCCGACTCATCACCTTATTATAATAACATCAAATGTCGGTCAATTTTTTTCAGGATTTTTTTTTTCTTCTTTTTTTTTATATACAAACATTATATACAGAGTAGCTGATAATGAATGCAGGATTGTCTGAAACTCAAAATCAACAAGTGCTTTGTGGGGAGTTTTCTCTACTGTGAAGTTTATCTCCTCTATTTGGAGCCTTTTTTCTTCAGGTTAGCCAGCAACCAATCCACATCAGAGTGGAATAAAAAAGGGGGAGAGTCACAGCTTACAGATTATTATATGTGACCATAGTTTAACATGTGCTCTTGGTGAGCAAGTCAGGCAAAGGGTTCATACAAACTTTTCCTTTCAAAACTCAGGACTTAAAATGTTCAAATTTCTCATTTAATTTTCAGGCAGTTTTTCCACAAGCAAGTGAAAACAGCTTCTTTCTTTTATTTTTCCATTTAGCAAAGCCCAAACTTCTTTAGCTTTTTAGTCAAGGTGAAAATTTCACTGCCTCATCATATTGAGATGACAAAAATCTAGAGCTGATTTTGTTATTATGTTCAAATGTTACTTTATCTGAAGATAATAAGATCTTGAGCTCAATATGCAATGATAGAAATTTTAGTCTTGTTTTGATAGGAAAATGCCTTAAACATTTTTCTTTGTTGAGATGACAACTTCATTGCTTTCTGCTCTTGTCCTAAGCTCTGTGTCTCATTTTCTCATTATAATGCTTTCATTATATCATAACTTCAAGAAAGTTTTTTTTTTCTTTTTTAGAGATTAGGGTTTCTCTGTCACATCATCTAAAGATCATAAAATTTCAAGCTTGCTTTTGATGCAGTAACAGTTCTCTTGTCTTTATTTTATCAGTAACGAGATTTTAAACTCACTTCTCATTAAATATTCTTGATACTATGCAGAGAAAATTGTCTAGGATACTTTGTGCTTAAAATATGGCAGTTGTGGTAACAGTTTCATTTTACCATTATCTTGAGATAATGAGACCATGGGATTGATTTTGCTATCATCTCATTCATCTGATATCCAAAACGCAAATGTTTGAAATAATGGGCTAAGATGTTTTATCAACTCCCCCCCCCCCCCTTGAAAAAAAGTCAAAACATCTATCATAGCCCCATAAGTTTTTGTATTTGTCATACAAATTTCACACTTGTAAAGATTATGTCAGATCCCTCTACGTAACCTGCAGCAAACAAATGGGAAGGACTGTTATGTTCATCCTGTAAAGTGATTTCATTTCAATCTGCAATCAGATTTTGTGCATATTTTAGAGAATGATAAAATATTGCACATCATTAAAGTTAGAGATAAGGAGAAATCAGTGCACGAGAATGCAAAACATTTTTGGTCCAAAGTAGGGATTACATTCCATCAAATAAAACAGTGAATCCTTTTTAAGGCCTGGCAAACACACACCTCTAACATCCAAAACTTTGAGCTCAAGACAGAGCCATCAGATCAACGGGCTTATTGTTCCACTGTAGTAAAGCGGTACTGGAATCAGAAAATGTGTAGACCAGTGCCGTCTTCAATCCAAAAAGACAATACAGCTAATCAAAGTTTTACTAAGTTTCTGCCAAATCAATTTTCTAACTTGAAGGGAAGTCCTGAAGACCTGGAGCACAATACTTGCCCCGGATCCCTCAAAGTACAGGGGTCAGCTCCCTTCACCCTAGCTGTAATGCTGGGTGGAAGAAAACCTCAGAAGAGGGTCAGAAGACGTCACCTAATGGATTAAAATGAAGAGAATAGCCCCTGTGATGCAAATGGCACTGTTCAGTATGAATACAAACACTGGAACACCTGTACACACCTGGATAATTTGCTTTATAGGAAACACAACACTTTATATTCAGTTTGAGCTGCTTCTGCTCACAGCAAACTTGGGTCCAGCAAACTGGTGACTTGCCTGGTCCCTCATCCTTTTATAATTGGCACACCGGAGAAGGAAATATTGGAATAAAGATGAACGTCGCTACAAAATGCACCAGCGACTTAGTATACTCCGAACGCAAACAGGTCCAGACATTACAACAACGTTCATAAACACCGAATCCAGTTTGGCTGACATGGATATTCTCATACAAGGAAGCAGAGGACGGTACTGGAGGCAAAACCCAGCGCTACCATGCACTTTCAGGATAACATGATCTGTGTGTTGCAGGGCGGGAGCCCCCCCCACCCTTTCAGTGCATGTTCACACACTTGGATTTGGCAAGTTTGCGGTACAGAGTGCAATAAGCATTCATTTCCTCGACATCACACCTAAGCATAAAGCTCCTGTTACAAACCTTTAGGAAAAAAATGCCTCATCTTCTTGTGAAAACAGATGCTTGATGGTCATCTGTGGGAATACGCACGTTCCCCATCTTGTTTCTGCGGTTGATGTTGAAGCTAGCTTGCATTAAGTATAATGCAGATGCAGAAAGTAAGAATGCAGCGCGTGACACTCCGAGTGGCTCCACGTGTAGAGAGATTGTGGATGAGAGACGGTTTTGAAAGCAGCTGTGTTTCTTGAGTTAGTAAGGTTTATACAGGCTCTTCGTTGAGAATCTACTGCCAGTGAAGATCGCCAACATTTAGCACATTTTCATCAAATCTGGTTCTGTTTTTATGATTTTTATTTAGTAAAATATACTTGGTAATCCTGGGCCTTTTCTCATCAGTGAGATCTTTCTTGGTTCTGTTACTTGTGCTCCAAATGCATCTAGCCACCAAGAAGTGGGCTCAAGCTACCTGTGTCCCGTGGATCAACTCATTCTGTGGTCGCACTCTCCAGCAACCTGCACAAAGGTTGTTAGCAGAGGCTGTCTGCTTTCACATGGAGAATTTTGGAGAAACCCGGTCTCTTCTTTAGAGCCTGAAACAACAGAAAACAAAAGAGAGATAAAGGATAGGAATGAAAATAAATCCCTGTCAAATTTGTGGAGTGCCACTGATAGCTGCGCTGCTAACAGATTCTCCCAATTTAGCAATGTATTGTTGCAGACTCTCTGTCCATTTCTGTAGGATAGTCAGGATTATTGGTGCAAATGAGACTGAGAATGATTCCATATCACAATTTAGATGTTTTTTTGTTTTTTTTTAAAGCAATACAAAAATCATGTATCATTTCTAAAATTATGCACTACTTTGTATCGGTCTGCCGCATAAAATCCAAAATAAGTTCACTGAGGTCTGTGAACATGACAAAAATAAGTAAATGTGTCTAACACATGTTGTGGTGAAGCCACAGCATTGACTTCATTGCAGCACACGTCAGTCTGACACATCAAAACAAAGCCTTTCATGTCTCCAGTCATGGGTGTTATGAAACCTGCTCACACAATCAGTCCCACTCATCCAACAGCAATAGATTCAACAACTGAATCAAGAGTCAATTCTGACAAAAACAGATGTATAATTTCTAATTTGCCACAGGAACATTTTGCACACCAGGAACTATTTGCTGACACGTACCAGTGAAAAGTCAGCTTGGAAAATTCTAAAACTTTTAGGGCATCAGTGGTTTGGAAAGTGCAGGGCCACTGCTGTGAAACATAAAGGTGTTGTACCTGCAGCTTGTTAACCATTTCATCAAACAGCTTTCTGGCTTCAGGGCTGTTGGGGTCCTCAAAGTAGTCTTCTATACCAATCTGAACCACGATGGATTTCAGGTTGCGGCAAACACCTGGTTGGAAGGAGGATTTTGTGGATGAAATTCACATCTGAAAGTTGTGGTTGGTTGGGGAGATTTAAATTACTCAAAAGAGCTCTAAAGAAAAAGCTTTGAAACAGAAAAAAAAAAAGATGAAATAAAAATAATTGGCTGCAGAGTCCAGAATTTGACTTCGAACCGTGTTACAAATAAGTCTCAACTCACTGTTGAAGTGGAGCAAGGCTTTAGGGGTGACCGGTGTGGATGAAAGCACCAACATCTCCAGACCCTTCAGACCCTCTCTGCAAACCTCTGCTGCCACCTCCTGGTTGATTTCGCTCACATGGTCCAACTCCAACACCTGCAGGCGCATGCAGTTCCTCGCTGAACAAATGGGAAAGAGGAACAGCCCACATTCAACACATGGACCAAGTAGGTACACGTTTTAGTACAACACATTCACGCAATTTATTTTTATGGTCTATATTTTTAAGAAATCATGAAACAACACGATCCCTAAAGCTGGCTTGTGATTCAGCAGTGGGTGATCATCTAACACTGAGTGTAGATTGTACTGGAAGAATCAAAAATAAAAGTAAACAATATGTTGACACAACTTAAGTGAAAAAGAAAACCAAAAATAAAAGGCATCGGTGACATATAACCAAATAATTTTCTTGAGTTCAGATTGGATTTTTTTTTATTTTTAAAGCCATATTTGTAGAGTACACAATGAATGGTTGCCTTGTCAACAGATGCTCCCAACTGAAAATTCTGATTAATGTTCTCAGGGTAACCACAGCGGTCTTGTGGAAAGCATCACGCTCTAAGAATATTTTTAAGTAAAACAAAACCACTATAATTCTGCTGCACGTTCAATATTCACCCAGTGAGGCGAGTCCCTGAATCCCACATCCAGCTCCACCCACACCGAGAGCACGGAGATGTGGCCAGCATCTTCCGATTGTCTGCAGGCATCGGTTACTGAAACGCGCTGGCTGTTGACTGAGAGAAACAAACACTGATGAAAACGTGATCCCCGGATTGGTCTTTCTGTTATTAATTTTATGGCTGATTATTAATTAATGTTCCATCATTTTTACCATGGATGTAGTGGCGCCACCTGCAGAGAAATAATATCTCTACACCCTGCGCCGAGGGCCCAGATAACCTCCTGGCCAACTGGATCTGTGGCGCTCCTGCAGAAAAAAATATACATGATGTATGTTTGAAGATACAGTTCGGAGATAGTGGCTTTGTTTACCTTACGTGAAATAAAATAAGGTTAAAAAAAAAAAAGACACTGAGGTAAGATTCATGCTGTAAAATTTGAAAATAGTTGGGATCTGATTGCAACGGTTCACCTATAGGTTACAGCCTGGAGGGCACGGCAGTAGCAGCTGGCCAGCCATAGGGAGCGATCAGTCAGCAGGTTGGGACAGTGTGAAATCTTTAGTATCAGCAGGTTACTTCCTGTGGCCTTTAACATCGCCTCCAAACCTTCCTCAAGACAGCCACTTTTGACCGGAATATAAGAGAAGGTCACAAGAGAAGTCGTAAAAATAAAGGTCACTTTTAATCATACTTCACTTCTAACAACGTCAAGACATGCTCCTGGGAGCTCTGCTGCTGGCGCTTTTTGCAACAATCATCAGATGTATTCAGCGTGCAGCATTTAAAGAGAACTTTATGCGAATAAATATGTGTCCTTCATACAAACAACAATCCACTCGAATCAAATCTTGTCGCTTTTTTTTCTTTTGGCAAATAAAAGCTGATATCCACATGCTGAGAATCATTAAACCGCACAAAAACGTCAGCATGCATCACTCGTGTTCTCTCTGCTGGCTTTCCTCTCATCAGTCACTGTTCAGGAAATCACTCAGTACGTCGCTCGGCCACAGCAGTTGGGCAAACAATACGGTTAATCAAGTAAAGGCAGCACACAGAGCAGGAATAAATACCCCGGAGGAACTAAAGCTATAATCTGCTACAACAGTGAACATGTCGGTGTCTCACCGTGTGCTTTTAAGGTAGTCCTCCTTGGATTCTTTCTTGCCTCGCTGCCTTGGTTTAAGGTTTTGGAGAATGAGGGAGTGTGTCTGAGTGCACCACTGAGACAATGTGGTCAAAAACTAGACAAAAACATAAACTTACAATAGTTACACTGTTCCACAATTATTTTCTTTGAAACAGAGGACAAAGCGCAATAACAAACATTGACAATGCACCTTGGAAGAAATGCGAGCGTTTTCCAGCAGCACTCTGGTCCACACAGCTGGGTGTCGGGCCACGAACCTCCAGTTGCGGCAGACCTCTGCGGTTTTCAGGAGGGTTTTGGTGTCCAGGTAGGTGAAGATGCAGAAAAGCGCTGCACGCATCTTCAGGATCTCTGGACTTATCACCTCATTGGATTTCGATGGGCTCTTTTCATGGCGGCATGGCTTGCTGTAAACCACATCAGACCGACCTGTGGCAGCAACACAGCCTTTCAGACCTTTAACAGACACATACAGAGCCTCAAGAAAGTTTCCATAGCTCTTGAAATTGATCTCATTTTGTTATTACAAAGTAATAGACTAACACAAAGATCCATCATGCTAATAAAGACTGAAATAATTGTAAATCTACAAAGACAAGGGAGAACATTATTCACTGCACACTAATACTTGTTGACTGAAACAGCAAAAATTTAATCTGATTTAACGTCAGATAATGAGGAAGAAAAGGCTTTGTGGAATATCTGGGTTCAGGAGTTCCTGAAATAAAACACTTTTAATACTTGTGTTGCTTACAGAACATCTGAAAACTTCAACATTCTGTACCATAAAATATTGAAAACTGCTTTTCAATTTAGATCATGTTTACAGCTTTGTTTTAACGACTGCTTTTATTAATTAAGGTCATCAGCCTGTGAGACTTGTGGAGCGGTCCATGATGAATAACTGATTGTGATGAATTAAGATTTTAAAGATGACCAAAGTAAAACTATTCTCAAATGAGAATTTCTGTTGTTTTTCTAACTTGGGGAAATGTAGACACATAGTGCAGGTAAAGACTGTTATGAGTCACTGCATAGAACCCCATACATAAAACTAATTTAATCTATTTCTGTACAGTAAAACTGAGAGCCTTTTGGAAACAAGGCTCCAGTAATAATAACTGTTGTTATATATTTTAGATAATGTAAAATCTCAAAGCTTGTTTTTAATTTTTTTCCTTTCTGGTACATCTTGAACTTTGTTGCAGCTTTTCTGAAAGATTTATTTCACTCACTCTTTTTGAATGGGATCTACTTATTCCTGAACATTATGAGTCGTTTGGTCCTTACAGTATGCTCACCTCATGATGAGTGTCAAGCAATCGGCTAAATATCTATGAGATAAATGTTTTTGTCTTCACCATCTTGTGGCAAAACCATTTTTGTCACATGGTGGCGCTAATCTCCAACTAAAAACCACAGAACCAGATTGCATAATTAGTTTTCTGCATTTTGTCCAACAGCATTATCCCATCTAATGCTGTTGTTACAGTGTGTCCAATCCCAGCCTGCCTTAACCCTCGAAGCAAAATTGCTCCTCCATGACTCACTTCATCCTTGGCCTTGGAAGGCATCTGCTTGAAACCATCAGGGCTGTGAACCAATGCATACTATTTGACTCTTTCTCTCTCTCACTCACGCACACCTCCTACACTCAAGACTGCCAAATGAACTAAAAAAAAAAAAACAAGCCTGTGTGCTTGCAGATATGTTCCACACAAACAGCTCTGGCAGAGTCTCTCCTAATAAGGAGAACTACGTCAGAGCAGAGAGGCGCTAGCAACATGTTACATCAGACAAAAAATAAATAAATAAATAAACTTTTCAGCTAATGAGGAGGTCAAATTTGTACATGTGAATCTGTCACTGAGCCCCGGCCCAGTTTCCTTCGGTTCCAGACTGCCATGTCCACCTGATACGTCCACAGCAGATGGGAAACGCAAAGTGCAGCAGCAGGGTTTGGAAGGAGGTTGGCATGGGATGCTGCTAACAGAAAAATGCACAATCTGTTGTGCAGCTGAGCTGTGCAGCGATGACTGGCTAGCTAGTGTCTCAAAGCTCCATAGGAACTGTAAGAGACGGTCTATTGAACCTGCTGATTCCTTGTGTTCTTGGGAGCAAAGCTGGTTAAACTACAATTGATGCAAAAGTTGGATCATGATATAAATATAGTTAAGTGCAAAAGTATTCATACCTCTGGGACTTTTTCTCAATTTGTGAAGTTTCAGCCACAAACGTCAGTGTGTGGGATTTTGATGTAATCTTATCAATTATGCATCATTGTAAAGTGGAAGTTGAATGTCTTCACAAGTCACTTAAATAGAGTCCACTCGTATATGATGTAATTTCAGTGTAAATCCAACGGTTCTGTGGAGGCCTCCGAGGTTAGTTAGAGAACATTAGTGAACAAATTGCATTATGAAGACCAAGGAATACAACAAACAGGCCCTAGAACCCAGTTCTGGAGTAGCTTCACTCTGGGTAAGGTTAAAAACAGTATTCTAATCTTTGCAGATCTGACATCTACTTAACTTATCTAAAAATGGAAAGAGGATGGTGCAACTCCAAACCTACTATGACAAGAAGAAAAGAGCACTGAAAGTTCATTCCATTTACACTAACTTGAAACAGAGATACATTGGAGTCGTTTAGGTCAAACAAGACTACATGGTCCAGTTAAAGTCCAGACCTAAATTAAAATGAAACTCTGTTGCAAGACTAAAAGGCAGATGTTGCTCTCCATCAAATCTGACTCAATCTGATAAAATAGCAAGGGGCAAAGGTTTAATCTCTAGATGTGCAACGCTGGTAGATACATATCCCAAATTACTAAATGATAAAATAACATCTCACCCTCTCATGTTCATATAATTAATGCAGATATTAATTAGGACAGCACAGCAACTGCCAGTTCAACGATGCGGCACTGCATGTAATAGTACTTTGAAGTCAGAACATCGACTCGTTTTCGCCGTATCATTAAACTTGCCTTGGTGGCAGGTGAAGAAAATAGCTTAAGATTGTGACTATTTTGCAAACAACTGTTACCCGCGTTAGGGCGATAGGCTGCCCTGCTGTGGTAAGGATAGGGTACTGCAGACTGCTGAACCTCAGCCACGGCTCTCCGCTCTTGCTCCCACATCTCCACTTCCGACTCGGTGGTCCGCGAGCCCACGTCCGACACGTCCCCCTCCTCACCCTCGGTGCTGTTCCTGTACGGTCGCCGCTGCCAGTTCTGAATGGCCTGCTTGCGAAGACCCCAGTTTCTAGATCCGCATCCCGGGGAGCGCTCGTAGCCACCCTCGCCCATGCGGCACTGCATGTGATAGTACTGCGCCTCGGGACAGTCCTCCATGGGATGCATCTCGACGCTGTCGCTGTCGTAACCTCCAGAACCCTGGGAGACAGACTTTATCCTCCCTGATGCTCTGCAGAGGAAAACGAGGTATTTAAACATAAACATGGTCTTCCTGCTTCAAGCCAAACACATCTCTCACATCTCATTCTCAAAGTTCACTTTAGTCTTACCAAATAACAAAATAAGCTTGACTGACTGTTAGCATGATAAAGGTAGTAGAAACATAAACGCGAGCCTGCACAGAAATGTATGAGAATTAAAATGTCTGAAATCTGCATTAGACCAGAGCATGTAAAGCTCTGCTTTTCACAGAAAAATCTGTCTGAAAATGACAGATTGTGTTTTTAATGAGGGTTAAGTGAAAAACCGTTTCTTGGACCAGCATCATCACCACAAGTTTGCTTGGCGACAAACAGAAATTCACTCCACAACCGAAGGAAGTATTTCTCTAAACTGTGACAAAACTACTAACATCTACCATAATTTAATATGCGAACACAACACCTAACCTGGAGTTAGAGAGCAAATGTAAAATATATGAATCAGTAGAGAAGGCATATTGACTTATTTTGTCTTAGAAGAAAACCCCTGTATAATCTGCACCACATGCTAAATTTTCTCAGATTTATCTTTGCAAGCCACGCTTACACTGATGAAGTCATATTCAATAAGTCACAAAAGCCGCTTCCTATTTTCTAAAATGATGCCTAACAACAGCAAGGGTATAGAATGTATTGATCCTTAGCGAATAGCTATTATTAACCCAAGACAGGAGGCTCAGACGAGCGCTTCTGGCCACAGTGTGCGTCTGTGTCTGTTCTGCTGTCAGTGATTCAACGGGGAAGGCCTGACGTCACGACAGGAAATACATTCACTACCAACTGGGACTGACAGTTGGGTTAGTCAGATTACTACGGTACAGCCATGTGTCTGAGGTTGGTGCCAGAGACCCAGAAATAGTTCAGTCACACCTCAAATTGGGACATCAACCCTGGGTCTCAGTGCTGCTACTGAGGGAGATGCTAAAACTCCAGTACACTTCCCATGACCCGACAAAATCCATCATGTACACAACACAAAACAATAAATCTTACCAGTTTATCACATAACAGCTTTGGATAATAGGTCAAGACCTCTGCACCTTCAATAAAGAGAGAGTGTCTTTCTGACAACAGCGAACATCTCTGTTGTGATGCTGTAAATTTATTGTTCTTGTAGACATTTTCAGTCTCACATCAGATTTGGGAAAAAAAAAAAAAAAAAAAAAGCCTACTGGCCAAATTTAGCACATTTAAAGATTCTGACTATGTTCCTGATCTCTTTTTTTAAATAAATAAATAGATAAAGGAAGCATGAATTACCTAATATTTACATGTGAGATAAACAACCTGTTTTTCTTCTGTTTTTGTCTTTAGCTTTATCTGAAAAAAATAATATTTCAAACTTCAGGTGACAGTTTCTGACCTACCCTGTGCTGGGAGAAGATCGTCTCTCTGATACTTGGTACATTCCTCTTGTGCTCCCAGAGAGGCTGGAATTTCTCTGAAGAAAAATGACAATTAAACAAGTGACCAAAGACTTAATTTTTTTGTGGAAGAGATGGAAATCTTGAAAAAAATAATAAAATAAAAAATTCTAAATTTTCATTAGTTTCGGAATCCGGAAAACGTCTGAAGGGCAAGTGTATCATTTTTCATAACTCACTAACACTAAGAAGAAAGTGCTGACCAGGATGGAACACCAACATTCCTGGGGTGAAGAATTATTAATGCAGAAATCATTTTGGAAGAAAGAACGAATTAAAAACAACCCCCCAAAAAAACCCACCTAAAAAATAGGAAAATTGAATATGTGTGAAGGACAGTTTCAGTTTTAGGTGCCACAAAACAAAACCTCTTTACAATAAAAACACTAAGAAGATGTAATTTAGAATTACTCAGACTCAGCTGACACTTTCTACTTTCTATTGTCTTTTCCATGACTCTGTCAGCATCAAACTCTAAAATCCTAATTTTTTTTAATGCAGTGAACACACCAGGTCAAAGTACAACCAGGCTGTTCTAAAGAAAACACCCTTTGTTGTGGAAGTTGCTACTGTAAAAATACGCAGACGTAGCTTTTTCGGTGTCTGTGAGGTGTTTATAAATGAGGACAGAAAAACCACAGAAAGTGTAAGAAGGCCTTTAAAAGAAAAAGTATTTTATTGGGAGTATGTCATTTGTTTATTCAGCTTCAACGGAGAGCTAGACACTGGTGCTTTGGGCGTCTTTCACTTAGCTTTTTTTGATAGCCTGCCACAGGCTATCAATTTACATCTAGCCTGGAGACATTAAAACTGGGGAGGGAGCGAACTGACCCAGAGCAAGGTTTAGCAGACAACAGGAATGCTAAACAAGTGACACAGAAGTTGCTCTCTTTAGAAATCAACCTCTGTCTATTATGGTGAAAGCTGAATTTGGAAATAGTGGCAGAAGAGTTAAAGTCAAGATATTCTTTCCAAAAAAAAAATAAGCATGGATACCAATGATCAAAAGTTAGAAACCCTAATGTACTAATTATGCTAATTGCTAGTAAAAAAAAACAAAAAAAAAAAACAAAGCAGTGTTAAATGTCAACTTCCTTATCTGTTTGTCTTTGGATTAAAATGACAAAACCCTGTTGTTCTCACACATACAGTGTCTAATATAATGAGCATTCACAGCAGGAAGATTAGGAAGAAATATTCTGAAGTTGGTTAGCTGTCATGATAAAAAAAAAGTTCAAAAGGAACCAAAATCTGTACTGGTGGATAAAAGCCCTACAAAAACGGGAAAATCTGCCTAAAATTCTAATGGATGCATATTTCACTTTTTTTTTTGCCTGTTTCATTTAGCCATTAAGTCTGACTATCCAAAGGACATCCAACAGCTGTCTACATCTGTTTGATTCTAGGGCTGGTGTCTGCTGAAAATGGGTGCTAGATGGGACACACCCTGGACAGGTCACCAGTCCACACACACAACAAAACAAGACAATCAATCTCTTGAGCGTATGTGGCAAGGATATGCCTTGAGCAGGCAAATTTAGACTCTCCAATTGAACTAACAGGCATATTTTTGAACTGTGGGAAGAAACTGAACATGCACAGGAATGCAAAGTATAGATAGAAAGGCCCCAGAACCTTCTTGCCCTGAGAAATCTGAACCTCCATGCAACCCCATCAAGTACAAATAATGAGAAAGTAGAGCTAGCTGAACATTTATGCAACATACTAATCATCAACAGTATGAAAAAAAACAAAAACTGATCAATAACTATTTCAATCCATAAATTGTAAAATTTATGAAAAGCAGATCTGAAGGCAGATGACAATTCTATTTGTTCGCAAGTCTAAAAAGCTGATTCTCACGCTGTTTTAAACAAATTCCTCTCGTCACTCTTTCACACGTCATTCATCCCCAAAGCGCTCGCTGTTTGCACAAGACTGCGCATAGACATGAGTGAAGCACAGCCAGGTGTAGGTCTGAGCACTGACATGCCTCAGAGGCTGAGCAAACACAAGCACCATTTCTCCTTTTTTCCCTTCGTCCCACTTCTTGCCAGTGAAAATGGTCTACACAGGAAATAGGCAAACTGTCTGAGGCTCTGAGCCCGAGACACACTGATAAAAAAACAGAAGAGGAGCAAATCTACAGAACAGGGGCGAAATAATAATGCATTCATCTATAGCGGTTTGGGTGAAATTTGAGTGTGTTTCCGCTTCGAAGAAATTTCAGCAAACGCTGACATTTGATTCAAGCTGCGTTTTGTTTTCTGTGAGAAAACACTTCAAATCAGCCTGGAATTCAAATCAGAGAGAGCCGGAAACAAGTCCACTCCGAATGTCAGCCCGCAAATAAGTCTTTGGCTGCGAGACCCGTCTCCTCGGAGATGAGGGCGACCCCGCTGCCACCGGATGGAGGGAGGAAGAGAGGCAGTGAGAGTGGGTGGCTGCCTGGGTAACATCTCCAGGCTTCCCATTCATGGCGTTACAAGGTGTCAGCCAGTTTGAGCTTTACTCCGCACTTGTGCTCCTCATGCTGATTTTTCAAAGTCAGATAACACTGCACATGCATGCAAACACGAAACTGAGATATCTCGACTTTTAACACAATGCAGCTAAATGCAGGCAATAATATTGATCCAGAATGGGTAATGTGGTATTTCTGAATGAATATGGTAACAGAAATGAAATTTCCCAGTCCTGGAAATGTAATTAGCAGGCATTTACAGGTTATCTGCGCTTTTGTTGCAAAAGAAATTGAATGTTATTCTCATTTGAGTCCCATTAGAGATTAGCAAACTGCATGTTTACATTTGTTATGGTAGGAGGGAAAAAGCGCTTTGCTGGCATGTCTCCAAAACAACAATTTGTCTTGTGTAAGACATCAATAAAAATATACATTTGTTTTAAAGGGATTCATAAGTACTCCACTAGTGACTTTTGTGAAATTATCTTTTCAGATAATTGGAAATTGCTTGAACAAATTTACAAATTAAAGATTAGGGGGAAAAAAATCGTGAAAGTGTGCGAGAAAAGAGCAATATAATTTAAGGATTAATTTGCACCTTTACGAGGGATGACAACAAATTTGCCAGTTTCTGTGCATCATGAACAATGACAAAACATTGCGCTAAGTGAGGGATTAATAATGCCTCTGTACAGTCACTGATGGTCTTTGAAGTGAAGGATTTTCACACAGAGCCTAAGAGAAAATTTAGTCTCAGGCAGATCTGAAGCACATCTGATTAAAAATCCTGTAAAACCTTGATGGAAAGCAGGAGTTAGTTTCCATGGCAGCACACACATTTGCAGAATACGAAGCAGGTCATCTCTTTATCCACAGGTGTTGGATAATAATTTAAAAAGGTGTCATTTTAAGATCGACCTTTTGGATATTGTTTTTTTTTTTCTTTTCTTTCTTTCTTTCTTTGCATCGTTGTGTAATAAGACAAAACATGAGGGGAGAGTGGCTCAGTTCAAGCCCTGAGCCTGGAGACAAAAGAGCTGGACGTCAGTCTGAAACTGCAGAGGCTCCTCTTTGTGCATTACACTCTCTGGTAAAGATAAATTGCAACAAACACTCGATGTTCTGACTGATGTGGTGCTGAATGATAAGCAGACAAGGATCATGCTTCCTGTTTCTGTAGTCTCCTTGTTCAGGAAGCATCAGTTGATCAAAAGATCATCTGGGGACTCCTGTTGGAGGAACGTAATCCAAAAACCTCCCTGATCTTTCACTTTAGGAGAACTGAAGACCTGCAGGTTCAAAAAGCAAACTATGTCTGTGACTACCCTCATTAATTCAAACTGACATGATAAGTAAAAAAATGCATATGTGTGTTTTGATTGGCAGTTCAGCATTCCCGACGAATTTGATTTCTATGACTCTAGCTATTTTATTTATCCCTCAAACACATTTAAAACGGAACCAAAACAATCCAACAGCAGTGCATAAATACTGCAGTAAGACCACAAGCTAAAAATATGTTGAAAGATCCGAACCTGGCGCCCAGTGCCCTTGGAGGCCTGCAGACTGCAGCGTCCCAAGCTGCCGTTCGGTGTGGTGCCACAGCTGCTGATGATCTGCAGCTGTTTCTCAGCGCGGTCAGCTCGGTCCAGAAGCTCTTCAATGAACTGCTGCAGGCGCACCTTGGCATTGGCTTCCCGTGCCGCCGTCTCCTGAAGGAACTGGTCGATCTGGGAAACCTCCCTGCACACACCGTGGAAGGAGGCACTTTCATAAGGACAGTCTTTAAACTAGAAGCTGTTTCCCAGTGGGACAGAGGTGTGAGGAGGGCAGAAGCAGTTGTCCTAGTAAATCCCAGATACTCTAAGTGGATACAACTGGAGCAACAACAATTTGTCTTTGTGGCACCGCATCATTTAAACATTTAGGAGACTCTTACATTGTGTACAGAGGAGCTTTACTTTACTTTTTTGGTCTATTTTCTTTTAAGATGTTGAAATGTAGACAGATGCATTTCTTTTCTGTGCAGAAGAGCTACTGCAGATAATTCACCTGAGAATGAAAAAGGGAGTCACTGAAAATGCCCCCGCCATTAAATAAAAACTGGGTCAGAAGTGTGTTTGTTTGTGAGCATGACGGTCATTAGTTTGGATCTATGTTTAGCCGAAATCCATCAGTCGATGCATCAAAACATCATCCATCCCAGAATCTACTCCTCAGCAGCAGAAACACGCATAAGACATTCTTCTGAAATGGGGACATTTAGAGATAAAAATAGTTTGGTGTCTGGCACAGTTAACTTTCCTCCTCTCCAGGCACAGATGACAAGAATTGTAAATCCAAAATTAGTCAAGGTAGCTGACAGTCAGCCAGACGTAAAAGCTGCATAACAAAACAATGAATCAGCAAATGAAATGAAAGTGAACTGTTTAAAGAGGATTTTTGCTTTTTTGTTTTCACTACAAATTGAAACCTCAAAGGGCAATTTGTGAAAAAAGAAATGCATTTCATTCAGTCTTAAATAAGTAAATTTATTTCAGTGGGTCAAATTAAAAACTGAAACTTAAATATTTATTTTAGACAGGGTAACATTTTTCAAATTATATTTATGGCAATTTTGATAGTTATTGCTATGCTTAATTGCTAACAACAAATTAAGCATAGTGTACAGAAGATGCACTCAGGCAAAGACTGAAAAACTTTGGTGAGGTGTGAGGTGGTCACATCATTATGAAAATACAACAGAAGGAACCTTTTCAATAATACCTGATTGTTGAAATGGACATAATGATTTTCTTTCTTTCCAGTGGCTGGACAAACTACTCATTACCTGCAGTCTATGTCTGCTATTGAGCCTACGGCAGTAAGGCTTTTTAATTATTTGTTTATGCATCCCAAGTCATATTGTATGTATTTCATCAAAACCCATCGCAAATTGAAATTTTCCAAATTTCTGAGAGAGGTAGTTTGAAAATATAGAGAAATACATCGTTATCAACAAATGTTGCCAAGTCAGATTAGTTAGTGAGGACAATTAGCAAATCTAACAGTTTTTTCAACAAGCAGCTGGAATCAAGTGCGTCTAATGTAGGTAAACAGAATACTGCGTCGTTTGTCAGACATTTTATTATATTTTACTTAAAAATTCAAATATAAGAACAGGGACAAATCATTCACTCCATTTATGTAAACCAAAGAAAGCAGCAAAGGAAAACTATGGTTTTGTTAGTAAGCAGTAAGTGAAAGCATTTTGTGCTTTGGCATCAGCATATTCATGCAGCTTGTCTTCATCAATTATTCAACTGTATCAGAAATTTGCTTCATATGACGGTAACAGGAGCAACCAATACATTAGACTGTTTCCTCCTCTTACAGAATGAAATGATGAAATGTCTGGCAGATATAATAATTTAATAGCATAAAACTGCTTCTACTGTTGACAATTTAATATTGTTTGACCTTGTTTATTGTATCCAGGTGGGGAGAAAATAGAATATTGTGTTTTTTATTCCTATGCAAAAAAGAAATATGTCAGAAAGCAGAGGGTGAGAGACAGTGCATTGTGTCTGCTAAGGCAAAGAGAACAATGACTGGGAAGGAAAAAAGAACATACTGCAGCATCTGAAACAACAGGTGAAAGTCTGCAGCCATGTGGAAGCAGAAAAAACAGGATGTTTGTCAGTAAAGGGGATGAAATGATGGGAGGTGCAGTTTTCCTGTTTTAATGCATGTTCCTATACAAACGCAGAGATTTTATGGTGACGTATGAACAGTTTTATCTCCGCAATATGCAGAGAGATCTCTGAAATACATCTAAACACACATGTTCACACCATCTTATGCACCTGAAACACTGCCATATGTCTGCAGTGATGACAGATTCAATAACATCGGAATATTTGTGGTTTATGTTACTTCAGCCTTACATGTCAATCCTAGTAACAAGAACTGGAAAGATAAATCCTCCCAAAAAGAAAGTTATCCATTCTTTTTTCTTTTCCTCACTTTTCAAATTGCTTCACAAAATTTGTAGGACACTCGTATTAGCTTCTTATTGCCAACCACAGACTCACAGGGTCCCTCTGATCATAAATCCCTATCGAAATATAGACCAATATCGACCAAGCCATCCATTCACTTCAGTCTGAATTATCCATCAAATACATCATAAGTGCCTTCATCTCGACAGAAAACCGGTCTGTACTGTCAGAATACAGAACATTCCCTAAAGACTGTCATGACTGTTGCACAGTCCAGATACAGGAATATACCTGCAGATGAAAAGGGTGATTAAATGAGGCCCGTTCATACCTGATAGTTTATGCATAATATTCTTCCACAAATAATTAATGACTAACATTTTTAAGAATGAAAACCTTTCCAAATATTCAAAAAGAAAACAGTGAAGGCATCTGCAAAACAAATTCTTCTGTTTTGAGAACAGAAGAATTTTTTTTTTTTTGGGACTAATTGGATTTGGGCAATACTTTCCATAAAGATAAACTACAACATTTTATTCACTGCAGTTCAGTAGTTATTTGTTATGGGTAACTACTGAATTGCAGTGAATAATGACCCTTGAGCTACATTTGTCATTATCCATCTTTCCATTTCCAAATCCATTCCATGTTTCTGAAGGAGAAAAAAAAATCCCCACATCATAGGGCTGCCACCACCATGTTGAACCATAGTTTATGCATGTTGTTTGAGAATGTGAAATTGCAGTTTTTCAACACACATACCCCAAAATTTTAATTTGTTCTTATTTGTCAAGAGCACTTTCCTCCACACATTTGTTGTGTGGCCTACATGGTTTGTAAACAGTCATTTTCTTTCAAGAAAGGTCAGATTTCACAACCAGCAGCTGTCCTGTTCACAGATCTCTGCAACTTGTCTGGAGTCACCACAGACCTCTTGGCTGCTTCTCTAAAAAATAATAATAATAAAAAAAAAAAAAAAAAAAAACCTGTTCACCATGAGAAGTCTGTTAAGTCAGGCAGAGGGTCATATCTAGTGGATTTTCTAATAGTTGTTAGTCTAATAGTTCTAATTGTTTATTTATTGATTTAATTATATCCAATTATAACCAGTGATGGGTTTTGCTTGAACAGATTTTGATCATCTAGCAAATTACAAAGACAGATAAAATGAGCTGATTTTCTAATGTGTGAGGGAAAATTTTAAAGGCTGAAATTAAGATGTTTTCATCCCCGGGAGTTTTATCTTAATTATGTATATACAGTGACTATTTAAAGAGCTGTTTGTGGTGCATAATTGCTCTGTGAATGAATCTCTCCACAATGTCGTCTGCATACAAAGTGATAAATGAGCAACTGTGCGTAAGGGAATTGTGCCTGCTCATCATCGTTACCTACAAAGGTTTTAAGCTCGGGACAAATGATCAGACGGGTGTCATTTTATTCTCAGTGCTGCTGAAGGCAAAATTCAGTTTGAGAAAGCTGCTTTGTGAATGCAACAGTCACAAAAGTTAGACCTCTGATGTGAAACATTGCTCCTGTTTGGAGTTTCTGAGGGTCTTAGCAGCCTCTGATATTTTTGTGATCTTGAAAAAACTTTGGGATGAGTCAAAGAAAATGTTTAACCGTGTTATTTAAAGGCAGCCAGCTCATTGGAGTCTGCCGAGTCATTGGACTGGCAGTAAATTTTCTAACTCTGATGCCCTTTTTCCACCTCAGACCTATGATGTACTTTAGAGTCTGAATAAGCTCCCTGTTTCACTGCTAGCTTTTCCTCAGAGACACAGACACATGATATGTGCATGCGTTCATGTGTGTGTGTGTGTGTGCATGTGTGTGCGTGCGTACGTGCGTGTGCGTGTGCGTGTGTGTGTGTGCTGGAGAAGAGGTTGCTTTGGATGGGATTTTAAGGAAGCAGTTTCACAATTTCGCTCTGATTCAGCCAGAAAACATTTCATTACATTTCATAAGAGAAATCAAAGAAAAGCAGATCTCATTCAAATACGTAAGAAACTTCTATGTATGATTTCCTGTGTCTATAAATTACAATTAAATGTAGCATTTAAAGTGGCATGTGTCTTTGTGTATTTTCTGTCTCACAGATAGTTTTGAAATGAAAAAATGCTTAAGCAGTATTTAGGTAGCCTATTCACATCTTAGCTAAAGTTTGCACAGGAACAGGCCTGTTGGTAAAATATTAGCAGGAGGATTTTTTTTTACGCTCATCTGTGCATAAACCCAGGTAGCTTTTCAGAGTGCAATGATTTAACAAATTAGAACATCTAGAATTATTAAAAACAAGAATTTGGTGAACAAGTTTGGATTTATTGCAACATTCCTACAATCCACACAGGGTCCACACAAGTAAGCATTTTGAATACATCATGAAATTCCTTTCATCGTTGTGATTCAATATCTATCCATCGTTTTTTCTTTTGAAATGGTGGAATGTTTTTAAATCGGACCTGCTCAAGGTTTCATACGCGTTCCTTCTCCAACACGCCTGGATCAAATGGCTTATCAGCATCTTTCAGCCCAGCAGAGGCCGAGTAATGAACCATTCATTTGATTCAGGCGTTGGATCAGAGATGCTGAGATCCAAATTTCAGCCTTCTCAACCAAACATTCACCACAAACCAAAAGTTTGCCTATAATGTCCACAAAAAACCTGGGAATCCCCAAAGCTCAAGCTGATCAATGTGTTGATGTTAATAATGTTTCGTAAGAAACGATGCTTCACACTGTCAAACAGTAACAGCCATCTTTGACTACTGGCATTTTATAAACCAAACAATTTTTTGTAGTTATCAGATGACACCACTATCTGCTATCTGATACCGATAATCATAGCCTTCTATTAATCATCAATATGCACTAATGCAATGTGCTCATTTGATTGTCTGTTTGTTATCTGCATGGTATTTAACAATGCCATTAGTGAGGGTTGGTAAATAGCCCATGCATTATTTGTAGACACAGGCACAGAGTAGTGATGTGTGGAGCTGTTTGTGCAGAATGTTTCAGCAGTTTAACCTGAATTTTTTGTGTGCATGTTCTTAGTTTTGAAACAGATGTTTGAATAAAAATGGAACATTTTATGATACAAAAATACTTCTATATTTCTTTATCTCTTTCTTGACTCTTCTGCAAGAGTCAAGAAAGAGATAAAGAAATATAGAAGTGAATAAAATGAAAGGAGCCATGTTTTGTCATGTAAAGTTGGTTTTTAGACTTAGTTTTTTAGAAAGGTAAGAAATTTCTTTTGCACGTAGGTTTTATTTCTAAATGCCTCTGTTTCACAACCTGGAGGATCTCTCTCTTTTTGAGTGAACTCAATTTTTAATTTATAAATAAAATAGAAAACAGTATTTTATTATTGGTATTATGAAAGCATGTTTTTGGAAACTTCTAATAGACTAACTGACATTTGAGTTGATTGGATGCACAGCTGCGGATGTATTTTAAGGAAACACGTGCTTTCTTGTTTGACACAAGGAAAAAAACAACAAATCTGTTTGTTTTGTTGCGTTCTTGGGTAAGACACTTCACACACCCAGTGGCACTGGTGCATGGCAGGCTGGTTTCTGTCAGACAGCCCCAAGGCAGCAGCTGTGGCTATAATACAGTAGCTTATCACATTGTGTGCATGGTTGGGTGAATGGGTGAATGACTTAATATAGTGTAAAGTACTTTGGAGTTCACTGGACTACAGGAAGTGGAATACAAAATACATTGACCATGTTCAATGAGAAAGTCAAAAGAATTCAGGCAAATTGTGAGCAAGAGTAGAGCCTGGTTCTGTGACCCAGAGATGAAAATGTTTCGGGCAGAAATGTTTAAATTGACCCCAAAACAAAACTCAAAAACGGCGCCATTATCCACTATAACATGTCAAAAAAGCCACTCAACAAGGCAAGGTGGAAACCACTAATGAATAAATCTCTAACATATTCTTTCTCTTATTATTGTGTCATTTAGAAAAGATAAATAATTTTGGTAATTCGTTTTTTGTCTGCATTTAAGGCCAATGATCAATGAACAAAGGTAAGAGTTTTTCTAATATCAGTGTTTGGACATCAGTCACAACATCCCTGATCTATTAGTTGAGATGAGACATAAATTTAATTTTCTTTGTTTCTTAACAAACATAATGGATCGGATGGAGACTTACTCTCCGGTAAAAACACTTTTTTTGCACAGCTTAGAGGTTGCAACTAAAAATAACATCAGTGTCTGGAAACAAACAATAAATCGGTCTGGGATTAATTTCAATAAAAGCTCTGAAAGCATTTCAGCTCTCACTTTCGGTGCCAGATTGCCAGACATCTCCAAATCACGTTCAACTTGCTTCATAATGCCATGATTTACGTCCAAGTCCATTTACAGAGCAGAAGTGGCTCTAGTTTATGAAGGAGCTTGGCAGCTTTATGGAGAGACTGGCAGGATGCAGCGAGATGAGTTCGCTGCTACCTGCCCAGCTGCTTCTTTCCAACCATCCAAGCAGCACCTGATCGGTCCTGAACAGCACTGGTGTACAAGCGAAGAGGATAGATGTAAAGCTCATCTACTGAATTAAAACTTCAACAAGGATAAGGTGAGAGAAACAAGGGGAACAGGTCTTTCTTTGGAGGATAACATTGCCTGTAACAAGGCATTGTGGTAAAACAGAAAAAAACAAAAAAAGGCAGTATGTTAAAGTTAAAGTTGAATTAGCATGAAATAATACAACTTATTTTTACCCTTTCTTTAAACAGGGTGTCACTAAAGGTGCAGCACACTGTAACATTATTGTTTGTGCAACACAAAGCTTAAGTTGAGTCAACACTTTACAGAACCTTACAGAAGCTGCAAGTGTTTTGGGATTCGTGTCTGAATGTTTTGCAGGGTTCTTCAATTCAAAACAGCAAGACTGAAAGTTGGCCATCTGTGGACATCAATGCACAAGTCTTGCCACAGATTTCTAATTCCTTTTAGGTCTGGATATTTGACTAGGCCGTTTTAAAACACCACTATGTCTTAGTCTGAACCACTGCATTGAAATTTCAGCTGTATGTTTATGTCATGCTGAAAGTTGATGTCTTTTGCAGTTTCTATCAAGTTTTCTTAATTCCATCCACTGGGAATTTAGTCTCCACTATCTCTCTTAAGCACATCACTCACTCACCTGTGACAAATGAAACAGTCCAGCAAAAGTTACAGAGTTTTAAGAGTCAGATATATTACGTTTACTTATTTCTGAAGGAAAAAGGTTTGAATCAGGCTTTGCTTAGGTTTTGTGAAAGCCACTGTTTGGCCTATAATCTTACAGAAAGAGGAAGAAAAAAAACTGAAAAACTTAGGAGGTTGCAGGCTGCTGTGCAACAGATGGACTCATGGAGTTGTCAAGGCACCATTATATGCTGTCACTGTGCGGCTTGAAAAGAAATGAGCAAAGGTTTCGGTTGAAAACTGGTACGTAATGTAGATCTTTGTGTAATGACTCTGATTCTGATCTCTGCCTGCTGTCTCTTAGGCTGTCTCCAACTTCATCTGCTCTCGGTCACATGTACCGTGTTTATTTTCAGCCTAAAACAGTAGCCTGTGGTGAGGACTTTCTCTAGCAAGATGTGGTTAAAAGGCTGCTCCTGAAATCTCTGGAAACTAAAGAATGCTTGTGCACATGCAGGCTCATACCGTATCATCTTTCAGTTTGTTGTTTGTTTTTGTTTGGCATTTAATAATCTTCTGATTTGCTCAGTTAGGTGATGTCACACTTTGTGATTATTTGTCACACAGATTTGTACTAACAGGACAGCTGCACTGTTTTTTTTTTTTTTTATCCTGGTGTTGAAAGCAGGGTTAAAGTCCAAGTCTCTGTTTGTACTTCTAAGGTTAAAACGTATTACATCTGTTATTATTATGTTCCATAAAGTTTATGGTACATTAAGATAAAGCCTAATTATTGAAAAATTATTTTGTGCTAGTTCTGTTTCTGGCTTTGTAGATTTTCATAATGTTATACGTCTAGTTTGTCTCCCATTAACCATTAAAAAAACATGTACACATGTAACATTAATTTACATACAGCTGTATGTAAATTAATGCACTGAGAGAGAGAAGCCTGATTGGCTTTTTTTTAAATCAGAGTTGTCCTGATTAACGTTCTGTTTTAATATGAGCTTTTTCCACAATAATCAATTGTGCCATTTCACGCTAATGTGGCCTGTGCTGTACCAAGAGGAAGAGCTTTTATAATGTTGATGGTAAATTACAAGCTCCTGGTTATTAACAACTCCACTTGTTTTGTGCACTAATTTGTAAAGCAGCAGTCTGCTTTGGTCTTCATTTGAAATGAGCAGGTAGCAGCTGCGGCTGTGAATCAGGAGCTCGCCCACACAACAGGTAACTCCCATTAGTATTAGTGCTCATTTGCAATAAGGTGGCATTTGGTCCGACAATTCTTAAAAATGTTCCTATTTACTGAATCCATCCATCCATCCATTTTCTGTACACCCTTGTCCCTATTGGTGCCTGTCTCCAGTGAACATTTTGGGCGAGAGGCAGGGTTCACCCTGGACAGGTCGCCAGTCTGTCTCAGCCTATTTAATGCAACTCATGTAAAATTTAGAAAGAAAAAAAAAATACTCCTGTACAAAATAAGAAATTTGACATTTGAAAACTGAAATTCCTCTCACTGCTGTTTGTGGTTTAGCTCCGCCTCCTTGTTCACCAGATCCTGCTTGAGGTTGGCCAGCATTTCCACGGAGACGTCCACCTGCCGAGAGAGCTCGGAGGCCTTGTCCTCCAGGTCCTGCTTCTCCTGGCTCAGCCGCTCGCTCTCCTTCTTGGCCCTCTCTAGCTCAGAGCTCTTCCTCTCCAGCTCCGCCTGGAGACGGCCTACACGGGCAGCTATTTTCTGCTCCACCTACAGAACAAGAAGGCCGACAGTTTCAGCTGCTTCATGTCCTTCTGAAATTTGCATACTGAAAAAAAAAACAAAAAAACCTCAGTATGATATGCAAACAAACTAACGGAAAGCAAGAATTAAGGACTTCTGCCAGGAAGTATCTCACAAATATGGAATTGATTTACAGTTTTGAGGTGTAATCAATTTAATGTAGTCATGCAATTTGTTGTTGAAAGAAGACCATACATAGTTTTGTTTCCTCAAGCAAATATATGGAAGATTATGTCCTGATCCAATGAGATCCAACCTTAACTGTATTAGACTAGTCATGTTTAAGACATGGTGGTGGCTGCATCATGCTTTGGGGATGCTTTAATTCAGCAAAGGAAGACATAAGAATCCGTGGCAACCATCAAAACTGACAGCGGTTGAAATATTTTGGAAAGAATGGGCAAAGATTTCAATCTCTAGATGTGCAAAGGTGAGAAAGTAAACACCAAAAGAGCAGCTAAAATCACAGGGAATGTTCCACAAAACAGGGATGTGAAATATACAACTTTCCAGATTTCCATTTGTAAAGTATTTTAAAACCCATTTTCTTTTCATCTTACAATTCTATATCTAGATCTATTAAAAAATGTTACTTTTTGGTTGTATGACAAATTACAGACCTGTCCAGGGTGTACCCCGCCTCTCGCCCGGAACGCAGCTGGAGATAGGCACCAGCAACTCCCGACCCCGTTAGGGAGAAGGGTGACGGAAAATGGATGGATGGATGGATGGACAAATTACAGAAATATTGAAGCTGAAGGCTTCTTTCTTATGCAAAAAAATAATAAAAAACTTAACACAATCAAAAGTAATAAATAAATAAATAGGAGCACACTAATGTGTGCTCACATCGAAAATCTACTTTCCCACAGGCTGAGAAATATGCATTTCTGGTGGTTGGGTAAACTCTTCAAATTTTCTGCATATTCACTTTGTTTATGAGAGTTTCTGATTAAAGCTGTAGAGACACTATGCCTCTAACATGTAACAGATTAGCTGTTCTGAGATTGTTACCTTCAGAAGGACTGGATCACATTCAGATTGTGGCTCTAATGAGCTCCTTAGTTTCCTGTCTGCTGCTGAGCTCAAGGTTCTTTAAAAGCAGAAGAGTGTCAGGAGAAGTGTTGTTGACGGTTTCATGTCCAGCCTAAGGCGGGAGGGGATAAGTATTTCCCTTGATTGCTTCTGCACTTTGCAATTACCCCCTCCAGAAATCAGGCTTGCACTTTGAGCAAGTACATGGCCACCAGAGTCAGCCTGTTAATACACCTCCTGCTGATAAAGTTTATTCTGATAACAGCGGCAATCCCACTTACCTCCTCCGATAACTTCTCCAGTCTCTCGTCCAGCTCCAGCCGCTCGAACGCCCGCGCCTTCAGCCTCGCCAGGCCCTCCTCGTAAGCCGCCTCTACAGCACTGGCAGCCACATTCGCAGCCACGGCCACAGCAGTGCTGGGGTTTCCATGGCTGCCTGGATCCGTGGATGTCATCGCTTTCTTCATAAAGATCTCCCCCAGGGGGAACTCCACATTAGGAATGTACCTGGCCTCGGAGTTGGAGTTCGCTGGGGTCAAGCTGAGGTCGTCGGCACAGGGAAGCTCCCTGCAGGGAAAGTGGCGCTCCTTCAGAGCCGAAGGCCGGAGCGCTTCGAAGGGGTCTTTGTTGTTGGCGGGCGTGAGGAGAGCTCCCTCGGCCACTAGGGGCAGGAGAGCGGCGGCGTCACACACACTGTTGGACTTGGAGAGGACATAAAGGGTCTCGTATGTGTGGTTGTACTCCAGGTGGGCTCGTAGGGACGAAAGGCTTCGGAAGCGCTTGTGCTCCCCGCAGCGAGGACAGCGGTATGGCAGGTCCAGAGAGGCCATTCCGTGCAGTAACTGCTGGAGGGGAGGGAGGCGCTCATGCGGCACGATGGCAGCGCCAGTATGAGGGCACGGAGGTCAGACCCCTCATGGTGAGAACAGGGCAGACTGGGTTAGTCAGCATGAGGAGGAAAAGATCCCACCGTAAAATGGAAGGTCAGTCACATGACTGCGCAGGGAGGGAGCATTCAGTCTGTGTACGTTAGAGGTCCTGAGTACCTGAACGGATGCAAAAACAAACACACAAGTCACAGTTAGGATTCAGGTATGAGGCATTCACTGGCTGAAAGAAATTGGGTTTTTGACTTTCCAACCAACAAGTCAAGTGCAAAATTGTCAATTTCTCTGCGCTTTAGTCTTAATCTTATAAAATATAACGTGTGGTGCATTTTAAGTTAAAATACTATCTCACAATTAATATCCTTTGATTGGATATTAATTCTGAGGTCAAACAAGATAATATTAAGACATCAGTCTTGTCACTTAATATTATCTTATTATTGTTAAAAAAAAAAACTTCATTTCTATTTTAAGTAAACAAAGAGAATTTGCTTTTCCTTTTACCAGTGCTATCTCTTATACTGCTACTGTTTCACTGTTTAAACTCAGTTTTAGCTATTTGAATGCTATTATTCACAACACAAACTCAAGAAATATGCTTGCAAACAGCAACAAAAGAGAAAATAAATGACAGTCCTCAAAACAACTGCAACATCCAGAGGTCATTTAGTCACAACTTATATCATTTTATGTCATTGTTGTCGATAACGGTGCAGACATTTAACAGAGCAGAAACATAAGAGGTTTAGTTCGAGTTAAACATCACGCTCCTGAACTTTGTCCTGCTATGTAGAGGAAAACTCTTAAGAGTTCCAGGAAATGAAAATGGCTCCATTAAGGAGAGTGCTCACTGGTGCCAACATAATTTTTCTGGGTTGAGTCTCTGAGGTCAAACAAGATAATATTAAGACCAAAAACCTAAACGTGTAAATGATCTGACTTGCAACCATCTGCTCTTCTCTGAGTCGCAAACTCTACGCTGCATTTAAATCCCCATGTTGAAAAATGAAAACAGACACAAACAACATGACCAACTCTCTAAAGTATACTGTCTTGTTCTCAAATAACACACACACACACTTCTTCATTCACAAAACTGTACTTGACATTTTTTCCTCTTTCTCATGTATTCTACTTTAAATTAGGATTATTTAAAGTAGAATATATTATATCTATCTGGTGATGTTTGTTTTTCTTTGTTGTAACAATGCTTCGTGGCACTAAATATTGGAAAGGCCTGTTTATTTTCCTGTACATGGCGCCACATTTGCCAGGAAAATGCATTTCTGGGTCAAGCAGCAGAGCTGAGGTTTGGGGTTACACCCATGAAAAAAAAAAAAAATCCTCTTTGCCAAACAGCTTTTGGTCGACGCAGTGTGATAGTCCAGCCCAAGACATAAACAATCTAAGCTGCTGCAAAGAGCCAACCAAACATCAATCTTTGTTATTTTAATAGAAAACGAGACGGCTATCAAATTTATTTGACTGTTGCAGCATATATACATGCAGATTTTACAATGGTTTAAAATTAAAATGTCAAATTTAAAGAAGTTGGCAAACATTCTTTCTAAAAGTGCTCACTTCTAAAAGTGCTTCTAAAAGCCCCACTTTATAACCCACTGGTTATAAAGTGGGGCTCAGTAACATCATAGTATCGACCTCAATCAAGTTGAAAGGGTTTTTTTCTACAGGTTAAAACAAAGCAAAGCTTAGCGATAGCAGCCTTACTTAGCAGTGATGAAGAAAATGCCGGTTAATCCATATTATCTTAGAGCTGTCACATTACAAAGATTGTCTTTAAAATAAACTAAAGAACACAAAAATATTCTCATCTCAAACTACCCCCAGTTTCCAGTACTTGAACCGTTTCATTTAAAAAAATTTGACCTCATATCCGTCTGTGAACTGCTGCTCAAATGGTGCAGCATGCACTGTTTTTATTTTGAGATTGGCTACTTTACATCTGGGTAGAAATTACAATCTAAGACTGAAGCCTGAAGCAGTGGAGATTTGTCTGAACTCTTCTACATCCTGCAGCAGCTGTGAATGAGGACAGCAGTCGCCATTAGACGTTTAATGGCAAGTCACAGATGCAGACCAGGGAAATCCCCTGAAATCACAGAGACAGCTATTAGACGTCTGGTAAGTTTGAATTGGAGAGAGAACTGGCAAGCTGTGCCCACTTATTAAGCAGGCAGAATGTCACAAACCTATTCACCAAACTGATGTCAGCAGGCAAAGCCATTACAGAGTCGGATTGTTCACCGTATTCCTTTCTTTTATGACAAATGATGCAGAAGAGGCTTTTGCATTTTCCCTCACTGTTCCAATTATTCTTGCACAGATACATGAAACAGACACTGAAGTCGCATTTACTATCGTAAAACTGATGTAAAACCAGGAAATGTTTAACTCAATTGGAACCAAACAGTCGTATACTGGCTTTAAAACAAACTGAAATATTTTCTCTCCTTTAACTAAAGTAAAGGGAATAAAACTGATCCATGCTGATTTTCTGCAATGATCACAGGCCAATTTGCAACTGTGTTAAAGTGACAGTTGTACTGCAGCACTAATCTGAGGTGCCAACAAGCACTAAGTGAAACAAACAATCTCCTCAAAGCAGCCACCTGGTGGTATGGCAAGACTTCCCTCTGTGTGCCACAGTGTGCAGAATTAGGAAGCGCAGTATGTGTACTTTGTTCAGTTATGTTTGTCTAATATTTGGACAAAACACTAATGCCAAGCAATAGTCCCAACTTATAAGACTCCCCATTAAAAATGTCCATAAGCTATTTTCTTTTAAGGGGGTTTTCTGTCGATATTTATTGAAAAGCTATTGTTCGAAGCTTCCTGCAGAGATGTGATCTCGTCTTCCTCTGTCGTATCTCCACATTTGAAAGCTGTCTGATGGTCAAACCGAGGAAGAAAATGTAGCAAGATACAGAGAGACTTGCAGGGGGAACCTGTTCCCTGCAGCAAGGTCACAAGTGACACAGATAATATTAAAGGTTCAGCAAATGTCTCTTTATCAGCGAGTGCATACATGAGGGCTGTGACCTGGAAAACTATCGACACCCAATCCATTTATCACACCCAGGAAATGTTTTTCGGGACATAAAAGAAGGGATCAAGGCTGGATAGCACAAACAGATGGAAGAAAACTACAGTCTTGAAAAAACAGAAGTAAGCCTTTGTCAATTCTAAGACTTTACATCAGGCCATGATAAAAAAAAATAAAATTCCTTCCAGGATTCTCATCCTGATCAAGGCTTGCTTCAAATGTCCAAATATATGTTTAAGACTGGCAACTTTGATACATGCTCTTTAATATAAGGATGTGTCTGTGTGTGTGTGTGTGTGTGTGTGTGTCCGTTCAATGTGTCTCTTTATTAACCTATGATGGACTGGAAACTAGTTCATCACAGGTCATTAGCTTGATGGCTCATGACCGCTTGAGACAGACGCTGGAGATGGCCACCAAGACCCCCCTCATCCAGCAAGGTCCTTGTTTTTACCACGTTAAAAGAATCGCTGAATATTCCACTGTGTTTTTATTTGTTAAAGAAAGATGGATCTAAAATGGCTAGAGCTGTATAGAGCAAAGTACTTTCATGATATAACTTCTAAACACCTTCTGAAGGAAGAACTTGGAGTTCCTGTTTGTTTACTTGGACCAAACGCAAATTATTTCTCCGGAATTGTTGACCTTTCTAAAGAATAAAAACTGCCACCATGAACAAACCTTGCTACATTTGCTTTCACTAGAAACTAATCAGAAATTTTCATACTCAAACATTGAGCAGCTGAAAAATCTCCATGTCTTACAGGAGGACCTTTTTTCTTGTTCTCAAGTGGTACAGGTCAATGCAAAAATCATAAAATGAAGGAGAGAGAAAACATCCAGAAGATTCCAAATTGCTTGTTAGCGCTACATGTTGTCACTGTCATTGATTTGTCCCTACAGTACTTTCATGCATCTCGTCTGTGTCCAGTACATTTGCAGTGTTTCTTTATTGCTGAGTCTGGCAGGTTCTGTCTTCTTTACAATTATCTGTATTGTGAAGCCCATATTATTCATCTCCCTCCATCTACCTTTTTTCTAAAGGCCTATAGCTTTGGTTTCTAATAAACTAGTAAAAGAAAACTATGCATCTCTGTTTCACACAGTCTCTGCTCAGTATTCTCTCTCTCTCTCTCTCCCTCTCTCGCTGCAGCTCCATCATGCAGTCTGGTTAAGATTTATTTCTGCAAGCCAGCGGTCTCTGACACAGATTTGTTTTGTTTGGGGTGTGAGAAGGAGAGTGACTCAAGGTGCATCACAGCTAGCATGCCAGGCCTTCACCCAGACATGCTGCAGCTCTCAACTGGCACGTTGCAGTGCAACGTCGGAGGTGGCGGGCGCTTGTGAGAGGTGCGACACGACCATCGTCCCACAAATTGAGCCATTTTCTCAACTGGCATCTCCAGTTTCAAAATGAATCCCTTCACAGCCCAATAATTTATTTTTATAGTTGATTTCAAGTAAATAAAACAATTGGTTAAAATGATACAAGAGCTGTTATCTTATATATGTTCTCACAATAAACTTCATCAAATAAAAGCTGAAAAGTATCCCCCAGAGCAGTATTACAATGTCCATATTATTAAGGTCAGTTGATAATGTGTGCCTAAATGTAATCTGAATTATTTGCACAACATTTCCTCCAACTGACACTCACTGAACAGTGAATTTCCCCTGACATATCTTGTTATTTTCTCTTGTGGACAATATTAACTTGCACCATAGAAAAAAACTAAAATGCCAATTCTGTGAGGTTGATAGGAAAAAATGATAAACATCTGTCCAATTATCCACCCATCCACCCATTTTCCGTCACCCTTCTCCCTAAAGGGGTTGGGAGTTGCTGGTGCCTATCTCCAGCTGCGTTCCGGGCGAGAGGCGGGGTTCACCCTGGACAGGTCGCCAGTCTGTCGCAGGGCAACACAAAGACAAACAGGACAAACAACCATGCACACACACACTCACATCTAGGGAGAATTTGGGAAGGCCAATTAACCTGACAGTCATGTTTTTGGACTGTGGGAGGAAGCCGGAGAACCCGGAGAGAACCCACGCATGCACAGGGAGAACATGCAAACTCCATGCAGAAAGACCCCGGGCCGGGAATCGAACCCAGGACCTTCTTGCTGCAAGGCAACAGCGCTACCCACTGCGCCACTGTGCAGCCCTCTGTCCAATTAGCATAGCTGAATCCATCGTCTTTGGACTGCTGAAAATTTCTGTCTGGTGTCAAAAATTGACTCTCACATGTTACATTGTCATTGAATTTAGCCTGTTTGTTCATTAGTTTGGTATTTAGTGTTAGCTTTTAACACCGATTTATTGACTAAAGTTGACATCTGTATCATTTTATCAACTTATAATGCTTTTAAATCCTGACATGACAGAAATTCTTGCCTTTGGACCAAAAAGACTAAAAAATATACTGCTTAATCAATCACTTAATCCAGATGGTATAAATCAACCTCAGTGTTATTTTTGGTTTTGCCATTCAAGTCCCATCTGAAACAGGTTTCTAGAACATCCTTTTGCCTCCATAATATTGCCAAAGTGACAAGTATTTTGTTCAGGAGTAACACTGAAAAACTAGTCGATGCATTTGTTTTGATGCTGTAATATTGTAATTCTTTGCTATCAGGAAGTCCACAAAATGCAGTCGGACGCCTGTAGCTGATCCAAAATGCTGCAGCAAGAGTTCTGCTGACAATAAAAAAAGGCAGATCATATTGCTCCTATTTTAGCTTCCCTTCATTTGCTCATTGTTAAATCCAGAATGCAATTTCAGACTCTTCCTCTTACGTATAATAACCACGCTACATCAGACATCAAAGATCTGATTATTCCACATGTTCCTAACAGAGCACTTCACTCTCAGACTGCAGGCTTACTGGTGGCTCCTAGAATCTCTCAAAAGTAATTTAGGAGGCACATATTTTAGTTATCAGGCTCCTCTACTATGGTACCAGCTCCAAACTTTTAATTTGAGGCAGACAGCATGTCTACTTTTAAGACCAGGCTTAAAACTTTCCTCGAAGAGCAGCTGAGCTTGTCCTGAGCTGCAAGTCACTGCAAAAACACAAAATCTAACTAAGTATGTTTGGTCTCATTTCCAGTGCAAATATCTTAGTAAACTTGAAATAAGACAAAACTACTTTAGAAGCAACTTTTCAGCAAGATACAGGGGATTGTTTTAAGTGTTTTAAGTTAATAATTAAACAAATAATTTATCCTTTTCAGATATTT
Organism: Poeciliopsis turneri; assembly: GCA_922788865.1. NCBI lineage: Eukaryota > Metazoa > Chordata > Actinopteri > Cyprinodontiformes > Poeciliidae > Poeciliopsis > Poeciliopsis turneri. The sequence goes on along the minus strand of CAKLNU010000082.1, from coordinate 1,021,373 downwards.
GTAAAGAATTTTGAAAATCAGGTGTTATTTTCCTTTTATTTTACGAATGTGGATTACTTGCTTTGGTCTATTTTATAGAAAAGATCAAAGCATTGGTCTGTCACACAGCAGATGAAAAAAACATGAGAGTGGTATTGATGGCAGAAAATAATGCCAACAATAAAGTAATTATTGCAACAACCTTAGAGGTACACAAGGAGGTTCAGATCTTGCTTCTGCAAAATGTTTCCTGTCTAAAGAGAGAAAAAAAGGTGGCTATGCAAGAGATGCTTCAATAAATTTAATTAAAAGCAGCATCATAGTTTGATTTACGCAGGTGGGTACAAGACATCCAGCCATTTGTCCAAATGTGTTTTTATGGGGAAATATTTGAAGGTGAATAACTCTTGATGTTAGCATCTTTGTGCACATGCTGGACTTTGAACTAAAGCATTGACAGTTTTTGCCTGAATGGCACCTTGGGCAAGGCACTGCTTCTGCTGCCCCACAACTGATCAAAATACTAGAACAACATCAATTGTTGTTCCTAATCGGATGCCACCACTGAACTGAAGCGTGACTTGTAGGTTTGCTTGCGTTTTCTGCTGGAATACTGCAACTTTTGTTGAAGGAGATTTGGACGGAGAGCTTTAAGGCCCACTGTTAGTCATATGATGGTTCCCAAAACTCCAGCAGCTTCTTCATTGTAGCCTAAGAGCCAATAGCTCACTGGGACAGTGTGAAGAGTCCCAGGGGAGTGTTATTGTTTGAATGTGAAGTCGTTTTCATTCTTATTTGTATCCATGTCGATGATCTTGGGTTTACAGTGGCAGCAAAATAACCTGAAAACACTGTGTACAAAGTGCACTGTAAAACTGGCATGTGAAACTTGCACAAATTGTACAGAGGATGCTCATTATTCTAAATACAGCGTCAAGTCCCGCCGTGCAGACCGGCCACGGTTCCCTCTGAACGCACCATCTGCAGCTAAAAGGGCTCCCGGTAAACACCGCCGCGTCCAGCGGCAACAAAAAAAACCCCCCCATCGATCCTCATATCTGCACTGCACACAGATCAATCACAAGCAGCGGATCATGTGGGTGTGGACGAGTGGCATCACCCAAACTGAAAAGCCGCCGTCATGTCAGAACGCGCAAGCAGGCCGGGAGGCAGGTTCACTCACACCCGCGCTGAACGCGGCCGGCTGCGAGAGAGGCAGAGGGGGGAAAACAAGAAGAAGGGCGACAACCTGGGGTGTACCTGAGTCTCTCCCCCCGGTCCTGGCAGCGGCTCCGGGCTCATCGCAAATCAGACCGCTGGGCAGGCGCACCGGCGGCGCCAATGCAGCGACGCTTACAGAATCTGCAGCGGTGTGAGCGATAAAGGGGAGGACGCGAGTTTTTATAAAGAAGAAAGAAAGAAAGAAAGAAACGTGCATCTCACTCACCTCGCAATCTTCTCCCCATTTTTTTTTTTTTTTTTTCTTCTCCAATCAACGAGCCGCTGGAGCCGCCAGTGACGTCACGAAGCCCCTCTCTGCAGCAGAGAGCGTTGAGGCCTGCAGAGGAGGACCAGACCCGAGGTAAGGCAGGCCGATATGACACTTAATCTGACGCCACGCTCCGTTCACGCAACAAACTACAGCATACAGCGTTGAACGATGAAAAAAGTTTCTTGCTCCTGTCGTTAATTTGACACACCCGAAAATGAAATAATCCATGTTCATTGATCAGAACCTAATTCTGAACTAAGTTTACTGTCTCAACTTGTTCTCATGTTTAGATAGTAAACATATTTACTGTCTAAACATGTCTGGACATCTCTTGCGCCAAGAGATGTCCAAAAATGGACATGTCTTTGGTTGTGAAGTTGATCCCAAGCACAAACAAGAGAATGGCAGCCATTTTTTTTTTTTTTCTCGTTCTGATTAATTGAGAAAAGGAACTTAAAAGGGAGACAGAGGTAAGAAAGCACCAGGAGAACTCTGGACGAGTTCTGATCGAATGACAGTGGCAGGCAAGCTGACATGAAGACAGGCGATTAGGCGATGGATGCAGCAGATGGACATAATAAGGATCTGACAAAGAGGTAAAGAATGTGATGGTATTATAGTAGTGTTAAACTTTTGTGAAGTAGAATGACTTCGCACAGATCTGTGATGTGGAACCAGTTTTGTCCATGAGGCAGACTCCTTTCGATAAAGCTCAAAACCTTGTCTATTTCCTAGACAAAGCAAATGAAGGAGTTATTGCTTGGTCTAATAACTCCTTCTATCTTATCAGACCAGGGCTCTCCAACGTATGACCTTAAGATCTATTGTCCAGCAAATTTTAGGTGCAGCCGTGCTCTAACACACCAGAATCAAACGACTCGATCCTTTTCCACACTTGATGGTGCGTTAAAAAGCTAATTTAATCATTTGATTTGGCTCACCTACTGCCTGCATCAGACTCCTTGGCAGTAATAACCAAAACAGATGCAGTTTAGGTGTTCAGCACTCAAGCCTTCAGTTTGTGTGGACGCCAAGTCAACCTCCCACAGAAAAAAATGGTTTTGTTAATTTGGTCAAATGTTGGCCACTCTGTTCTTTCTTAGAATTTTGTTGTAAATATCTCAAATGTGAGTTTCTGCTGCATGAGTTGATATGTGTAATTCATATGACACATATCAATATCTTTAGAATATCTTGAGGTAAAAACTCCAAAAAAAAAACAGCAATGAGACAACATTATACCCTTTGTCTCCTAAAGACTGATACTAGAGATATCTGAAATGTTAAATGTAAGCAGGACAAATGTGAGTGTCCTAAGAAATGTATAATAAATCAGATTGCCCTAGCCACAAGAGGGAGGAGAGACAGAGTAAGGTGGAAGAGTCCTTTAAAGCAGCCCCCTTTCCTTCATCAGGAGGAGGATATTGTATCTGAGCGTTTTTTTCCAAGTTGTGAGTTTGAAGATAGATCGATTACATCTGCCCACTAAAGACAGAGGCAGCAGACTGAATTTCTTCCTGCGTTACATTACAAGCAGGTCAATTTGGTCTTGTCTGAGATCATTCAAAGTAAGACCCCAAATGACTGTCAAGACAGAAAAATGACCACAACTCAATGGTCATTGTCACAAAGAGACACAAAAAAACAGACTCAAAAGACAACAAAGGTGAAAACATACATTAACCAAAGCTTTTCAGCTATTATTAATTAAAATGGAATGAAACATATGAACTTCTGTGTATTGTTTTGAATTTCACTTAGAGTTTAACTGTTAATGCTAATTTTGTTCGTAGCAATTATCCACATCGTTTGAAACTGTCTTTTTTTTTTTTTTAGCTGTTGTGTTTTCTTGGAAACTTTCATTTTCTTGTTTGTAGGTCATACTAGCAATTTTATTTGTGAATGCTATTTAAAATGTTTTTATTTAACAGTACTACAACATGACAACACATCATAAAAGTATGTGCTCAAAGAAAACAAAAAGAAAAACTTAACACCAGCAGAAACCTTTTGAATATTGAATGTGTATTGGGATAAAGAGTGGGAAATTGTCCTTTACTGCATCAAAGTTCAGTTGTTTTTCATGTGATCTTACTGTTTTCTTTTTTCAATATATAATAATGATCTAAACATTTCAGGATAGAAGTAAAATCTTCTACATGTGTTCTATAGAAAAATGGGCTCACAATTTGAAAGTGACCCCATGTCGTTAGATAATTACCTTGATTTATGAGGAAAGAGGTTACGTGCCTACATTATCCTAAGTACGTGTTTAACTGCCATCAATTAGAGCCAACTTAAGCATTTGAAATGCTGAGGTGAGTAAATTTTATGAGTGCTACAAGATCATTTGCATAGTTTTGCATGTCTTTAGATTTCTGACATGATAATTGATTATTGTAGGGTGATTGATGCACAGTAGTGTAGTTTGAAGCACTGTTGCTTTGCAGCAAAGGCCCTGGGTTCAAATACCAACATTGGATCTTTCTGCCCGGGGTCTTTCTGCATGTAGTTTGTATGTTCTCCCTGTGCATGCGTCGGCTCTCTCCAGGTTCTCCACTTTCTTCTGGGGCCCTGCATGGACGAAAAGGTACAGACAATGGATACATCATTGCAACATTTGAGTAGCACTTGCCTAAATACTGTATCGAATTTGTATATATTTTGTCATCTGTTTATATGCTCTCTCAAAGGTATGATGCTCATACCAGAGAATTTCATCAAATTTCCAAGAAACTCTTCCCGGCTTACCTAGAGATCTCTCTGCTGAACCATCAGCTGTAGTGTACGGTACTATGATGCTTGAGCAATTTTTACGAAAGCCAGTGGTTGATTACGACACTCAAATGTGGGACAAATATCCAACAGTGTAATGGGAGTATTCATTTACCCTTTTTCCCCTTCTGATATTAAAATAAGGGTTCAGACACAGGCTGATACAGAAACTGGTTCCTGCATGTTTTAGAAACTTCTTCTTGGGTAGTTAAAAGTACAGGCTGGAATTTCTCAGGATATAAGGTATGGCAATTAAAAAAGAAGTCAGCACTAGTAAATATGGCTGAACAAGTTGGGGAGAAGGACATTTATTATCCCCAGTAATTATGTGTAGGTGCTTAAGCACCACTTCCTGGTCAAAGAGAAGTAGTACAACTTCCATCAAAAAAACCTACCAGTTAAATTGCAGTGTAGACCCCAATGCAATATAATCAAAGCTAGATTTTAAGATTTAAGTGTCATTAAGGAGTATGTAGATATATTTTAGTCACATATCACATTTTAAAAAAAAGTGATTAAAAAAATGACATAAAATGTTCACAAACACTTTGTGAACATTTTCAGTAACTATGCAGTTTATTAGAGTTCAACTACAGTTCAGCAATAATTTCAAAAATAAAATAAACAACTAAGTCTCACAAAAAAAAAAAAGTAGATAAAAATTATTTAAAGTTTACTTGGAGTGGGGTGGGGTTCTGCTTGTGGAACATTTTTTTCTGTGCAAGATTTGATCAAAAGTGTTTTTCTAGTAAATAGTTCTGCAGCGTCAAAGTAGCGATAAAGTGAAAACAATATAAATATGTGTGTGAGTCTATATATTTGTGAAAACGTATCCCAGACAAAAAGAAAAGTATATCAAGAAAAATCTATCTGAATGATATTACTGATATGTTTGGTATCATTCCATTGTGAAAATTCACTTATATCTATTGTCATTTGGAAAGTATTCACTTTTTCCACACTTTGTTACAACCTTATTTCGAGTGTAGTGAATTAATTTCCATCTTCAAAATCTATCAATACCCCATTTTAACAAATTAAAAAGAAAAAAAAACTTTTGAGACTTTTGCAAATGTAAAAACATAAGGCCAAGAAATAACATTTACATAAGTATTTGTAATCGTTGCTCAATACTTTGTTGATGAAGCTCAAAATGGATCATCCTTGAGATGTTTCTACAGTTTAAATGGAATCCACCAATCAACTGATAATTTCAGTTCGTTGGACTTGATTTGGAAAGGCACACCCCTATTAATATAAGGTCAAACAGTGGACAGTTAAGGTCAGAGGTCACACACCATGCATGAAATCAAAAAAATTACCTGGGGACCTCTGAGACAGGACTGTCTTTAGGCCCAAATCTGGGAAAGGAACCAGAAATATTTATGCTGCTATGAATATCCCAATGAGTTCAGTGGCCTCTGTTAAATGGAAGAAGCTTGGAACCAGCAGGACATCATCATATCTGGGTATTTATGTACAATTTTGACAAAAGAAATTAATGCAATTTGCAGTAAAGCTAGATGTAGCATAACAAAATGTGGAAAATGTAAAACGCTGTGAGTACTTTCAGGATTCATTGCGTATATATATATATATATTTTTTTATTTTTATTTTTTTTTTTTTATTTTTTTTTAAAAGCATGAGTTGGCTCATTATTTTTAGCCAGCGTTATTGTGAAAGGTTCAACGAGCCACAGGTAGCTGACCCCCTTTACAAAATAGATGGATGCCTATTCACGCTGAATCAGATGTCGTGCTTTTTCTTCATTAGTTTATTTATCTGCGTCTGCAACCGACCAGATTTTTTTTTTCTCTTTTCTGGTGGTGTAAGACCTTTTAATGGAGAAAATTGGGTGTATTTACTTTCTTCTGTGACCGCATGTAATTTCTTGCTATTGACAGGCAAAGACGCTTCAGCCTCTGTAATTCTTGCCATATGTTTTTTTTTTGTTTCTTTTTTTTTTTTTTTTTTTAAGTAAAACATCTAAACCTGTTATGTCTGTCTCTTACCCCTCTACGCCCTCTACATGCCGCACATATCCAGCCATGACAGAGAAAGACTGACACACAAAAGCTTAAAAATTCTCTCCCTCGGGAGATTTTGATAGGTTGAATGTGATGCTGGGCCGTTTTTCTCGCTCTCACGTCAAAAAACCCTGGCAAATTTAGACCGAACACCTTTATCCGTCCCCCCTCATTCATATGTATGAGAGGTGACTGACAAATTCATTGTTGTGTAATTACAGTGTGGTGAACCTTCATTGTCTTTAGATTGGTAGAGACTGAGACATGCTGTGCTTTGGCTTGCTGCACTAATGCAAACCTCTTCCATGTAGATATTATTAGTCACTGTTTGCTTAGCAACCACAGCACATGTCTGCAAATGTTGTACAATGAAAGTGTTTCACCTAGGGTTCAGTTTGTTGCTGTAGTGAGAAAATAGAATATATAAAAGATGATTAATAGTTTCATATTATTTTTGTTTTTTTGTTGTATTGCATTTCTATGTCTATTGTTAGACGAAAATTGATATAGAGATTCTCCTTGATTCCACTCATTTGTACAGTGGATTGTAAAGCTACAATCCTGTAAAATTTTAGCATTTTGTCATGTTGCAACCACAAGATTCAATGTATTTCACTGGAGATTTACCAACATAGAGTAGAGTGTACATGTGAGATGAGGGAAACAGCTTTATGTAGTTTTTTATTAATTGAAAAAAATATGTTTTCAGTGTGGCGAGCAGGTGCATCTCTACATGTCAGAATATCATCAAAAAGGTTTTTTTTCCAGTTACATAATTTAAAAAAGTGACATTTGTTTATTTTGTAGATTAATTAAACACACTTGTATATTTTATGCACCAAACAAAAACAGCACTTTGGGCATATATAATTTTACAATATAATCCTTCTAAACTAGCTTGGCTGTAATCCAACAGACAATTACAGAACCCTTCTACAAGAAGTGTGAGGCACAAAGGGTCAGTGGTAAAGATGCTCATTCTTTAGAGTGCTGTGTAATGTGTAAGTGTATTACTGGAAAGTTTGATGAAAGGCAAACCTTTGAAAGAAAAGTACAAGCAGCAGGGTTGACTGTAGCCTTGAGCGGTCTATAAAGATATGTTTATTTAAGAGTTTGGGGAAAATTCCTTTTGTTTAAGCGACTGGAGAAACGGCATCAGAAGCATCTTAACCTGCATAAGGAGAAAAGGGGCTGGGCTGTTTCTCAATGGTCCAACTTTTCAATTGGAAATGAAGGTGTGAAATTGGAGGGGCACAGAATCCAAATTCCTTGAGGGCAATGGCAAAGTTTCTACCTGATTTTTTTTTTCTTTTCTGTCTGACAGATTCCTGTTTGTTCATGTGAATGGCAATCTCAGAGTGTACGGCCGAATCTGACAGAGGTGGGGGAAGGGAACAGTCTGGAAAGATGGTCCCTCCTGGCTCTGCCTATTTCATGGCTCATTTTAAGGACTGAGATTATCCTGAGCTCTGTGTAGTTGTGCTGTCACAGGTTGCCGGAGGACTTTCTTCTTCTATTACTCTTCAATTTGAATGATTTGCTATAATTTAAGCTGCTAATTTCTCTTTTTTTTTTTTTTTCTTCTCTCTCTCCATAGAAACTGCTCTTGGTCTGGCATTTTGTTTGGTTGTGTTGCCTTCCTGGAGGAGGGCATCGGCTGAGAGTCTGCTGCCAACAATTAAACTTTGTCCGACTCCTGCTTCTAACATTTTACTTTTGATTAACATGGAAATTACTCCTACATCAGTTCTTCTGTTTCTCTTATGTGCATTCTGCTCTGTCTTCTGAAAGTCCCAGTCGGTCATGGCAGATGGCCACTCCCACTGAGGAAGGTTCTGCTGGAGGTTTCTTCATTTAAAAGGGGAGTTGTTCCTCCCCCTTACATTTGCCACATGTATGGTCGTGCTAAGTGTTTTTAAGTCAATGACACAATGCAAGCGATTGCCTACTATCAATACAAGCTCATCCTTAAGGAGAGAATACTGCAAGTCGATGTCTCAGTGCAATCTGCCGGGTTTCCTGCACAACAATGCAAACAAGCCGAAGGCCGTTATCAAAGCATCCTGGGCTTCCTTCACGTTTCAGCGGAGATGCAGGCTGCACTGTGTTGATGTAGTAATTTATACAAAAGAAGTCCTGATCGAGTATTGAGCACATATAATGAAATGCTTTTGGTTAGCTATTTTTTGTCATGTTTCTATAGTAATTTTTCACATTTTCTAAGAAATTGAGTTTTGGGTTTTTGTAATTTTGACTCCATAATCATTTAAATTAATAGAAATGAGCACCTAAAATATAACACTGCGATGAAGTTGTAGAATGCATAACGTTTGCATTCATGAACTGAATTATTTTTGATGAAAAGTTAAAAACTAAAATAATTGCTGTTTAGTAATGACCAAAGACACAGAAAGTAATTTTAAATCTTCTTCGCATTCCAACATTGACCTCGCCTCGAGATAATTTGCCCTGAGAACACAAGCTGTACTCCCCTTTGACTCATTGCTAAACCAAAACTCTTAGGAAAAGATAGTTCTATGCTGTGAACAGCAGAGGGCACTAGTACCATATCAGTTCTCACCAGAAAAAACAAAAAACTTTTCTGTTATAAGAACCAGATTAAACATGTCTGAAACATTGTGAAGATACTTAAAATTATTTAAACAAAAAAAAAAAAGCTACAACTATTCAATTTATATGAATGACTTGAAATCAATATCCATTAGCAATAAGAACTGAGCAAATATTTTTTATTACAAATCAATGCGCTGACTGTACTCAGGGACCACACACTGTGCAAAATGACAGTCTGTTTGGCTTCCTCGGCGCATGAGAAAATTCTTGCTTCATCACAAGGTCAAACGGGCTTTTTTGCTGTCTGTTAACACTCAGAGTAACACAATGGAATAACACACAGCCCGTAGGAGCTTGGCCAATATCAATATATCACCTCGAGAGGCAATTATAGTCATTAAAGGGATAAAATGTGATGAAACTGCAGGCTAACAGCTTGAAAGTCATTATCACATTCACCACAACACAATGTTGGTCCACTGTGAGTATGCCGTATATTACCAACGCAATCCAGCAAGTAAAATGTACAATCTGGAGCAAGTGGTCAAAAACAATAAATCTTCAAATTACTTCTACCTGATTCATTTCTCACTGATTAATTGCAGCTTTGCCAACAGTCAGACCTATTTATGAACAGACGCCAACAAATGAAATTCTCAACTTTGCATGAGTAAAGTATGTTTTGAATTATTTATCCTCGGTAAAATGTGGATCCACGCTTGAAGGTGTTTTTCTCCAGCTCATTGTCAGATTGTTTTATACAATTTGTAGGTCCTGTTATGGGGAATCTTTTTGAATCTGTTGTCACTTATTTTTAAAGTGCTTCTCATAATCCAGTTATTTTAAGTGACTCCACATTGCATGAAAGTTATTTTAAAGGCTTTTTATATCCAGATTCTATTCACAAGGCAGTAGTATTGAAATCACATTAGGAAAATTTATTCCAACGCAATACAGTTATATAGTAACATACAGATGAAATTCAAAATGGTCATTATTATAGCACAGTGCTGTTAAAGTAATTAGATTATACAATGCCAGTTAGTTAAAAAAAATAAAATAAAATAACTTGTATTCTTTTCAGATGCTAATAAATTAACATAAAAACAATGTTGAGATTTTTTTCCCTGGTAGAAAAAGAATAACTTAAAAAACTGTCACCATTTAACTATTTCAGTGTGTGAGACATGCATCTCGCACCTGTGCAAGTAGTTTTATTAATTTTCTAAATAGGAATACGCTGAAAGGGGAACGTGTTGCATGCAGTGTCGTACATTCCTGCAGTCATTTTGAATTTCTGAATGGGATGCGGTCCTCTGGACATTAAGCAAGCATTATAGTCCAAGCACAAACATTAAATGCATCACAGTGACAACGATTATCCAAATCTCTGCATTCTTAGCTTGAGCCATGGATGTTGTCATAGAAACACGAGTATGTCTTATCAAGTACAGCCCTTGTGATTTTTTTTTTTTTCATTTTTTTTTTTTTTTTTTTCACTGCAACTTATTTAGGCTGTTCACTGTAGGTATGACAACAGGCTATTAGGAGGTGTTGCATTCATTTCCATGCTAATAGACTTAACACTATTGTGTGTTAGCTTAACCTTTGATCTTGCCTTGTCAAATTGTTGTCAGCTTATATTAAATTAGACCTTTTTATGTCAATGATGTAAAATGCTCTGAAAACTATAAATAGGCATAATTTAGCTGAGAGCTGATGCAATGGTCGCTGTGAAATCAAAACCTTATTGGTGCACTTTAACGGTCAGATTGTGCAAATCCTTTTTGGAGCGTTATGTTCAGATGTGCTTGGGTTAAATGTTAATCTTGCACAGCACATTCTCACTCACATCTGGCTTAAAAATGTTCAATTGAAAAAAAAAAGAAAAAAAAAAAAAAAGAAAACAAAGGTCTATATTTTATTGTTTTTAATAATCACACCAGACAGGGGACATACAGAACCTTTCATCTCTGTAGCCTTTTGCTTGAATAAGTCAAAGTGCTGAATTTTTTTATTTATTTTTTTTCTATTTGAACTTGGAAGTTACTTTGTAGCACCAACTGGTCACACACTTGCGCTCCTTTCCTTGTTGAAAATAATGAGGCCATTTGATGTGTGATAACTATGGGCCATAATGAGAGGAGTATACTGTTCAGGACACATGAAAGCCCTTCAGTCCATTTGGGCTGTGAGCGGCCATTACAGAACGGGCACCGAGACGCAACAGAGGTGCGTCGACTTCATGAAGGGGTGCAGGTTTTAATGATGGAGGCAACAGTTGAGTCTTTTACTCTTTTATGATCTGGTGTAAGGATGGAGAAAATATTTCGAAGGTGTAAAATAAAACACACTGGACCCACAATGATTATGAGTACAGTGAATTATAGTGCTGCGCAAAAGAATCCATGCCCCTTTTTCACGTCTTGTCACATTACAACCACAAACTTCATTTTGTTTCACTGTAATTTGATGTGATGGTCCAGCATAAAGCAGTTAAAAACTGGGAAGTGTGAGGAAAGTGATGCATGTATTTCCAAGTTAAAAAAGAAAGAAAGAATTTGTATTCAACCTCCTGGATTCAATTTATCGTAGATGCACCTTTTGCCCTCAGTGACAGCAGCATTTGTTTGGGGATTTGTCTTTTTTTTTTTTTTTCCTCCAGGATTTCTCTATAAGCAGCTCCTTCCTTCTTCATATCAACTCTCACTAGTGTTACTGTCTGTGCAGCACCTTTTAAAAAATCATGATGCGACCACCACCATGTTTCTCTCTGGTCAGAGGATTGCGTTGTTTTAAATTTTTTAAACACATTCAGTTTGATCTCATCTGACCAGAGCGCCTTCTACACATTTACTAAGTCCTGTACGCTGCTTATGGTGAATGGCAAATGGAATTTCAAAGCATTTCTTTCAGTGATGGTTTTCTTCTTGCCACTCTTTCATAAAGGCCAGATTTGAGGACTGCACAACTAACAGCCGTTACGTTGAAGAAACGCATCCCTGCAGCATGATGCTGCCACCACTGTGTTTTGATTTTTCACCACCACCCAGCAATTTTGCATGCAAACCTGGAAATTTGACTTTGGTTTCATCCGAAACACCGTCTTCCAAATGTTTGGTGCGTCCACCATGTTGGTTGTGGCAACACATCAACTTTTGTACAGTTATTCTGTCAGCAGATCTCCATTGTGTTGCAAAGGCAGTGAATACAGCTGCATGCAAAACCTTCACCTTTTTATTTACTTAGTGTTTTGAAAACTATGTTTGATTTTTCTTCCACTTGCCAATCACACACTGCACCGTGTTGATGTGACACATAAAATCACTTTAAATTTCACCTACTTTTGTGTTAGTAGAGTACTAAAATGTTTAAAGGTTAAGGCAGTGAATACTTTTCCAAGGCACTGCATGAATAAAATATATATATTAAAAAAAAGTGTGCACTACTCTACTGGAAGAAGAAAGACCCAAATGTAGAGAAGCTGTTCCATGAATTAAAACCCTTGATTGTGCCGGCTCGATTTAAGTGATTGTTCAACTTCAATCACTCTTCTGCATTCGTTCATAATGATAATTTCTTTGAGGGCTTTCCTTTGTTAAAAAAAAAAAAAAAATGATGTTTTTATGACCTGCAAAGTGATGAGTCCATAAATTATCATTCTCTCATCTGTACCCAGGCGCAGCACATGAACCTCGCTTCATATCAATCTCTTCCTCCTTTACAAGACACCACACTGTCAAAAGTGCCTGAGGAGACGCAAGCACTGTGAGTGAATGAGTGGGAGGAAGGAGAAGTTGATGGTGATGGAACGATCAGCAACTCTTCATTTATCTGCAGGCCGGTGGAGGAAGAGCCCCAGCTGAGATGGGGTTAATATTTCTCCGTCCTGAAAGTTCTGCAGGGACTTTGCGATTTGTCATCCCAGTTGTCAGGAATACAGTTAATGGTTAGACGCATGCCTCCCTCCACACGCCGACAAAGGAAGGTCCGCCTCAGCCAGGAAGCACTGTGGAGGAACAGGGATCCTGTCACTATCTGTCTCCTCAGAAAGATGGCAGTTCCTGACCAGCTAATGGTTAACAGACATGTGGACGTGTCAATCTTCAGGAGTGACAAGGAGCATAAACGCACAAACCCGCAGACGGTGGGAGCCCAGTGCTGATGCTGTAAACATATCTTGTTAACAGGAAGCAGACCCTATGCCGCAGCAGCACTGAGTGACAGGATCACAGATGACTAACAACAGCAGCACTCACTCCTTTCCTTTTCCCCTCTGCTGTTTTTACCTGAGACTTTTTTGCTGCCGAGTCTTTGAAACATGTTTTGCAGTCATTAAAATCAGAGGAGAAGTGACTTAAGAAAATGATTTATTTGGACATTTGCTGATGACTGGTCTTATGCAGCTATATGCAACAAATGGAGCTCTAAGACCACTGAATCACATTACATATTCACACAGTGATTGCTTGCAACACAAGACAAGGGGATTTGGGGACCCATAGAGAGAGAAACTGTTTTGATTTTTAAATGTGCGCTACTGATCTGACTCATCCATATGAAAGCCTGCATTTAAGAGTCACAGGAGAAAGAGGGAAAAAAAAATCAGAAAGAAAGAATGAAAGCCACGTCTCTTCAGATTTACAAGACTCTGCAGGTTTGAGATCAGAGACAGCTCCTGTCTGATACCACCAGCTCTTCACGGCTCGGGAGCACATACTGTATCCAATACACCCCTGTGTAACCTCTCCATGGTTCCTATACACTCAGACAGGGAGGGACGTTGTTCTCCGCCAGCCCCCACCGCTGGGGAAAGTGACAGTCAATCACTGGCTAAAAGCCACCTTGCCGGAGAAATGGTGAGCTGGCTATTATGAACAGCTGGGGGAGGGGGGAGGGCGGTGAGAACTGAGGAAGGGAGGAAGGAGGTTGTGAGATGCAACAGCTCTGCTATACTGTTAAAAGACGGATGTATGGAGACCTGCACAGAAATCGGAGCGCTTTTCCCTAAAAATATTTCCACCTGCTGATTCATCTTCCAATTGTCACTTGCTTATAATCTAACAGATCTTTGCTCTACTAATTGCAGGAAGCAAACAAAGGAAAGGGTGTGCGATTAAATTTCTCGACAAAAAAGTGAAATGCATTTAATTGTCGTTCATACATTTAAATAAATGCACTGCACTCTTACTTGTCTTGAATCTATCAAAATCTATCTGAAGGAGTAATTTGATATCTCCCTTTCTCATCCCATACAGAAAGGGATGATAAATTGATGCCTTCAGCACATGAGCCATGGTCAAAGTAAATTGTATGCATACATGGGTATCTGTGTTTGAATATGTATGCAGGAAATCAAGATTTGGGAAGTTTCATGATTCTCCTCCCAACCTAAAACTCTGTGCACATATACTGCCATGAAACGCCTTGACATTTTTGCACATTTTTGTGAAAGTTAAATTGCAAACCTAAATGTTCATACTATGGGCCTCAGATTGTAAATTAGTCTATGCTAACACACAGCATTATATGGTTGTGAAATGGAGCAAAAATGAAAAAAATTTTTCTTTAGGAAATAAAATCTTTAAAAGTGTTTAATGCATTTGTGTGCATTAACACACATTAATGTGTGTTTAAAGAGTTCTTTAAACACACATTTTTAAAAGAGCTTGCTGAAACCCACATATCTCCTGTCTTCCATTATTTTCCAAGTATGTTCTATTTGTTTCACTCTGTCACAGAGCAGCCCAAAGAAATACACAGTAATTTTGTGTTGCAATGTGTCAAAATGTGAAAAAAAAAAAAGTTCCAGGTGTGCAAATCCTTTTACAAGGCACAGTTAAGTGTGTGATTTTCTTTCTAATGAGCCAGTTCTGTGTTAATCTTCACTAATGCCTCCACTTCACAGCTGTGGTAATTCGGCTGGGACTGGAACAACAGTTGTGGCGGAGGAAACAAGCTGCTGCTGAAGTAGCTACATTTTGCATACATTTCATGGAGCTCCAAAGAGCCGGCGCTTGATTTTCCTGGTTAATTTAGATGCAGAATAGGCGCCGGGGCTGCTGTTGCGGGCTGGTGTGCACATGCAAATCGTCGCCCTGCTTGACTTGACAGGAGGGTGGACTGTATGAGCGAGTTCGGCCCACTCATTTTTATACTCCTAGTCTTTATGTCCCAAGCCAGCCTCCTCTCCCAGTCTCTGATTCCATCTTGGCAATGACAGGCACAAGTATACACACGCACACACACACGCACGCACGCACGCACACACACACACACACACACACGCACGCACATTAAAAAACTTCACATAGGCTCTCGATGGGCCTCGCTCACTCACTTCCTTTCTAAAACACACATGCGCACAGTTGTCTGAGACTTCAACACGTTCCCGCTGCTTCTCCACTGGGTGAGCCATCATTATCTAGAAAGAATGCCAGTGTTTGGCCACACTGTGCCTCCCTACTCAGTGTTGAACTGAGCGGCTGAGACATAGGCTGCTGGTGGTGACACGTCTGTCAGAGACATGCCTCATTACAGCTGTTGCAAATGTCAAAGCACTAAAGTAATCACTCACAGCCCTACAGGATGCACGGTCACATACAGTAGTAATTTATTCTATGGTAAGAGGGGTTAAAAGTTGCAAGTATATAAAATCATAATAATATAGGTAGGTGGACGCGAGACTTTTTTTTTTGTTGTTGTTTGTTTGAGATGCATGCTAATTTGACAGCAGATTTCTCGATATTTACAACAAGTAATAGCACTGTGGACATTTCCATGCAAGCACAAACTTCCGTCAAAGTTATTTCTGTCAACAACCCAAGATTTGCCCCAACGTTCCTGTGCAAAAGTTTTAAAGCACCTCTCAGTTTTGTAAATTTTACTTCCAAATGAGCCAGATTTCCTCTCGATGCTTTTAAATTGGCTTGGCCAATAATTTAAGACATTGCCAAAGGTCTGTTGAAGGTTTTGTGTTGACATTGTTGTTTTCAAGCAGTGTAAGAGGTTGTGCCTTGCGAAAGCAATTAAATCTGACCTTTAACGTTGTTTATGTACGAAAGGCTGCTTGGCTCAATGAATGAACCGGTTGTTGTTGGAGCCACAAAAAGCATCTAAAAAAAAAAACTACTTCAGATTTGATCTGTAGTCACTAATTTTAGTAGTCAGTCAAAAACATACAATATGTTCCTTTATCACTATTTTACACCACAAAGGATATTTTCTGTATCAAGAAGGTGATTCCTAAAGCTCAATTTGTTGAAAATATGACATGTGTTGGATGACTGACGGATGATATATCTTCCTCTGACAGGTAAGTGCTCAGTTTTGACTGTTTTTTAGAGACAGTCTAAGTTCATGTGGACAGTTTTTCTGTTTGACAGTTTTTCCTTCTTTGCTGTACTTCCTATTCATCAAGACAAGGAGATCCACTCAAGATGAGAATGAACAATACCAGAGAAGCATTTCAGAAAGCCAGTTCCTCAGGGGACCCCGGTACCCCTCATGGCTCTAAAAGTTCAAGACAACAGAACAGCAGCCTGCATATATCACAATGGTAGCTGTTCAAGAAAATCTCAAGAATTATGAGGAGAATCTCACCAGGCACTGATTTGATTCACATTTACTTACAAAAGAAACTGACTTTGTTCCATCAACACCCAGGAGCACAATCAAGCTTAACAGTTCTTGTCATGAAAGACCTTGTCTGCTCATTGACAAATAACATTAGTCTCCATAACATTGAAGCCCCTCCAAAGGATCAGTCTGATCCTTAGGAGGATCAGTCTGTTACTGTTACTGTTGGAAAAAATCATTCGCCATCAACTCTACATGGATGACATGAAGTTGCGTGCCAGGAATGAGCAAGACAGTTGATTCCAGACTGGTACAGTCAGCAAACCAGACTGTACCATTTTCTACAACACATACTAAGTGGGGACCGACTGGTCCATATGGGGCCCAAAGTCAAAGAAATGGTGTTTTTGGGCTGTGGGTTGGGTTTAGGGCGAAAGTGTGAATTGAGTTTAAGTTAGATTTGAGGCTAGCCACCTCATCAGTTAACCCCCCAAAAGCTCTCTCACATTTGAACACCCTTTTTACTGACTTAAGTGGAACAAATAATCCTACCCCCAGCTAGCAGCTTTCTAATAACCATCCCCCTGAAAAACCCGACGTCACTGCAACTGCAACCAGACAAAAACCTCGGTAAAGGCAACAACACATTAAGCAAATCAGTGGCCCCTGCAGAATCATTGCCCAGAGTGGGCCACAGTAAGTCACAGTGTACAGCCACCTGCAACCCACATAGCACAACCACTCAGGTGACCTGCCATGCTGCTGCCTGCAAAAATCCACATAGAGCTCTTGTAGTAGGAGAGAGCAGAGCTGAAACACTACATTTTACGACATTCAAAGAACAACTTTATAGAATTCGTCCCCAGAAGACATGTGCAAATCAAATTATTGTGTGCGATCAAAACAGAGTAAACATGCTAACTCTACGCAGCGCATAAGCAAACTGTAGTTTTTGATGTCTAGCCGTATATATCCTTAGAAAGAAAAGACAAATCAACGCAAGCTGATGGTATCAGAATCTCAGCTGAAGCATTATGGTAAACATGTAAACATAGTTTCTGTTGGGGTAAAATGTCTGTTGCTATTTAGAAACTCAGGCAAAAATCCTTGGTCTTGAACACCTTCAGTGAGTGAGTTAAGCGTATTAATGACAAAATGTCTTGTTTTCTACTGGATTTTACAGCATACTGTTTTCAAGGCCTTGAATGACATTGATTTTATCCAATTTAAGAAAATATTGGACGACTCATTATTAGCTAATACACATGCTTAGATTACTCTGATTGGTCATGGGGACCAAAATGTAATCAGGACACATTAAGTGCAACTAAGCACAGAAACTGTCATTGAAAATTGTTTAGTATAATTTTTTTAAATATCTATACAATACTGTTTTACTATTTTTTGACACTACACTACTTTTCAGATCCACAATTTGATCTTTGTTGTGCTTTCCATTTTCCACTGTACAACATGTGCTGTACATAGAGGACATTTTGCAACATACTGCAGACCAACCATTTATTCAGCTTAGGTGATCATAGACTTCCATGAACTCAAATCAGACATAACATTATGTCTGCTGACAGGAGAAGTGAATAACACTGATTATCTCTTCACCATGACACCTGTTAGTGGGTGCTGTGCTATTTTTGAGGTTGGAGTTGTTTTAAGATGGTAGAAATCTCATTTTCTTTTTGGACCCCACTCTGGTAAGGTGCTAGCTTGACTCTCTGGTGAGAACCTCTGAAAAAACTTCAACTGAGGCTTTTCAGATGACTATCTACTGCAAGACATGTTTCTGGAGTCCATTCTTGTCCAGTCTCCTTTTCATTGTGAACTCATAAACAATGGCATAGATGAAGCCAGTGAGTCCTGTGGTGCTTTTTATGTTGTTTTGGGGTTTTTTTTATTACCTCCTGGATGACTTGGCAATGCATTCGCAGAGTAATTTGGTTAGTTGAGGCACTTCTGGAAAGGTTCATTTTCATTTTTTGGTAAACTGTTTGCCTTGATCGAGGGAATAATCACTGAAAATAATGATACTAACTCAGGTGACATTGTTCGATTTGATGCGCCTTTAATAATCTGAAATACTTACATGTGCCAAAAATGCAACAACAGAAAAAAATCCATATGTTGGCACATACAGTTTCTCACAAATATTGTAAACAATGTTTTGCTGCACTGAAACGGCTGTTTACCCTGTCCATCCGGGATCCTGCAGGTTGACTGCATTCAGATGCATAACTCTGCTGTGGCAGTAGTGCCAGGAATAGAATCTACAATGTTTCAAGGGCAGCTATGAATTTTCCTAACCAGAGGGCAATGAAGGTGTTCATTAAGGCATAGTTTAGTGTTTACCTTAGCTGCATCATACACACTGCCTTTCACAAACAGCTCTAGTGCACAAAGAAAGAAAGGGCTGCTTGGACTCCTTGACCTCCGAGTTGAATTCTAATTTCTGAAGGAGAGAGAAGAAAGTTACTCTCAGGTTCATGCTTTGCCTGATCGGTTATACAAATGAAGAATTTGGGAGCGAGAGCAAAAAGAAAGAATTAGGCACTTTAAAATGTTTGCATAACGAGCACCTTCTCGACGTTCTGGTTCTCTTCTTTTTTAATCACCTGCGCTCTCCAGACCACCTACACCCTTCTTCATGATCAGATACCGGACCAACGGGTTGATGCATGATCCAAGGAATTAATCTGCTAAAGCCTGATTGCCATTACTGCCATGCGATTATGCACCTTGATTACCGAGCCCACCCCAAGGACCATGACG
Source organism: Poeciliopsis turneri (assembly GCA_922788865.1). Lineage (NCBI taxonomy): Eukaryota > Metazoa > Chordata > Actinopteri > Cyprinodontiformes > Poeciliidae > Poeciliopsis > Poeciliopsis turneri. The sequence goes on along the minus strand of CAKLNU010000082.1, from coordinate 1,002,163 downwards.
CGCCCGGGTGCACATTTCAAAGGTGCGCATAAAATTATGCGGTGATTACCCCTACAATGGATCAATCCAGCACGAGAATGAGACTGTGCTGCCATATAGACTGTCTCAAGTAGGACTGTGATTATTAATAGGTGCTTGAGGTGACCTGATATCTGAAGCTCAAGCCGTTAAGACTAACTATGATCTTTCGCATAAGTAAATAAATTCATTTTCAAACATTCTGAAAAAAGTCATTATTGGATTATTGTTGTAGAGGTAGAATTGTTTGGAGTTCAAGCATGCATAAAAGGGATGCTTCACCGACAGCTGAAGATGCTCTTGTCGTTCCTAAAGTAGACTTCAGAGGTTTTGAGGCAGAACAGTTATGGACAGACTCTGAGGAGAACAATATGCTTTACAGGTGCATTTCAATAAGTCAGAATACCACAGAAAAGGTTATTTATTTCAGTAAGTCAGTTCAAGAATGGAAGCTAATATGTCAAGCAGATTCGTCACGCGCACTCACAAACACACAATAATATATTCCACTTCTTTATTTTTGTGCTGATGGACAGCGATCAATAAGCTGTAATGTTTATGTACCCAATATTTGATCACTTCCACAGAATAATGCATAAGTTTGGTGTGGCATGAAAGCAGTGGCTCTGCTGATCCAGGAAGTCCAGGTTGCATAAATAGCGGCTTTCAGCTCATCGTTGCTGTCGGATCCGTTGTGTCTTATCTTCCTGTTCCCAGTGAACTGTAGATCCTCTGTGGCGCTCAGGTCAGGTCATCTTGCTGGCCAATCAATTTAGCACAGTAGTGATGTCACGGTTGTTACAGCAGATTTGTGTACCTTTGGCAGTGTGGGCAGCTGCCAAGTTCTGATGAAAATGAAAACAACATCTCCATAAAGGCTCTCTGCTGGAGGAGGCATGAAGTGGGCAAACATTTTCTGGTTTCCTCTGCTGACTTTAGACATGAAGAAACACAGTGGAGGATCACTAACCGATGTCATGTCACCTCCAAATCAAAAAAGCTTCCCACCAGCTCTCCAGTTTGGAATTAAATGAGGAATAATTAACTTTTTGATGAGATTCTAACTGACTGAGATGGACCTACATGTGTCAAAACAATGATCTCACTGATATTTATTTTTTATATTCAGCCAGAAATCCCTGAAGATCAAAATTTCCAGTGTCCACTGAAATGGACACATACTTACATTATTTATAACCTCTTTGTTTTATGGGTTAGTTTTCCAAATGTGCTTAATGTAAAACATAAAGATTTTTAAGAAAAAAAAATGAAGCAGACATACCGTGTAAGCACCCATCATTTTGTAGTGACACTCATCCTCTGTTATCAGGTCCATGTAATCCTTCGCTGTCATGTTTATGAATTAACCAAAATAATAATCCTGAGGGAAAGTGGTACAGTAGATAAAAAGGCCAATTGACTAACTCAAAAGCAATCCAATATCAAACGATTTCTGAGGATTAGGCAGTACAGAAGTGAAATTACATCTGTTCATCTGTTTCTCCCTTGTTGCTTGTGAAACATATGATTCAGACAGACAGACTACCTCGGATAAACACCCTGTTGCAACATCTCTAATGTTAACATCTTAGCATTAGTAATGCCTTGGCAAAGGATTTAATGGACTTCATATGCCACCATTCGCAGCGATCCACTTTCTTAGAGAGCCTGGTTCTCAGCGCTCCTGCAAAATTACTTAATGGCCTCAGGTATTTTGCATATCTACAGGAGCAAAAGCCATAAATGTCACTCTGCTGAAAGGAAATGATTTATGTCTTTTGTCTCTATCAGGGGCTTTTGTTAAAACAGGGTAAACATATACTGCCGTACCGCAGATACATCAAGGACCATTTACTGTATGCAAATGTGAATTTGAGCTCACCAAATGTACAATTGCAGAAATTCCATCAGTAGCCAGAGTTCAATGCCTCTTCAGTCTTCAAGTGTGCGGATAATGGTCACTGTGACTGCACATCGCTGCAATTCAAAATCTCATCTGCTCCATCACTGGGAAATGTTTGCCACTAAAATAACACAGATAAAGGCAGCGCCTGTTGATGCCGGTTGGGCTCTGTGCTATTGTAGGAGATGATGAATGATAGACAGCAGAAGATGGGTACATACTATTCACAGTGCTCCATGTGGCAGCTTGCATTTTCACACTGGTACAGTATGTTTGTCAGCTACAGACAGCTCAGGCACTTACGCACTGATGTGGGCAAGCAGGGTAGTGTTCTGCCAGCCGACTGCGTCACGGACACATGCATGTCCTACGTACCGCCGTGGAGGCCCTCTTATACATGCCTGCATGAGCTGCAGGGACAGATTGGAAGGTTTTGGCATCGCAAAAGGAAAAAAAAACAAAAAAAAAAAACTGATGCAAAACAAAACAGAAGCCCCTTTGAATAATTGCCCTAAAATTTCCTACAGGTACACTTTACAACAGAACTGTGTGCTGACACATGTACAGTCCCTTGCAAAAGCATTCCCATAGCTTTAACTTTAAACTTTACCTCCTTTTAACTGCCCTTAACAACCACCAAGCTCAGTGTGTGGCTCTTCAGACACAAAATGTCCCTGTATTATTTAAATAAAGTATTGGACATGTACAATAGGACACATCGCTTTTTTAATTGTTTCTAAAAACATTTTTTGCAAGCTTTCATGTGTAGTAAGATGCTAACTTTAACTTGACCAGCGTAAGACAAACATATGCTTTGATTTAACTGTACTGTTTTATATCTGGCATTTTGCTTGGGGACATTGTTTTGCTACAAGGCTAACCGTAACCCTAGTCCTAAGTGTTTTGCAGCTCCTAACAGGTTTTATTCCATGACTGTCCTGATCTTTACTCCATCCAGTCTGATGTCAAGCCTAAAAAAGCTTTTTTCTTCTTGCACAAAGGTACATTCTGTCAACAGAACCTAAACTTGTGCTCAAAAAGTGAAAATGTACCCTGATATCCGAACAGCTGAAATGTGACTGGGGATCATGAAATGGGTCAGCCAAACTAGACTTGCAACACTTTTCTTGTGTTTAAATTTGGACAGAATCTTTGAGCTAAAACGTCTCGATAATGATTTAAACTTTCCAGTCTGAAAGAGTTTTTACAAAGACATGCGTGGACATCCAATGTTTTGTGGGTTGGCTTCAGCTCTATTCTTGGCCAGGCTGCCACTTTTGGTGGACGGCCATGTCTCGCTAGATTTGCAGTTGAATGAGTAAATCAGATTTTATCCAGGGTATCAGAGTAAAGGTTGGTGCCACACTTTTGAGATTTTGATGTATCAATCTCCTTCATCTTTATAATGATGCACTGCTTTGTGTTAGCCCCTCGCATAAACTCTGGATTACATACAGCAAGGTTTGTGGTCACAACAATAGTCAAATTTAAAACGTGTGCAAGGCCTTGTAGATCAAATACATAAAATAAAAGCCAACGGTGTTGATTTTTTCTTTTTCACTCAGCTTTTAAGCTCCAGAAGAGACCAAAGCACATATATTAGTACCTGCATTTACAGGAATCCGAGTGCAGTTTTGACAAGAGGAGACAAGGAAATGAATCGAGCTTCAGATCGTTTCCCTGACAGGGCAGGAAAACGACCTGATTAACAAGATCACAGAGGCAATCACGGTGTTACACCAAGAGAGAATCTTTTGAGAAATTAAAATGAATTCACGTGAAATACGTCTTCGCTCTGTGAGTCACAGAGAGGAGTAGTGATGTCTAATGTTGGGCCGACAGAGAGGAGCCACAGGTGGCCTGTTCTAACGTGTATTTTGGGAAGTGACACACTCATGCGTGGAGCTCGAACAGGGGGGGTCTCTGAGCCGTGTGGCACGGATTGGAGAGAAGCGATAACAGGTAACTGTAGGCAAGCTTTTGTTTTTGGCTTTTTTCAAGACACACACAAGAAACTCGAAGCTTCCAGAATTTTTTTTATTTTATTCATAAACTTTTAATAAAAATAACAACATCGATATTAATGTAATATATTGTAGAAATCATCTATGTACAAAATCTTTTCTTGAACAGTTAATATAACTTAAGGCGAGTTAAATTACTTGTTTTTGCAATAACCTGTTGGTGACAATTTCACCAAACGCTTCAACATTTTTATTTATTGTATGTGTTTGTTTTTTTTACCCTCCTCCTTTTTGCTAAAGTGAACATTTCAGCAAAACAGTACCTTCAGCAAAAGATACCAGAAGTCAAAAAAACCCTTTATTCTACAGTCTGACAAAGACTTGCAGCAATGTGTGCTACCGGATTACTCAAAAGCAATGTTTATGTGGTTTGCTAGGAACGCCTAGCTTGCCTGAACGTAATTCTGTACAAACTGTAAACACGCCTAATTTACTGAAGTACATGTCCGCATTTAAAATCAAGATCAACAGTTCAGCGAGACAACGCTCTCTATCTGACCAATAAAAGAATGATGTGTGAAAAGGGTTTTTCTCATATCAAATTGTAACATTTAAAATATTGTTACTAAATAATAGCCCTCCAAAAATAAAAGAGCGGGAAAAAAAAAAAAAGAAAAAAATCAAGACATTATTTATGATTGAGAATACATTTCACCTTAGGATTAATTGTCAAATATACACTTAATCTATAAAAATACAAAGAGGTACAGTGATACAAATATATTTATTTCCCATTTATGATATATCTTTCACAACTGTAATAATCCAAACAATTGTAACACAACACAAAGACCAGTGACAAAAGAAACATTGACGGTAAAACGATAAGATTAAGATAAAAACAGTAAACTGATCAAAGATGAACAGCTTCATGGTCAAAACCATACATTCATGTAAAAAAAATTATAATAATAATAACAAAAACAAAACAAAACAAAAAAAAAAAAACACCCCTTCACTTTACTGCAATATGTGAGGGGCTGAGAGTGGCTGATATTCCAGTCAAGGGAAAGAAAACATTGAAACAAACATGCATTTTGTTTTTGAAGAAAACATAGGTTAAAATCATTGCTCTACGAATGCTAAAAGCAGAAAATAAGGAATCTGTAAATGCAGATAGTCATCATTTATAATCTGTGAAGTGCAATCCAACCATGGCTCTGAGGCAAATGGAGGCTGGAGCTGTCCAGATTCAGGAGGTGCTGAAACAGGCCAGTCATGCAGTGCAGAGCACAGAGGCTTTGGCACCTCTGAAAGTTGAAGCAACAAGTCTCTGTTGGTCTGCTGCCGACCTGTGCAGCTTTGGCGTGGCTGCAGAAAGTCAGCAGCGACATACTGTAAGGCTCTTTTCCTTCTCTCTGCTCCTCTTTTGGGAAAAAAAAAAAAAAAAAAAGAAAAAACCCTCTGAGGTTACAGACTAATTTGCAAAGCAAAACCGACTCAGGCTGTCTCCTTCTTTCAACATCTTATCCCCCCCTTTAAAAAAAAAAGAAAAGAAAAGAACAAGGGGGCTGTGGGGGGGGGCGCAACTTTCATATCCCCTCAGGAAGACTGAACGGCCATGCCCCGGCGGTCACCTGCGGCTTTATCTCCATTTTCTCCTTCTGCTTCAGGTGAACGCGTCCGTGCCGCTTCCTCTCGTCGCTGCGGGCGAACCTCTTGCCGCACACGTCGCAGGAAAAGGGTTTCTCCCCGGTGTGAGTCCTGGTGTGGGTCGTGAGGTGGTCGCTCCGGCTGAAGCTGCGCAGGCAGATGCGACACTGGAACGGCTTGTGACCCGTGTGGATGCGGATGTGCCGGTTGAGCTCGTCGGAGCGGGAGAAGCGCCGGTCGCAGCTCTCCATGGGGCAGGTGAAGGGCTTCTCCTTGGCCGGGCCGTGGGAGGAGGCCGCGGGGCTCTTCCTCGCCCTGCTGCCGGGGGGCTTCGCCGTGCGGTTGGTGTACGTTTGCGGGAACGAGTCCGGCAGCAGGGAGGAGTACAGGATGGAGTCTATGGTGCTGGGTAAGGCTGGAGATGTGTAGAGAGGGTCGCACTGGTTTGATGGCTGTGGGGGCTCTGGGTAGGGCTTCAGGCCCATAGTTGGTGGAGGTGGGAGGTAATTATTGTAAAGGGGGCTGGAGTAACTCTGAGAACAGGTGTCAGAGAAACACGGCTCCTGCTTGATGCCCCCCTCCACTTTAAACTCCATGTCTGGATTGGGGCAGATTGGGGGAAAGGTCTCCAACAGGTCCTTGACGTCCATTTGCTGGTCAGGCGGGAAGTCACTGGACATGGGGAATGTTTCTGTGTGGAAAGTGGTCTCCAAGCAGTCAGACTTATTATTAAAGCTCCCCCACTCATAGCAGCTGCTCTCAAACTCATTCTTAACCACAACGGGGAAGGAAGCGGCTTCCGACTTTGGTTCTGGCTTCTTCTGGAAGCCGAACTGGGAGGTGGACGGGTCTTGGTGGGCCTGGCCGTCTTGCGGGGCTTGGTCCGGATCGGGTCCAGAGCAGGTGTACGGCTGCCTCTTCGAGTCTCCGAAGCCGCCGGAGCCGCTTTCCGGGGGCCCGGGCGAGGGGTAGGTCCCCCGGCTGCAGCTGCCGTTCTGCTGCGCCTCTGAGAGCGGCAGCGTGGATATGCCCACGATCTCGGTGATCATGTTGAGGAGTGTTTCGGTGCTGCAGGGCGCTCCCTGAGATGCCTCAACATAGAAGCTGCCGGAGTAGGCGAGCGAGGAGGAGGAGGAGGGGGTGTATGCGTCTTTTGGGCACTCGCAGTGGTTGAACGCGTACTCCGAGTTGGAAGCCTCAGTTTTTAGGGTTGCAGGGGTTCCTTCTGTTGAAACAGGGAAAAAAACAGAGAGAACTTATATCTCTCTCTCTCTCTATATATATATATATATGTATATACGTATATATATATAAAAAACGCGTCTTACATAAACCTGTTTATGTCTCAGTATAAATCCCGACTCGACAAAAAAAGTCTCTCTCCTCCCTGAGAATACTCAGCATCCACACATTTAACGCCATGCACACAGGGGTTCATTAACCAGCAACTCACCGTGGCCGAACTGGGCAGGTACCCCCCGTTCTGCATCGACGAACACCTCCTGGTTGCCGTCTTTCCTCGCGCCGTTTTCCATTCCCAGGGAAGAACTGTTGCAGTTCTCAAATTGAGGATAAAAAGAATCTTTCGCGTTCAAATCCATATTGTTCAACATAATGGTGCACTTGAGAAGTCCGTCTCTCCAAGGGGGGAATGAAAAAATAGAATAAAACAAAAAGAAGAGGAACAGGGGAGGGGGGGGGACAAAATAACGTAGATCGCCGTTTTATATCCACCCACCTTTTGAACGGCTTTTAAAGCAAAAATGATCCAAAGCGGTGAGAATATATATATATAAAAAAAGAAAATTCAATTAAAGGTATTCCGTTTCGTCTCCGGTCCTCAGTATTTGCTTGCTGTGGGTTTCACATCAGCGACTTCCCCTTTCTCTCCTTATATACACTTTGGCAGCTCCCTCGGACCCTCCTCCCCATTCATCGGCTCCAGTGAGAGGATTCCCCGCTGCGTGTAAACTTCATGCCCATATGTGGACAGAGGATGTGACGGAGTCCCCCACTGCTCCCTCCCTCCTCCCGCTGTACGGGGAGACGGGAGAGAGATGGAGTCTGACGTTGCAACAAGTGGCGGCCACTGTTGGTATTTCTCTCCACAGAAAAGACGAGTCTTCTCTAATAAATCGTCCCCGTTTGCATTGTGACAGCACCTGCGACAATGCAAACAGCTTAACACATCATTCCAGAAAGCAGGTTGTTTAAAACACGCCTTTGCTCTTTTACACTGAGATGACATTACCTCTCAGTCGTCATCTGCTTAGTCGAGTCCACTTGTTTGTAAGGTGTTCTGTGAAGGCCTCACGGGTTCGTTAGAGAACATTGGTGGAAACCTATCAGATGTCCTGTTTTAAAGTTGGCCTAGAAGGGAACACATTAAACACGCAAGAAGGTGATCTGATCAGACAAGATGAAAACTGAACCTGTGGTCGACATTCAAAAACTTGTTTGTGACAGGAAACCGAGACCGGACCTCTTTCTGAACACATGATTACACATGACAGACAGCATGTCAGCTGCTAAAAAAGAAAGAAAAAAAAAGGAAAGGAAAAAACATGGGAATAACAGTAGGCTTCAAGGAGGACAAAGGTCAAAGGTCAGATAGTAATCCAAATATAAAAATCTGGTAGAGATGTGCAGCTTTAATTGTGGTTCTACGTCGTATCGACTGCATACAAATGCTTGTCACTCTTGTTCATGGATCCCTTTCCATGCTCTGTTTTATGTTAGTATGTCACATAAAATCCCAATAAAACATTAATTGGGGTCCAGGTAGATATCAGCCCCAGGCACTTTATAGTATTTTAGTGTTGTTCTAATCGTTGCTGAGGAGATTTATGGGAATTATAGTGTAAAGATTAGCCTCCAAGTTGTTTTTTTTTATAGTTCTGAAATGACTCAGCATCCAGCCTTCAGTTCACAAAAACAGTTGCCAGGTTGCAAAAGGATGGCAAGAATAGAAAAGCAAGATTAAAAGTCTCATTACAACTGAACCATGACGCCACAGAGCTGACTATTATTTTACATGTCATAAAACATAGAACATGCAAGGGCAAATTAAAGCCACTGGGTGTGAGACATGGATCATCTTCATCAGGATGATCCATTCTGTCAGAGAAATGTTATAGCAAGCAATATGGAGAGAGTCTCTGCAGTTGTGTTTGCCTGATGTTGCCTATAGTGTTTGAAATATGGATGCGGCACAATAAATAGATACATCAATAATTTTATTGAGGAATCTGCAGGGAAACAAGCAGAATTAGATGTATTGAAATATAAAATAAACTCAGAAAATGACCGTCTCGAAACATCGTGTTCAGTGCCTTGTGGAAGTTTTCACAGCCCTTTTCAGTATTGTTCTGCCTCAGGTGAATCTTTGCCTCAAGTAGCCTCTTTTCAAGTTTTCCTCGAGTATTGTCCCGTATTTAATTCAATGTCATGGGTTGTGGTAAATGTCTGACCTGCATGTAGACACACTAAGCAACAGTTTAATTGTTTAAGGATTTTATTCATGACAGGAAATGCTCTCTGTTCTGCATGTTTGATGGAATCAGTTGGGTTTTCAGGAAGCGTCTCCGAAAGGAAAGAAAAGGAACAATGTTAATGGGGCAGTATTACTTTCCAGGCCCATTTTAAAGCACAATCAAGCTAACTGCCTTACCTTTTGCTTTGTACTGAAGGCACGATGGACACCTACATTTTCTTTGCTTGGGTGTGTGGAAGTTTCTGTGAGCACCACAGGTATAAAAGGAGCAGAATGGCTGTTATACAGTCATATCAATACTTGAAATGTTTTTGAGGAAAATATGTTGCTCACACCTGATCTACATGCATGGCTGCCAGGGTCATTTTTAGCATAGAAGACTTTATACTTTAAAAATCCGATGATCCGTGTTATCAATGCAATTCAATGAGATCGTCAGTTAAATTATAGCTGAAGGGAGTAAATGGAATGAGATAGATTAATAAAATAAAGAGATCAATAGACCAACTAAACAAGAAAACCAAAAGCTATAATTATATTCTAGCACCTGTTGGGGTGTTTGTAAGCATAAGAGAGAGAGAGAAAAAAAACACATTTCAGAACCACCTTTAGTCCAATTCACAGTTTCTCTCTTCTATCTTTATTCCTACAATCAGCCAGACTTCGGTTCCTAGATGCATCTCAGCACTCTCCCACTTCAGACAGTCCACTGCCTAAATTTATTTTCTCCAATTCATTTCCCCCTCAAGGTGCTGCTGGAAATTGTGGTGGCCTTCACGATCAGGGAGAGTGGCTGCAGAGCCAGTCTGAATGAACCCTTGGCCTTTAAAAGCATGGAAGGGAGTCGATAACACCCCTGAGGTGTTCAGTGGTTGAACCCAACTGTTCACATGACATTTCAACCCCCCCAAAGCAGTTTTTTCCTTTCTATTTAGCATCTGTTGCCAGGTGCACTCCGTGGTCACACTTCCTATTACAAAAAGTCGATACTCTTTCATAGGATGCGGCTCTCTGCAGCAGACCTCTTGCACCGGCTGGAGGTTCAGGACCGCGGATAGCGCCGGTGCTGCATTCAGCCGTGTAATCACACATGAACCAGCAGGACACAGACCCTTTGCTTTTTTCATTTTAAACTGAACTGCTCCTGTCATTCTCTGCTCAGGCAGACTGCATTATTCTGTGTTAAATCAATTCAATCCAAAAGTACAAAACAAACACATTCCTGGACTCAACCTGAGAGCAAGTACTATATATATATATATATATATATATATATATATATATATATATATATATATATATATATATAAAGGAGATATATATGTAGATATTAATTCTGGTCCTCAGGTAGTGATCACTGGTCCTCAGGAACTAAAACATATTTTAGTTATGTTTCCCCTCTGCCACACACCAGCGTCTGGCATGCAAAAGAGGTTATGCAACCATTTAAATCAGTGGTACCTGAGGACTGGAATTGAGAAACGTTGCCCAATAGAGATCACACAAATAATCCTCACCACAGTTTCTCAATAATAGACTTTGAATACATTTTTTTTTTTAACACATTTTATCTCCTTCCTCTGGGATGCTAATTTGAAATGTTTAGGTATGACACAATGGTCTGTCATTGCAATTCAGGGAGTATAGAAATGTAGGAATGTTTTACAAACAGTCATCTTAAAATTTGACTCAAAATTGCCCTGATAACATGTATAAAATTGTTCTTTTCTGTATTCTTTTGCCAAAAGCCACTTATATTTACAAGCTACACGAATAACACATGTAACACTATTAACAAAATATTCACAAGCAAGAAGTCAAAATCAGTCAATTTTATGCATAATCTTTACTCAGCAACGAAACAGTGTTGAATCTTTTCAGAAGTCTGCAGCCTAACAAAATAAGAAGGCATCAGTGAAGATGATCAAACTTTCATCAAAAAGCCGCAATGCAAACATCATCCTACATTCCAGCATTATGCTGAGTTCTCTTTCTGCTCGGATATCGGACATTCTAAATTTCCTGTTGGAAAAAAGAATATACTTAGAACTTAGGATTCTCAGTAGGAAAGTCAGACCGGCCATGTCTGATATCCAATATTCTGTGTGCATACAGAATAGAGTGAATGTTTTTAGGAGTGAAAATATTAGCCGTCGTATTTAGGCAATCTGTATTTCACTGAACCGGTGCGAGACATTGTGCTATTCAATATGAATTTGCAAACATGTTATATTGGTATTTGAATAAATGGCATGACAAAGTGCTTTATCAGCTTGTATTGGTCACTGTGCTTAGGACCTTCATAGTGAATCACACAACTTTACAACTTTAGAACCCGTTCAACTTGGTTTTACATCATTTCCAGGAACAGAGATCCAGTGTCAGAAGCATCACAAATGCTACGCTGGCTGACTTAGTCACTTTAGCATATCCTAACATTAAAGTCAAGGCTTATGGAAGACTTTGTTCATGAAAACTGAAGAACGTAGAAGTACAGCTGAGCAGCTGTAGTTGGGGAAAAGCTGAAGTCAATAGAATAAAATCAAGTAAAAATCATATGACATTGACTTGTGATTTTTCTTTTAAAGCAGTAAAGAATATTAAAAACCTGAAACATTTGGCAATGGCTTAATGTGACCCAGTTAAAGTTTGAATGGCATTTCTAGCTGAATGTAAGGGGAGATATTGAACCTTTTTACAAAGCACAAGGAGCTTGAATGATTTGAAAGCTTGTCACATTCAATTCAATGTGGAAAAAAAACGCTACATAAATAGTAGAAGTCACAACTGTGTATGTCCTGAAACAGGTGAACATTTTGATATTTGAATGGCTGAAGCAAAAGGTTACACATAAAAATGTGTAGGCTACAAGAAGTATTAACAGTAGAGGGATCACAGCAGTTGAGAGCAAAGACAGTAAAAGACAAAACCTTAAAGCAAATAAAGTTTGCAAAAGCAGTACAGCAGTAAATTAGAAAACAAAAACATACAGGAAATATTTGCTTTTTAATGTGAATAAAAGGCAACAAAGACAAATAGATTTTCAGGTCAGATTTTTGTGTTTCTGACTGCAGAGGTCCAGACTCTCTTGTCTAGATCTGGAGATGGCTAGAAGCAGATGATAAAACATGATATTTGAGATCTGAGGAGCACATAAAGTCGCTGCAGGTCGGATAAATACAGAGGAGCTTCCTCCTGTAGCGCCTGATGGAAAAGTCAGCCAGCTTAATGCCTGACTTTTCCATTTGGACCTTGTGTTGCTTTTCTTTCTGGTTCTAACTTAATGGCAACAGTGTTTGGTGCTGCACCACAAGCAATATAAAAATCCTATTAGTTAATATTTCATTAAGTTTGACATTGTTGAAACAAACTATTGTTCCAGAGGTCATTGTTGCTAAGTGCATGCAGTTTCTGCTTTTTAACAGATCAACAACAACTGTGACCTCTTGTAGTTCCATAAAGTAAACTAATCCTACAATCATGAAACTGTAAGCCAGGGCCAAATTAGTGATCAGTATTATTATATTTTAGGGAAGAATTGATGTTTTCTGTTGCAACTGTCTTGCAGAGGATTTCCACGCTTATTGAACCACAACTGGTGTTTTGCCTGACAGATCAACACAGTGTATTCTTGTGAAAGAAATTGCAGTGTTTTCATTACTTTTGCAAATACAAATGTAAAAAGCTCCGCCTCCATTTGCGTTCACTCGCTGATTCAGAACTTTTCACATCTAGAAACTTAGATTTTTGCACATTCTTCCTGCATATAACGCGAACTAAGAGAGGATCGAGAATGTTGCAGTATGTTATTGTTTTTTTCATCTTTCTCACAGTTTCTCATTCCGATTTAGGTCTGGCGATGTTTGTTGTTAGTGTTCCACCTAACACAGTATTTTGTATGCATGCTGAAATTTTTCCACATATTTTTTGTGTCCCTTTCGATGAACAGGGCGTCATATGGCTTTTCATCAACAATGGCTTTCTACCTCCCACTCTTCTTGAAAACAACAGTGGAGTGCTTGAATAACAACTGTCCTGTGAACTGATTTCTGAGTTAAAATGGACCTCTTGGCTGCTTCTTTGACTAATGCTCTGCTCTGTCCATTTAGGTGGATGATTGTATCTTCATAGGTTTCCACTTGAGCCATACTCTTTAGTTTCAGATGAACAGAGCTCTGTGGGATGTTCAATGTTTAGGATTTTGCTTTGCAACCTAAACCTTCTTTACGTCTCCAAACACCTAAGGCCTTGACTGGACAGCTAAATTACCCACAGATGGAGTCTATTTAGTTAGAGTTAGTTAATTGATTTAGTCAGTTCTTGATGATTTTTCAGTCTTAATTTCGTATATGTTTTATCTGACACGTAGTTTGTTTTTGTGATGAATTTGTCGCAACATATTGTCACCTAGAAATTGTTGTGAAAAGTAAAATAAAATAGGAGAACTGAGGTTGCACTTCACCGCAGCCTTCACAGCAGCCATAAAACAGCAGAAGAGAGAGTGCATCAAGCTAAAAGAACCGTCAACAGAAATTCACTTCTACAGACCTCTAAGGGTGCAGTTTTTATGCTTTGAGCTCGAATTAAAGGACTAATGTTTAAAAAAAGATCATTGGGAAGATGGACTAAAGAAAGGTTGTCAGGCGCGCCTGACAGAAACGACTCGCTTTGACCAGACTTCTCAAATTTAGCACTTTCCATCAATACTGAGCAGCGGAAAAAATGCATCAAAGGACCTCAAAGTTCCTACTCTGTTATCTTTTTTTTAAGGCAAAGTATGATAATAGCACATAAGCTCTTTCACTGCAGCTGTGACATTCTCCAGAAAAAATGGTTTTCACCTCAGCCTTGCACTCTAATTCCAGCCCCAGAGATGTTTAGCTTGGAGGGACTGCCTCCAAGTAATCCAGAGTCTATTAAAACCAATCTGATCACAGAGAGTTCAGATCACGGGACGCTGTTATGATAACTACAGTGTGGCTAACCTCTCTCCTCTATGAAATGCCACAGTGCTCGGACTAAGTAATGGATTTACGTAATGTTAGCACTTACTGACATTATAGTGCAGGGCTAACCGCCACACCTGTGAAAGCCAAATGACAGCTTTTGTCTTGTTGCTTTGCATTTGAACAAAATGCTCCTGTTTCTTAGAGAAAAGCTTAATGGGTTGAGATGGAGTGCATTGCAACACGAAGCCGTCTCCATCTTTTAGCAAGCTTCCCTCTTCAAAAGAGGTTCAAAGTGTTGGAATGGAGATGAAACGTCGCTTTAAAGAAAAGATGTCTCGACACTTCTGCTGAACAGAGGTATTTTCGAGGAGGCACGGGTATAATATGGATTTATATGTTTCTCACGCTGCAGCGAGTTTGAATCTGTCTGTGTCAATCATTGCGTGTGCTGAATATGATTTACAGATTTTTAAGAACCAAGAACTAGGGGACACCAAACGTCTGCATGAATCTCTGCAAAAAAACAAAAGAAAAACCAGCCAGCTTTGTCACAAAGGTAAAAAATTTTTTGTCACAGAAAAGGTAAATACTTTTCATTACCCTGCACATGTAACCCACTGACCATGATATTTTAAGGTTCACTTCTGTCGAAGGAGTGGGAGGCTTTTTTTAAAATTTTATTTATTTATTTTTGTACTTTTTGCTTGTGGGCAGCCTATTAGGATTAAAGCTGCAACATGAAGGATCCGGCCGAGAGATTTCTGCATGTGAAAAAGAACTGGGTTTCTGTGCAATCGCTAAATTCATCCTTGTTAGTTCAATGAAAACGATGCATTTCAATGGACAGTCATAAGATATTTAGAGGTTATGTACGAAACTCTAATAAGTAAAACAACTACAAAAATGTGGCACCTTTAATTTAAAATCAGCTCTACACAGATCTAATGTGCAATTAAAGGTGCCACATTTTTGTAGTTGTTTTACTTATTAGTTTCGTACATAACCTCTAAATATAGATAGATAGATAGATAGATAGATAGATAGATAGATAGATAGATAGATAGATAGATAGATAGATAGATAGATAGATAGATAGATAGATAGATAGATAGATAGATAGATAGCATTTGGCTGTGACTTATTGCGCCACCTTAATGAAGCTTGTCTGAAGTTGCGTGCTTTGTAATAATCCCGTGTGGAGTAGGACCTCAACATCTTTGCCAGCAATAAAGTTTCTTAAACATTTCTCTTGCTCACACTTTTAATTGTTCAGTATTTGGAAGCATGACCAACACAGACTTAATAGTTTGTTCACTTCCTCTCCTGCCATTGGCAAACTACAATTTTAAAAGAGTGCAAAAAATGTACTTCCTTGTTTATAACTTCTCCTTTTATTTGCTGATTGTCGACTGAGGGAGATGAGAATTAAGTGGAATGACATGGAAAGCTAATGGCCAGAATAACCTTAACTAGAAATAAGTTCAGTCTTCGAGATGAAACCTTTCCAGTGACAAGCACTTGCAAAGAGGTAACACCAAACTGTCTGCCAAATACTACTAAAGTCAACCGAAATACCACCGAATTAACTGAACCCTTATTTGAGAATCATTGTCACAGAAATCTAAGTGCTATCCCACTAGCACACAAAGTATTAACACCAAAGATGGATTTTGTTTAAAAATGAGCCATTTCTCTTTTTTTTTTTTTTTTTTTCAATTTTTGGAGAAAATATGCCATAATCAGGGTCTGTCCTTTTTGAAACATTTTGAAATTACATTTTATTCAGATTTTACCACATGTTTCCAACAGGTTCCAATGAACAAATACCAATTATAAATTGGTAAAAAAAAAAAAAAAAAAAAAAACAACAGATCAGTGGATGGCTTTAATGCAGGGGTGTCCACGTCCAGTCCTCGTGAATGACCGCCCAGCAACGATTTGTCTGGATGTTAATCTAAATTGTGAAGTTTTAGTTGTTACCTCAAAATGATTTCAATGTGCAGTCAGTTCTGAATATTCCCATGCCTTGTCTTGCTGTCAACCAACTTAGCAGCCCACACTGTTTGAGAGTAAATAATGAAAGAATCGAATCCATAAAAAAAAATCCACTGAGATGAAAAAGATGTCATTGTTATTTCAAATAAAAAAGCTAAATAAAACTGCACTTCAAGCACACCATTATCTTAAAATTACTGCACTTTATCTACAAAATATTTACTACAACAATATGTAAATAAAATAAATTTGGAAAATACAGCCATGACCCAATAAGGAGCATACATGCATTCACATGTATTCACATGTAGCGATCAGTGCTAGTATGCACTTTTGACTAATGTCTTACAAAGTACATTTTTCTGGATCGGTCCTCTGAAATCAGGTCTGTTCAGAGTCTGAGAAACCCATCTGCCTCCCCCAAATCACATTCTGACACGTCTCGCAGTCAAATCTTGCCCCCAAGGCGTAAAACGAGGGAACATCTTCAATCTCAGCCTGAACACAATAGGAGCCTGTAAGGCACCGCAAAAATGGATTGGGGTTGCTAAAACCGCAGAAACCTCTGCCGGAAACACGACTTTCTATAAATACAAGGAACTCGCCTCAGCTGCCAAGTTCGTTATTCTCTCTCTCTCTCTCTCTCTCTCTCTCTCTCTCTCCCTCTCTCTCTCTGTCATGGTGGGCTCTGCACAGTTATTTATACTGCATCATCATTCAAACACTGGGCAATCGAAAGGAATAAAGCACAAACAGGAAAAATAAAAGCAGCGGAAGCGTGGTTCTTCTGCTCAGGGAACATCTCTCTCTTCCCGCTCTTCCTCTGAGAGTGGGAGTGGGTTAGGGAAGCCCGGTACCAGGCCCCGATGCTTCTGCTGCTGATGATGATGATGTTGGTGTGGCAGGTTTCCCATGTGAGCCAAAAATACTTTTGCGCTCGCCCACTTTGGTCCCCAGCCGCCTGTGCACTGTTTGGTTCTACAACACAGATGAGTGAGACTCATAATTCAGCTGTAGGATCGTGATGCTGGAGTGGCCCAGTGTTTCTTTAACCATGTCCCCTCCCTCTTTCTCCTCATCCCCCTCATCCTTCCCAGACTCCTCCACACACTCACACTGCTCCCACCTTGCCCTGTTTTCTGTGCTGGATCCACCTTGCAGCACTTTGACAGTCCAAAACCTGGGCCCGGTCCAACTGCTGCACCTGGTGTTATCTAACTGCCTGAACAACTTGCAGAGAAAACTCACAGAAATAAACACTGGCATCTGATATTTTTTTTCCCACTTTTATGACCTGCACAACTGATTCAAATGGAATCATTTTTACTATTAGAAGACTGACGGAGCAGCGCTTGCATAAATATTCATACCACCTCAATGAAACTTCAATGTGCCATCAGAATTTGAGCAACCTAACGCAGTGCATGCTTTTCAAATATTAGGGAAATACTTTTCCCTGATATATTAGGGAAATGTTAGGGTTGTGTTGAAAAAATAGACACAACCTACAGCCACCGTATTTGTTATAGAGAACAAACAACACGATGAAATTCAGTGAACATATAAATGAGACGAATGCAGGTGTTTAGAGCAAGGTTAGTTAATGAAACAGTGTTCCAAGCTTTCAACATCTGAGAAAGCACAATTGACTTATAGAAGGTTTGGCACATTGGCGAACCTACTATAAAGACATTTATGGTAGTTAAAAAATGTGGGAGAATCTGTAGAGAGAACAATTATTAATGCTGCACTCAAAAAAAATCTGCCCTGTACAGAAGTTGAATACCAAAAGTCGTTATAAGCAACACTGCCCATAACCCCGAACACATGAGCCTTACATCATACGTACACCACCAGAACATGGTGGTGTACGTATGATGCTGTGGAGTGTTTCAGTCAACAAAGAGTTGGTGGAAAAATCGGTACTGTTAGGGTTGTAATAACTCAGTATTTAGTTACTGCATTTTTTATCTTTCTCATGTTTTGGTATTCTGCGACAGACTGGCGACCTGTCCAGGGTGAACCCCGCCTCTCGCCCGGAACGCAGCTGGAGATAGGCACCAGCAACTCCCGACCCCGTTAGGGAGAAGGGTGACGGAAAATGGATGGATGGATGGATGTTTTGGTATTGTGATTTTTAAGTATTTTGTCATGTTTAAGGTTTTGTTACTTTCCCAGAAGTCTGGATTTCTTTTGTGTTTATTTTATGTCAAAAGCTCCTCAATTTTCTCATGCCCAGATGCTCCCATATTGTAATAAGAGTCAACCAATCATTGAAGCAATAATCAGGGTTGCAATGAAGTGATTTATATCAAAAGTGTTTATATATGTCATAGTGACCCTGTCAATGCCCAGACCTAAATAATATGTCAAACATCTAGGCAAATGTTGGAAACCACTGTGCAATTCTCTGCTACTTTGTGTTGATCTATCACAAATCCTAATGAAATACAGAATGAACAAAAATTCAAAGGGTTTTAAGAGGTATTAACACTTTTGCGAGGCACTGTATGTTGGAGACAAATGCAAATATCTGCTTCACAGCACTTGAGGTGACATGAGTGAATCTCACACACCATGCAACTAATTGCATGTACTTTTGACCAGCAGAAGTTAATAGGTCTACATATTCTGGTCTCTGACTCATCTGCACCCACACTGATTTCTATTTGTTGCTCTTTTCTCTCAGAGGGTGACACTGCAGTGTTTATAAAAGATATGTTGTTAATTAGAAAGAACTGTTTCTGTTTCTGCTTTATTTGCTGCACGTCCACTCATTACACAGACATGCAGCACAAACAGATTCAAACAAATAGCCAACAGTAGGCATGTGAGGAAACAGATGAAGAATGTTAAGAGCTCGCAGCTAACAAAAGTAACTATGGAAACGGCCGGCTCTCCATTGCACCGGCTTCCACAGCTCTCACCAGAAATAAAAACTGTTGGGCTAAGAGCGAATCAGGTAAAGACAAAAGATCCTGGGTGAACCTATTTATAGTGGGCCTTACATAACATACATAGACCTATGTTGGCTGAGGCAAGTTTGGTACTACACAGTAAGCTTCCACTGAGAGGCGGGTGGCGGGGGGGGAGCAAAGGCAGAGTACACAGATCCAGAGATGCTGGATCCCTGAAGCACATTTTGCAAGCAGGCACATAGTATAAACAGCTATCAGCATGGTGTGGATCATGCTGTCTGATGTCAGTGGGGCCGGTGAGGTCAGTGATGTCAAAGCTGGAGTTTCACAGGCAACATTAGCATGCAGTAATCTCATTAAACACGGATCCATTAAATAGCTGACAGCCACAAGACTTCAGGCATAGCCCACACAAGCAGGGGGAAGAAACTGCACATTCAAAGATGCACAAGTTCACTGGATCATTTGGATCTGAGGCAAAAAGTTGTGTCACACTCGAAAAACACATATTATCACACGGCCTCGGGACACAGAATCGGACATCTGAAGTGAGATACTGTGAATGCACGAGCCCACATATGCAGGGAGCCAGTCCAAGAGCCGAACAGTGATCACGCAGAAATACAGCCTGCCAACATATCTTAAATCCTAATTGAGCTATTAGCATAATTATCCACTTATAACTGCTTTAATTCTAAGTAGCTCTCTCTATTGTGCGTAAAATGATAGCCAAGCTGTAGTGAAAAATCCACTTTTCCCACTCACAAATGCCTTATTAATTAGCTCCCTCTAGCATACCTTCCCAGTAATTACATTCATTACAGCAGTCAATGCTGGGGACTGGGGCCCCACTTTTAGACAGCTTTATAATAACTGCACATCTATGATGATTTCCATTATTAGAGGCAAAAAATATGAACAGCAGCAGTGTTTTTTGGTCAGCGCCTCCAAAGCACATTTATAGCACTCACTAATATTAACCGTCCAGAAGCTCTGATCAGGTTGGGATGGGATGACATGATATGCAAATGAGCACTGACTCATCTGTTTATTATGCAGTCACATTAGTTAGCTCTGATGCCGTTTGGCTATTATCCCATCTCCCTGTGAAAAAGGGGGTCTCGGGTGAGGGGGATGGATTGCGCAGTGAGTGTTTCAGTCACACAGATTGTGTACACTCTTCAAAGAAATGAATCCAATGCAGTTACAATCAAGAGAATCCATTTGAAACGAAAGGGAACGGATATGTCTCATCCATGGTAGAAATCCCTGAATACTGCTCCCTGCGTCATCGGGTCAAAGGGTCAAACGCCGAGCTTTGGTCCTTTCTGACCCTCCTAAGGCATGTCATTTCACTGCATACATCTGTGTTTTATGTCAATTAAAATAATAATAATGGAAGCAGGGAGAGTTGACAACCATTCTCTGGAACTGGAAAATGTGAAACATTTGGCTAAACTACCAGCATACAGCTTCACGGCCTACTTGCTGTTCTGCTAACTGACAGAGGCCCTATTTTTAGCCACGCAACCTTACAGCACCACGCTAAGCTTTCAGCGATACAACAGCGAAACTAGCCCATTCAAAGGATTCATGAAAGTCTAGAGGCTGGAACCCGATGGTCACATAAGCATTCTGAGTGCTGCTCAGTACCACAGTTTTTTTTTCTTTTTTTCTTAATACATACGATGGCGAAGCGTTAACAAGGAACACTGCCACTGTGTACCCTGCTGTGTGAATGTATGCCAGCACATGTCAAGGAGTGAAAAGAATTTGCCATCAATGTTCTCCATGCCTTTTGATGTGGGGTAATTAAGCACCAGGCCCTCACAACAACCGTGCTCCATGGAAACCGATAAAAAAACAGAAGATGAAAAAAAAAAAAACTGACGTCAGCGAGAGGCCTTCAAATGTGCCATTTGAAAAAGGAAAAATTATCAGGCTGCTGTACTTAAGGTCAAAGTATTGAAGCTACTGTCTGCCTCAGCTGAAATAGTAACAGCTGCCTTCTACATCGGGGGGAAGTGTACAATTTAATTTCAAGGCTTGAAATAGGAAAAAAAAAAAAAGAATAGGGAAACAGAACGCTTATATTTATTTTTATTTGCTAACATTCAAAAATGTAGAATTTGAACTACAATAGAGTGCTTAGCGAGTGTATTTACAACACTTCAGCTGGATCCTTTACGGCCACAAACCTTGATGCATTTTGGTTTTATGTAACAGAACAATATAATGCAAAACACAACAGTCAAGTGAAGGGAAATTATACACGCCTTTCAGCTTTTTTATTTTTTTGAAGAGAAATATCATATTTTATGTTCTCCCCCTTTTACTATGATGAGAACAAAGCCATAAGAAGTCCTGTTTAAAGTTTCACCCAAGTCAGGGAGGAGACACAGCAACCAGATGAGTCATAATGTAACCTTTTGACCTACATGCAAATTATGTATGACCATGTTCAGGTTCATGCTGAACCCATCATTTCTGTGCTTAAACATGATGCTGACGGCTTTCTGTTCGGAGTGCATTTCCTCAGAAGGAATAGGAAAGTCTATACACATATTTAGCCTGAGTTAGTTTTATATACATTTAAAACCTTACATGACATCCTTAAAAGGAAAACCTGCAAAAAATGTTTCTAGAGTGAAAATGTTTTTTTTTTTTGTTTGTTTGTTTTTTGGGTAAAACTGTCTTTTCCGGAAATTACTGCTCATCTCTTTGAAAGAGATTTGGTATAATGCTGAACCTTGGGGCAGGAATGAAAGGGCTTTCTGAGGCCTTCAAAAAAGAAAATTGTAGCAGCCTATGAGTCTATTAGGGGTTTAACAAGGTCTCAACAGAACTTGAAAGCAGCCATTCGACAATATGGAAAATACAAGTGAAGGAAATTCAAAACTGCCAATGTGCTCAGGTCTGACTGTCCAGACAACTTTACCCTAAAAGCAAATCAACAAGATGCCTAAATAAGTCTACAAAAACCTTAAAATGACATCATGGCTCCGCCAGCAGCCTCTTGCTACTTACTGTTCATATTAAACAGTTGATTAGACAACCAGAAAGAGAAAGAACATGTTTGGGAGGTATGCAAGGACTAAACTTTTCCTCTTTACAAAAAATGAAGTCCAGTTAGTCAGTGAAAATGGACTAACTAGACTTCTACACTAAAGCTCTTTGGTCAGATTAATCAAACATCTTACACCAAAAGAACAGAGGACGTTTTAGGCGTAAACTAAATATGTAATTCCAGAAAGCATATTTAGTTTATGATGTGTCATTATTTGAGGATGCTTTGTTGTGGCTGCGCCACCAAAGACTGGATTAATCTAAGAAATGGAAAGCTCTTAAACAGTCAAAGCCAAGATCTTTATACTTTTGAGAAAATAAAAATAGATCTTTTAGACAGATTTTACAGGTAATCATAAGTTTTCATTCCTCCTCTCCATCATAAATACGTTCGGGGCAACAGCTGAGTGCAAACAGGAGCAATTTACTCTGGATGGATACTAAATTCTGAAAACATTCCTGTCTTCATTAACCGTTCACCAAGTTTGCAGCTCAAGGATCAAGTTTCAATATCTAATTTTCTTGCAACAATACACTAACAGTTCAGCCAGGAAAAAGAAAAATCAAACTGACAAATATTTAAACCATTTAATATTTTGACAAAACAAATCCAATACTTCAGCATTGTTTTCCCTTGCCAAACAAACCACAATGTACACAAAATGTCTGCTATTAGAAACAGTCATTTTATAAACGATTCTTTTTAGAAAGTGAGAACAAACAAATATCAAAACTGATATTTAAGACATTGAATCAAAAGAGCAATACATGTGAGAAAATGGCACAATTATATATTATAAACCTGATTTTGGCAATTGAAAGTACAACTCAAAATTCCGAAACACATGAATTAACCAGCTGCCCATTGAAAACTGTCCTTGGATTTCATCAATTAGGCTTGCAAATTAACAAATGCAGATGTCTGTCTTCATTTCCGACAATCCAGTGGCACATAGTGTGAATGCAGATAGTCAAGATTTCACAAATGTAATTATATTAAGACAGCGGAATTGTACTTAAAAAAAATCTTTTGTAAACAGTGAAATAACAAAAGAATGTTAATATATTAAAGGGTTCATCAGGTCCCAGGGGCAGACCCAGAATACTGACTCTTCTGGTCTGGAAAATCTTACGATTCCCCAAAACAAACAGAGACGTTGATGGACAGACGATGAGAAAATGTGATGACAGATGCAATTTCAGTTCTTGTTTCCAGTATAAAGAGAATAAGATAAATGTCCAATTTAAATTCAGGATACCCCTTTAAATTCAAAGAGGTTAATGAAGTATGTATGTTTCTATAATATTAGGGGTGTACTAACTTTCTAGTATCTTTTTCATTTTAGTTTTGTGGGGTTTTTTCAATCGATATTATGGGGAGACCTGTTTTGTTTGCTTGATTAAGTGTTGTTCTTACAACAGGTGAATCTCAAATTAGATATCAATTTTAAAAATTAAAACTCCAATTCAACAACTTAATAACCAGAGAGAGATTTTCTAAGAATTTTTTTTTTTTTTATCATTATGGCTTAACATTTTTTAACCACTGAGGGAAATTTGTATTTTCTCATAAAATCTGAATGTTGAAAGAAAGAGGAAAAAAAAAATGCTTGAAACAGAAATTATATGCTATGGCAATGTTATGACTTTATGAGGAAGGGTCCTGACCTGATAGCCTCTCAGCAGTCAGTTACTGACACTCTCCACAAGGAGGCTAAGCCGCAAGAGGTCAATGCGTGGCTGTTCACAGAATGCTGTATTGAGGCATGTTCTTGGAAAGTTGAGTGGAGGGAAAAAGTGTGGCAGAAAACACAGGTGACCGCAGTCTTTAGCAAGAGTTCAGAAGAGATTTGCAATGCTGCAGGAGTCGGTGTTTCAAGAGTCCCCACATCCAATAATGTCGACAATCTAAAGTCACTCTTGATGCAAGCTGGGCTGCCTTCACGCCGTAGGCTGATCACCTCCATGACGGCGCTCACTGATTAAATAGTTCCTGCAAAAGGAGCTCCAACAAAATTTGAGAGAGTAGACTGTTCAGCATATAAACATACTTTTCAGTAGGTTGACATATAAAATTTTTTGGCAATAGTTTTATGTAATTTAGTTCTCAAGGAAATTGAATTTGTAGGTTTTTATCAGCTGTGACCCCAAATAACCAAAATTAACAACAAAAATTTTAAGTTAATCACTCTATAATGCATAATGAGAATAAAACGAGTTTCACTTTTTGAAATTGAATAACTGAATTAAATTACATTTATCAATAATATTCTAATTCATGGGGCATCTGTATATCTGTCCTCATCTTCCGAAAATGAGATTTTTATTAGTAAAGGTGCAAAAGAAGCACAATATTAGAGGATTTACAGTAAAAATAAATAAAAGTACCAATACCCCTTTTAAATTTAGGCATAAAGAAATATTTTAATTTCACAAAATAATTGCTCTGGCAAGAGGTAATGTTGGTGTTGCAGAACGGCCCTGGAGGTCGCAACTTAAACCCGATACAAAATACGCAGAGGGAGATGAAGGCTGAGGTAATGGTAACAGCATGAAAGACCTGGAGATCATCACCAAAGATAAGAGGAAATATGCAAAAAGCTGATCAGCAGTTTGAAGAAAAAAAAAAAAAAAAAAACCTATGTTTGAAGAGGGCATATATTAAAAAATACTTTTTTTATTCAATGCAAATAATTTTTTTTTTCATTTGCCAATTTTGCATTTTATTTGAGAGTCGTCTAAATTAAAATCAGAACCAAACATTGTTGAATGGAAACTGTTCTAAATGAAAACTTAAAAATAATTTTAGGCTATGCTGCATGCCCAATAAGGAAATCAGCAACAAGAGCTGCACCAAACACCTGTTTAAATGTTTTCCAGTGGTGGAAATATATACATCTGTCATTTTCATTAAAGGGTTCATACGAAAATGTGATAATGACAGAAGTAACTTCTCTTCTCATTTCTCTCGGCATAGTCAAACAGACTACATTTTTACATCTTAACAGTCGATGCTGCCTGAATTAAAGCAACAAAGAGATGGATCAGAGGACATCAGAAATGCTCAGCCATCATTAATACTGTCAAGGATGACCAGCCAGTGAAGGGGTGGCTTCCTTGGCCTCTGCCAGTTCCATCATTGTACTGTTCCCAAATATACCCTGTTTCAACAAACTGCGCATAAACATTGTTTATAATATTAGTCCTGAGTTCCTTATAAAGATCAGCTGCCTTCTCTTGGTATGGCCCTTCTGTGTTACCGTAGTGGTAGAGAGCTCTGACTGCCAGGTAGTTGATGTTGATCCAAACTGGTCCCCTCCAGTAGGGGGGATCATGCTCCGTGTTTCGCTCCATATACAGTGGATCAGTCTTCGAGAGAGAGCGCAGGCCAAAGGGCGTCCACAGCTTAGTGGGGTCTCTCATGTCTCGGAGGACGTGTTCCAGTTTTGGCGAGTTGGGCTGGAGGATTTGGAGTAAGAAGGGGAACAAGCTGACATAACCGAGAGCGTTGACGTACTGCAGCTTGGGGGCCCTGCGGACAGAGCGTACGAGACGTGCCACGGGAAACTGATGGCGGGGCTGTCCGGGCGGTACGTACACCTTCTCCCGCTGCAAGGAGACGTTTTGTGTGTGGTTGCCATAGTCACTGAAGGCACGGAGTTGCTCTGACCAGTGAAGGTCATTGAGCAGGTCGTTGTCTGTGAGCACATCGTGTAGGACTTTATACTCCTGATGGGGCTCGCCTAGAAGTTGAGCTATGCTGGCCATGATGCCTGAGGACAAGGCCATCCAGCAGTGCAAATCCACATGCCGCTCGTCTCCAGAGGGATGAGAGGCCCTTGGGTAATCATCCAGTCCAGAGGTTAAAGTTTTAGGATTAAGGTACAGGTTAGTGTCCTTGTCTCGTCCACGCCAGCGGTATGAGTTGGGCTTTGGCCCCGTCTGTGTGGTGTTGTACCACTCAAACCATGTCTTCAGCCTGGGGAACAGCCTTCGAAGGAAAGGCAGGGTTGGTCTAGTTGCTGCCTCATCTGACTTTGAAGAGAGCTGTTCAATTAGTTCCTGCAGAGCTAAGAAGAGGGTAGGTGGGTTCGCATTTTCGTTTCGCTGAACAATAAATTCAGCTGGGACTTTACTGCGAGCCTCGTCTCCAAGAATCTGCTCACGGGGGATCCAGCCTTCAATGTTCATTAGGTCAAACCAGTGGCCTATCACCTCTCTGGTCAGCTGAGGATCCCACCTACTCAGCAGCAGCTGGTGAAATCCTTCATCCCAGAGGAAGCCTCTGGGGAAGAAAGAGCGTGACGGTACAGCAGTGAATAAAGCACCTCCGGGGTACAGGAGAGGGTATTCGTTGTAGACTGACTGCACCACTGACTCGCCATAAAAATATCCCATTCCACCCAACATGTTGCTGAGCGCTGCTTTGGCAAATTTAATATGTGTCTGGCTAAAACCTTTGCTCTCTAGTGCAAATATTTTCTCAAACTTTGCATTAAACTCAGCTTTCCTCCTTTCTAGCTCCTGAGTCATGATGGAACCGACGAGTTGGTTGGGGCGATTGTAGAAACTTCCAGACTCAAACAGAACTTCAATCTGGAAAGGCGTCTGAACGGTCACCTGGTGGACCACGAAGTCGCTTTCTTTCCGTGGGTCAGCAGCTTTCTGCTGGTTCTGGTGATGGGGCGGCTTGTAGGTGTCCACACCTATGTAATGCCTCTTCTCACTAGATGGAGGGCTGAAGACAAACCTGCGGTTCAGACTGAGCTTCACAATGTCAGTCAGCTTCTCTAAACCAGGAGACAAGGTCTGAAGATAGTTGTAACTAAAAAACATCGGAAAGAAAAAAAGAAAGAAAAGGAGAAATAGTCTTAATTGCTTCCAATCAATTCATGATAACTGACTGATAGTCATGGCAGAAGAAAAAAAACAACCACTCCCCTTTAAATCTAGAATTTTGTACAATTTCTTAACTTCTAGTAATTTTAGCATGTACATACTTTCTTATAAACTTTTCCATTTGTTTTTTTTCTTGGCACGTGGAGACGGTGTAATGTGGTATGTAAATATGAGATTACATTTAACTCCTTGCTTATTCAATTTGCTTTTGGTCTGGTGATTAAAATACTAAGGATAATATTGGAAGCACTTTGCTGCCACCTCTTGCTCAGAATGTGAACAGCATCTGGTCAACTTTTGTTTTTCTTTTTTTTTTTTTTTAGCATTAACATTATTGAATGTTAATGCTAAATAATTTATCTGTTTTTTGTGGAAACATAAAGCTGCCACCCAGACTAAAGAAAAACTGATTTCTTTCACGTGAAAACTTTATTGTACTAATAATATACTTTTTATCTTTGTATGACATATCAAGTTACAATTTACTTTTTATACTTGAATATATCATGTCATTACAATATACATATTTTCCACATAAAAAAAGTTTATTATAACTATGTTATAGCAAAAATTTGTTATGTATTATATATTAAAATCTCAGCAGATACATATCCTAATTAGCACAAAGCTTAAATAACTACTGGTATGTCTTTTTCCTCTTTAAAGTTGATATATCACATGTGTACGCCGTCATTTTTAATTAATGGCTTTCCATTTTCTTGTATTTAGATTTCATTTCTCTATTTTTCTCTTAATCTCATCTTACTTATTTTTAGAAAATGCTGCTGTTTATGAACAGTTGTTTTATTGTGCCTTAAAATCCAAGATCAAGATGTTAAGGCATCTTAAACTTGTGAGTTTAAAGAATAGAAAGGCATTCCACTCACAAACATCTGCCTTTAGAGTCATATTTAGGTTGATATTTCCTGTTATTCTACTATTATACAGAAATAGCAGTTATTTATTGCTTGTACATTAAAGGAACATTTGTGTCTGGCCTGATTTTATGCATTTACCTGGCATATTTTGTGCTGGACAATTCTCCAGTAACAGGCTTCCTAAAAGTGATCTTAAAGTTTCCCAGTTCCTCTGAAAAACCAGTGATGGAAGCAAGGCGATTCTTCTCCTCCATGTGAGTCTGCAGCGAGCCCTGCGTGTCTGCTGCCGCGTAAAACATCAGGGATATAACCGGAGGCTGGGGAGCTGAGCTCTGCAGGGTAACGACAAGACAAAATAAACATCCTGCATTTCTCAAAACTAACTGCAAAATGGCCATCTCAAATCACTCAAAACATCATTCTGACTTTGAAAGGGCATATCTGCAGAACATCACTACGGGGTCTGTTAACACTCACATGCTGTTTGGCTGTGATCCTCCAGGTCCAGTCTCCTCCATGATCCCCACCAACCCTCTTAACGAACTCAGTGGTTAGGGTGAAGTCGTTATCTCGAATTTCCTGGACGCCAAACGTCAGTCCGTCGTGCATGAGCCAGCCGTAGCCTTGCAAACGATCGCCCTGTTCACAAGTATGCCGGAGGTTCATGTCCGAGTTGGAAAACTGCCGCATCCACATCATCCCTGTGCAAAAATGGAGCAACACAAAAGATCACATAATAAAAAGAGAAATTAATTAGCATCTCAGCAATAAAGCTACATTGTTACAGATGAAAAATGATGCGCTTGGGAACGGTTTCAAAAAAACAAGCATCTTCTTACAGAACATGTAACATAAGCATGAAGTTTCAGTTATAATATCAGCCTGTCTGGGAACTGCGGATGTTCCCAGACAAATAGCTCAGTCTGAAGCCTATTTTAAGTACACTCAAATTCATTTACAAATTTTAATAAAGAAACTTAAGCATCTTAAATGTTTTATTTTTTAAATTGCTAACCGATAGAAATGTCTGATTTTGTATGAGCTCTGATGCACAAGACAAAGTTCAGTATATAAAATAAATAATACTAATAAAATGATCTTAGCCGCCAGTCAGAAATCCTGTCCCACTATCTGGTATTTTACACCCAAATTCGATGAGCTCTGGTGAAACTTTTCACAACTTGTAATGAGTTTGTAAGCCGAGTTTGCGACCACCTACCTGTCACAACGGACCTGGGGCTTCTCGTTTTCATGCCGAAGTAGACCTGAGGCCTGTATGAGCCCCAGAACCTCTCTGAGGAAACCTTTGCAGTGGTGCTATTGGCATCAAGAACGTGAGGCGATGGATGCAGAGTCACTACACGCTTCGACAGACTGGACCGCATGTAGACGGCATAGAAGAACCAGATGAGGCTGAATATGCAGAGCCCAATGGAGATATTGATGAACAATTTCCCAATGTCTGTTTTCTTTTTTTTCTCTTTGCGATTAAGTGCAGAGGGCCTCTCGTCTCTCCTTGAGTATGGAGGAGCGTCACCTGTCACCACCCTCTTCCTCTGCCTGCCCATCCTGCCCTTCTGGAGAGAACGAAGAGGGAAAACATGCATTTTTCTGATTTTATGATCAACAGAAACAAAGTCACTGATAAGACACCATTTATGCAAGAGACATTTCAATTATTACTTCTCCATAAATTATGCAGACATTATAATTGAAGCAGGGGCTCAGTTCTTTCAGTGCACAGCAACAGGTGGTGGAGGGGCAGCTTCCATACAATGTGAGAAAACTCAATAATATGCTGTTTGTATATACCTTTTTTTTATTATTCAGGCACAATTAAACTAAGTCTGAAGATGTGTCACATAAACAATTACACAATGGATTATGCCATGTGTTGTTCTGCATTTAATCTGCTTTTGTTTCGTAACATTTACTAAAACTTTAAAAAGTGTTCATACAAAGCCAATGTTTAAGTATGAGGACAAAAAAGCAAGCAGAAAAAATTCAGTCCAGCAAATCTGGATGTTAATTTCAATTACTTTGACTAGGCATTTCTACATAACTGGGACCATACGGTTTACGTATTAAACCAAAACAAATTAAAAAAAAAACACCCACAGATACAAGCCTGCTATTGTGCGTTTCTTTCCTGTGGGAGCCTGACATAGCCCCCTAGCTAATGTTAAGCTAGAAAGGTGCATAATGCCCCCAGATACGCACAGGCCTCATAAAACCGGTTATAAATTAAACTGAGTTTACATGCAAGGCGTTCACGTTCGTTAAATACACCTGTGCGACAGATTCAGCGGGTAACCCGCCGGAGTGTTGCCGTTCATGCTTCACGCTGCCGCGCTAAAAGCTAACGCAAGTTTGGACAACTACCGCCGGCGGACGGGAGAATATGTCTTCGCTTTACCCGCGTTTCGATAGACGCGGCTCCGTTTCGCAGTTCCAGCTTAATGTTCATTGACAAAGTGGACGACTGACCTGTGGAAACACGCAGGTTCTCAGCTGCTCATGATCCTTCGCTGGCTAAGCCTGCTAGCCACTTCCGAGTTCACGGCTGGCTCGGCTTCCACTGACGTGGACGTGCTCAAGTGGATCATCCACACCTGCTGGAAGCCTTCAAACGGAAGAAAGGCGCCGTTTTAAAATTTATTGCATGGTCATTATTATTAATAAAAGCAGGAACACAAACAAGGAACATGTTTGTCCTCTGAAATTGGATATTTAAGGACGTTACCATGACGTGTCTAAATCTTGGATTTGCTCCGTTGCTAACGGAGTTGGAGCCAAAAACCGCTGCTCCATATTCCAAATGTTATTCCACAATTAACATATACGTTTTCACCAAAACTTTTCTTTTGTTGTTAAAATGCATTAACTTAATTTCCTGAAATGTTTATGTTGTACGCTGTTTTATTTCAGTGTTCATCACAAGACGCCCAATTTCAAAACATTTTCTATTCTTGATCATTTTAGTCAGAAATTATTCTGAGCTCAGAGACCCGAGCAATGGCTTCTTGAGTTCTTTGAAAGCTTTTATATTTTGTCAAAGTCAAATTTCAATGCATCTTATTGAGAATATATGTGACAGGCCATCTTCTGACATGTCTTTACTGTCTTTTAGATGGCTGGCAGCAAACAAGGTTTCTCACGTTTGTCTCCTTGTTGCTCTTCCATGAACTAAGTGTCACAACAGTGATTTCCCATTTCTGCAACTCCTCCAGAGCCACCCTTTTCAGGATCATGACGTAGGTGTGTGCCCAAACTACTCCTTTGTGTTATCCTTTAGCTACCTGAAACTTTCCATCAGCTTGTTTACCCAGTAAAATCTTGACACTTTCTCTTGCTCAGTGTAGTGGTCATGAAACGAGAAGGAAAAGAAACACCAATTTGTTGCATTTTTTTATTGAATGAAAGATTTCAACTCAAACATTTAGAACAACTTTGGTCAACATGTAAAACTGTTTTGACGGAGGGTAGAAAAGTCTCACTGACAAACCGTATTCGAAGGTATGAAGGAGCTGGAATAAGTCCAATGAGGTATTAAACCAATCCCAGCTTAGTTTGACATTTTCCTACCCTCTTTAATCTGCTCCTTCAGATTCCTCTGCTGACCACAGCAGTTGTCTACATTACTGAATTGCAAGTAAAAGTCTTTTATTTCTCTAAATAACAAATACTTGCTTTATTTTATTTTATTTTTTTTTACATAACTATCAGAACACATAGGAACCCAAATAATTTTTATTCGACTTTCAGAACTGACGATTCATTTATGCCTATTCAAATGCAGTTTTCAAATAAACAGTGACCAAAACACATCTTAATGCAACTGATGCTTTACAAAGTAAACACATGGTCTTATGTGACCAACGTGGAAACAAAAAAAAAAAGGCTCCATTTTTTTTTTTTTTAAAGAACTGAGAGAAACAAGAATAAGAATGTACAGAGAACAATTTCTTTGAAATTATTTCAGATAGTCTGTGGCAGAGGATAAGCAGGTTTAGATCTTTGCCGCCGAGCTCCCTGACCGTACAGTATGTCCTGTCCCCTCATTATTAGTGCCTGTGTGGAAAACGCATGGCAAAAAGGTAGAACAACAACAACAAAAAAAAAAGATTACCTCTGCCACAACTCAGGCCTAACCACCTGTTTCCCCACAGCATCAGCTTGAATTATTCCTAACAGGTACAAAGACCGAGCAAGGAGGGTCGCAACAACCCCAGAGATGCAGAATATTCTTCAAAAACTGTAATTAACGACATGAAGGGAGCCCAGCGCCCAGGCAGCTCCTCTGTTTGATGTGAATGCTGGTTTGTAAAATGACATTAACATGAGAGGAACGTTCCAGGTTGGGATTCGCATGGAGGCAGAAACAGAGGCTGAAGAGCAGTAGACACCCTCCCTTCGTCTTCTTCCTCCTCTTCCTGCTTTTCCACACGTTGATTAGTTCTTGATCAATCCCCCGTCTCCTTCGCTTACAAAGCGCTTCCGCCCTCTGGTGAACATAATAAAATTAAATGCACAAATTTGGACCAAATACATTTTGTGCTTGTTAATCGTGTCCGCAAATGAAAGTGCCTTACAAATATTTGCGCAAATGCAGAAGGTTTGAATTTGTGATCATGTTTCAAAGTCAGACTTTTGCGAATAGGGTTTCACGTTTTTCTAATGCAACACCGGGCGAGAGCAGCACACCTCGGAGTTTGATTGACTTTGCATTGTAAGAGAACATTCCCGTAATGGTGCGCAAAATAAACCCATAGAAAGTTCATGTAAATCAAACTCCACATCATTCTTCTACTTGATTCAATTGAACATAAATAACAAAACGATCTAGAGCCAGACAGCAGCTTTTCTTTGTGGCTGGTTTTATTAAATATAATAAAAGGTTGTAAAAAGGTCACAAAGGTGATTGACAAAGAACTAACCTGAAAGGACAGGCGTCCCGCAGCTGTTTGGTGATGACAGCCTCCTGGTAGCAGAGATCCACAAAGGCCTCCATGATGGGGTGGGCGTGGGGCACATCCAGACAGATCTCATGCAGCTCGTCATACACGCGCTGGAAACCCTGCACGTAAATACGAAGAACGTCAACAAGTGTTTGTAAATATTAGTCTGAAATAGTACTGCAACTAACAGTTACGTTAGTAACTGATTATTCTGATGATTAATTGCATAAATAAATTGACACAGTTTTTAGATTTTTCATTTAAGTATTTCAACCTTTTTTATATCATATTGGAAATACACAAAGAGAAACAAATAAATGATTCAATTGTCTTTAAATATGAGAAACATTTTATGGCCTAAAAGACAGT
Organism: Poeciliopsis turneri; assembly: GCA_922788865.1. Taxonomy (NCBI): domain Eukaryota; kingdom Metazoa; phylum Chordata; class Actinopteri; order Cyprinodontiformes; family Poeciliidae; genus Poeciliopsis; species Poeciliopsis turneri. The sequence continues at coordinate 969,100 of CAKLNU010000082.1, read as the reverse complement.
AACATAGCCTCCATTCTTTTTTTATATCTTATATGTAGAATGTATACATTTTTGTGCAGTTTCAGCTTAATTACTGGTCTGTGTGGATCTTTCATTAAACTACCTTATTTTGAGTTAACAATTAATCAGTGACTAATTTATTTGATGAATATTTGTATAATTGATTCATATCGACTAATTTGATTAATCGTTTCAGCCTTAGCCTGAAAATCCAGACAAATTTAGTTTCCCTTACCCTGTTCATCTGATCCACTGTGATGAGGCCTGTTTTCCAGAAGGACTGCAGAAGTTTCATCATCATGTGACTGGCAGTGTCCCCATTTGACTCCAGCACCATCACTATAGCCTGACATGTATGACAAAGACCAACATAATAGAAGAAACATGAACAGGCAGAAGGCAGCCATGCTTTTCACCACAAGGTGGCAGAGTATCCACCTCAACAGGATGAAATTCTGACCAGGGAGCTGACAGGGACAAGGACGGAGCAATTTAATGTTGGACCAAGTCCTAGAGATGTGAAAGTTAAGGTGTTGGACAAGCTGCAGGCGAAGGAACATTTACACTGTCATTTAAAATACACCAACCCAATTATTATCCTCATCTTACGCTTTGTAATCGTGGAAGTAAATTCACAATGAGTGCAGATTCATTTCAAAACCATTGAGACACTTGGAAGATCATATTTCAACTTCAACATTTGTGGTGATGCTGAAACTATAAACCGTGCACATAAAATATATTCACAGCCTTGTTATAAGGCCCGTTTTTTTAACATTTTCCACCTCGACTATGACCCATAACCTGTACAAACCAACTGAAAAACAAAAAAAAGTTTAAAATGAATTGTGATGTGTTTGAATAAGTGTGAACATCTTTGAATTAATGTTTTGTTGAGTCACCTTTCAGGGAGAAAAATGCTGAACATGCAGCAGATAGAAACGGTTTTATCCATCAGGCTGTCAGGATGCTGAATTCCCTTCCAGATTTCCCATGTTTTCCCTCCCTGATCTCTACACTGACACCTGTCTCTTCCTCCTCCTCCCATGAACAAAGAATATTGCAGATTTAGAGCGAGCTGACGTATGGAAGTCCCACAGATTTAATTTTTATTGTATATTTTTCTTTTTTTTTTGCATTTTGGGCCAGGGATGCGAGTTGGACACCATTTCAGTTCTTGTACTTGTGGCGGTTTTGACATAAATTGTGTGTATTGATATGATTATTTTAGATTTTATCAGCTGTTTCAGTAGTTTTGGGTAGGAGCCAAACTTCAAATGGGAAATGTAGGAGGACATACAATTAAAGTAAAGCAGACGGGAACTCATCTTCACAAGATGGGAACTAGCAGGTACTTACATCAAATTGTCTACAATCACAGCAATAAGTTAAAGGTTTAAACAGCTGCAGCTGTGACAAGCCTGAATGAGTGAGAGCAGTACGGGATGTAAAAAAAAAAAAAAAAAGCAAAATGAACAGCTTGGAAACATGAGCAAAAAGTAGCATCTTTCAGTCATTCGCATTACATCTACATGTCAAATAGTTGGGAGAGATGCCAGAGAAAAGCCTGTTTTATCCTAATATCAGACACATTAAATATGTGTACTATCTTGTCACTATAAACAGTGAGAAGGTAAATAAAAAATATCTCTATCGCTATCCGTCAGTGAGTGCATTTTTATTAGGACATTATTCTACTGCAATCAAAAATGTATTCATTTCAAGACGTCTCACAATTTGTTACTTATTGTAAAGTCAAATTTCGGTAACAGAGACAGATCATCTGCTACATATGAGTTGCCAGCTTTAATTAATAAAAAAACAAAAAAAACAAAAAAAAGTCTCCCAATTCAGAAATGAACGTGTTGCCAGTGTGTGTGATAAAGACAAATAAATGCCTGACTTACACTTGCAGGCATTTTGAGCTAATTTGGACTTGGCTTCAAGATCAGATTTACTGAAACTGAGAGAGTAACAGCCAAACACACAGTGTCCTTGGCCAAAAAACAGGAATCCTATTTAAAGCAGAGATTCATGAGTGCAGCTCTGTCTTTGGCCTACTTGACAAGACAAAGCAAGAAAGAAAAAGAAAACACTTTTTAAAGGTTTTGACCCACACATCTCCGCTTGAAACGCGTTGTAATAAACTGGTGAAGAACAAATAAGCACCAGAAACAGAAGCGAGAATGACTGAATACCTCATAGACCAGCTCATGATGGAAGTGAGGGACTTCCAGGTCCCGGAGACAGCGCTCTGCCTCGTTCACGTCCCCGGATATCAGGTACTCCTTGAGGAGAAGGTTCATCTGCAGCAAACACAAATGAGGACACCAGTCAGAGTTGATGTTGCTTGGACAACTAAATCGTTGCAGGGAACCGGGGAACAAAGTCTAATGCATCAGCTGGAGTCTAAAAAGATGTAAGACTCACTGAATTATATTTTTGAAGGGTAAGAAGACACTTAACAACAGATGATTGAAATTGGGATAAAAATGATCCCAAACACAAAATAAAAAACTGATTTGGGGTTTTACAAAGCATGCTCACAATATGCTAGAACAACCCCAACTTCAACCCAATTGAAGTTGGGGTTGCTTTTTTTCACTATGCTTAAAAGTCAGATCATTCCAAGACTCTTCATTTGAATCCTTTTATGTAGGAATTAGCCACCAGTTAAGATGTGAGAAAAGTTTCATCTCTGCAAGATGCTTCAAGACATCTGAGTTACAACAATGCTTCCAAGTCATTCAGATGGAAATCCGAATATTTGAGTCCCAAAACTTAAAGAAACTCGTGTGGGTGGTTTAAAGGTAACAAAGATCATAAAATATAATTTAAAAGCTACAATAAGTTCCAGTTGAGCCCAATCATAGTGAGATTTCAGACATTAGCATCTTATATCAAACGTGATCCTTTATTACATCCCTCATTTTATTGTGTCAGAGGGATCACTGCACGTGATGCTGTTGATTGGGAAAGAGGATGCCAGCAAAATGGGAGACATCCATCAATAATCTGCTGAAAAGTCAGCAGCACTGTGTAGTGGGACGTAAAAGTGAGAGACTATTTACTCCTCTGGGGAGATTTTAATTGGGTGTTCTCACATTACCAGATAATCTGGGCCAATAATGTTGACACTAAAGACACGTTGATGGGAATGATAAATGAATGTGGAGAGAGAAAGTTCAACAGCTAGTTTAATAGGAGAATAATCCATGCTTCCCACTTTTTACAGCAAATCTGCCACTGAAATAGTAGAGAAACAACATCTGATTACGTTGCTTTCCAATTAAATAATACATTCATTTCAACAGATTTTGAGATAGCGCTGGAAAGATTAATCCATGCAAATTGTCCTTAAGCTCCTGAGTGTGTCAGTCGTCTGCACCTACACTCATCTCAGGCAGAAAATCAAAACCGGACAGGACAGTTCCAAGGTCTGAAGGCCACACAATACTCAGAGCACAACCTGACACAACATTGCTTTATTTCTGAAAACAAGCCCTTGTGAATGTTGTGCAACAATGTGACCGGCCATCACTTCAAATCACCCAAATCTGAAGACGGAGTGGTAACTGTAATCCAAACAAAGCTGCGGCACACAAACAGAAGGTGTTTTGGCCTCGGCTGTGTCCTCGTTTTTACTGTGGACACTCCTGAGAGGACAAAACGCTCTGCTGACACAGCAGTCCAGCAGAGCACTGCCCTGCGGATCTCTATCCAGCATGCATTTCTGCCTTCTGTTTATGTTACATAACAACAACAAAGATCCCTACCTGGTCAATACAAACACTTTGTGCCCCGGTGTTAGACCCTGCTTAATAAATCACTGAATCATAATTAATTTTAAATGACTTTTTATTTAAAAGCAAAATGCTTTCATTACCTAGTTTTTGCTCACCTTTTTGACAAGATGTTTAACGGGTCTCAGACCTCCACCAACACCCCACACGTTATCAAGACCAATCATCCCTTTTTTCATGGACAGCAGCACTGCAGCACGATCTAAAGCCACTCTGCACAAAGAGAAAAGAAAACACACCCACCATGTCTACATTGCTATTTATTAAAATAGTGAACACTGACGTTTCTGGAAATCCACAATAAGGTTAACGCAACTTATGCTGGCTTACCTTGCGTGCTCACAATCCACTTTCCCTTTGTAGCTATCCAGGAAGTCCATGGGAAGGACGTGATCGGCTATGCCTCGGGCTATGAACTGACCTAACATCTGAAAGAAACAAGAGGAAACATCTTCAAGAAGAGTGGGGAAAAAAATGGTCCAGTGTTTGAGTGTTTCGCAAAGCAACTTTGGACTGAACTTCTGTTATTTAACCAAGATTCCTGCATGTATTTCCAGAAGAAATCTTTACACATTTCCAAGCTCAAAAGTCAAAATTCAAACAGACATTATGGTAGCAAATTTATAATAGAATATTCAGATTTGGAATGTGTCAGATGGATATGATTTCTAGACAATGAGATAGGAAATAAAGTCTGAAAAAGCAAATATGTTTTTATTTTCTTTTTCCATCTATCCTGACCTGGGTGATGCCTGAATCTCAACTTTTCCAGATTGGTTTAAAACACACTTTTTTATTTCTTTAACACTTGATTGATGCTTTTACAAAGCTAGTAGACAAAGGCTATATTCAACTAGTAAATAATTTTATTCAAGTACAACAACAACAATTTTTTACTTAAGCAGGTGTAAGTATTTCAACATTTTTGTTAGCAATGTTTGATATGTAGCTTCTTTATAGATTATATTATGAGATAGTCAAAAATATAAAATAATGTGCAAATTTTGCAATTTTCAAAAAATGTACATTTTAGAGCCTATTAAATTGAGACAAAAGGAAAAAAAATCCACATTTCACTTGTTCACAGTGTAAAGTGTTTGAAACCAATACCTACTGAAGGTGAATTATGTATTATGTAGGTGAACAGTGAAGACTACCTCTATGTAATGAGATACAGTGTATAGTCATATATCGTCCAAAAGAAAACATGTTATTCTTGGAGAAAACATGTTATTCTTAAAAACAAATAAGCAAATTGTATTCTAAAAACTACGTGAATCTTGTTCGAAATTTCTGGTTAGTGCTGTCTTGGCTTAAAACCCGACCAAACCTGCAATCTTATATGGCACAAACACTAATGAAAATGGGCTGTGTTCATCTTTAATCTTTTAAGTGTCTTAAGCCCTGCTTTGCCTCTCCTCCCTTCTAAGCAAACAATACCAAGATCAGATCCAGAGCTCTGGCTGCCACCGTTTCTCTCTCAGGGTGTCAGGCCTACCTGAGGGGCCTCCGGCGTGTCCAGAATGAGGTCTGGCAGGTCTTTCACCATCTTATCGAAAGCGTGGGCCATTTCACCCTGCGTGAGCATCTTTCCCGACAGATCGGACAGCAGGCGGGAAGTCAGCTCCCTGTGACTGGCCTTGCCTTCCAGGGACAGGGACACAGCCACAGAGGTAAACTCGTACTTATGTTGGCCCAGGTTGAGCTCCTTCAGCAACACCTGGAAGCAACCACAAGATTGAACAGGATCTGACACTCTATTAACAAAGTATGCTGTCTATTCATCACTCTCATTAACGTTTCTTGACATTCAAACTCACTAAAGCAACACATTTCTCCCTGATCAATGTATGCATAGGAAAACCAAAAGGAAATATACAGTTTTAATCGTTTACCTCAACCTCTTTTGTGTCTCCGTGTTCAAAGTACTCCAATACGATCGGGTTTACCATTTTTTCTAGTTCCTTCTCTTCCACCTCTGGCACAACCGTTTCATAAACAGTGTCACCCTGTGGCAGAAACACATTCACACAATGAGTCACAAATGCCCCCAAATTGTACACGAAGAACACAAAGTGCTTTTGTGATTACACTTCAGTGCAAAAGCATTCACAAGCCTAAAACTTTTTCACATTTTGCCACGTTTTACAAGTAAAGATAAATAAAACAATTTGTGTAGACAAAAACTAACACTGCACATTGTACAGTGACGTGCAATTAAACATGGTGGTGGCAGTATCATGCTCTGGGGATACTGTTCTTCAGCTGACAGAGAGGCTAGTCAGACTTGATGGAACGATGAATTAGCGCTACATAAAGGGAAGTTCTGAAAGAGATCCTCTTAGCGGCAGCAGAAGACCTGAACCACCATTCTAAAGGTTCACCTCTGGAATGGCCTACTCAAAGTCCAGATCTAAATCCGATAGACAATCTATAAAATTTTTTTTTTTGCAGATGCTCACAATTGAATCTGACTGAGCTTGAGCTACTTTATTTAGATCAAAGAGCTAAACACACAAAAAAAAAAATCCTGAAAGAAAACTTGGTAGAGACTGGAGCAGACGTTCACTTTCCTGGAGCAAAACAACCATAAACATGAAACCAGAGCTTCAGTGGAATAGTTGATGTCAGGCTCTAATGCAATGAAGAATATGGGGAAAGACTTGAAAATAAACATAAGATGTTAGATGTGCCACATTGGTAGAGAGTTTTATTTGTAAGCTTCAGTTTTAGCGAGAGGTGGTTCTACAAAGGTCTGGCTCAGGGTTGGTGTGAGACTAAATTAGCACACCTTTCAGATTTTCATTACAATATCAGCAAAAACGAATGAAGTCTGTGGTTGCAATGTGATAAAATGTGCAAAAGTTCAAGGTGTGTAAAGACTTTTGCAGGGCACATTTATTTTCTTCTGCTATTATAAGACTGTAAGAGTTTCCAAATAAGTCATTTGCCCCCCTACACTTTGACATTTTCCCAAGCACACAATGACCCTGTAGCGTTCAGTAATCCTTTATCTATTCCGCAGTCGGACTCAAAGGCCACACCGACTGCTCGTGTCCCCATTTATTTTTCGGTACCACTCCGTCCCTGCTCCCTTTCAACATATTTGAACTGACTTTGTGCACCAGTCAAGGCCAAATCAAATCAGCTTCTCTAAGCCAATTCCAAAAATTGTTATCAGGATCCTTTTTTTTTGTTCTTTCTTTTTTGAAACACACAGAAGCCGAAATTCCCAGGCAGTAATGCAGTTGTGTGATCGAGGCCAAGAGATAAACACGCCAGCCCATCAGCATCACATCCCACATTCACATGATAACCGGGGTTAAAGATTGAAAACAGCGTTGATTGTGATGGGACAGGGCCATCTGGATTAAACAATCGAGCGAGACGGCGTGTTGTTAATGAGCTTTGGCCAAATCACATGCAGTGTTATGTCTCTTCTCTGCCAGGATAGTCACACATACAAACTATGACTGCAGCCGGATCTCTGGTTTTATTACAAGACAAAAAAATATCTGCAGTAATTATTTTGTGCAGGCGCAGGAGGATGTTCAGAACGAACTACTGCTGCTGCTGTTCAGACATGGGAATGACTGTCAATGTGCTAGTGGTCTTTTTTTATGTTACTCCCCTAACAATGTCATTACTTTATAAGAAAATACATTTAGATTTCTATTTTTTTTTCCAATGACCTGTATGTGTGTGTGAATCTGGTATTTGTGAATAAAACTGACTATGGGTTATTTATTATCTGTTAGTTCTAATTATGCCTGTAATTATTAAGAGAAAATATCTTGTTTCCTGGGAAAATACAATAACAGGCACAAAGTTATCTGAATGTGCCAGAGGTATGAAAATCAATTTATGCTTCAGTTTCTGTTTAATTTTTACTCCAAAACTTATACTGCTGAGGAAATAGTATCATATTTTTATTGTGACTAGGAGACAAAGAAACAAGCAGCTCTGATGGCTTGAAGCAAAGAGATCAGGGACGTCACAATGGAAATGCTGGTGTGTTCTTTATATCAGTATCAGAAAAAGGTGCCCTTGTTTTGCTATGACCTCTGATCCGGGTTCTCTGGTCAACAACAAAGCTAGTGAGAGCATACGGAGTTCAAAGATGCTTCATCAAATTTAATATCATAAACTTATGCTGCTCTTTCAGACATATGATGTGTGTCTCAATGCAACTGCAGAAGTTGAAAGATCCTCTAATGAAACCGGAGAAAATATGTTCCATGTCTGGAAAAACAAATGACCCGAGAGAGGAAAGAGACATCCCCATAGAGACCCACTGACCTGAGCAGATTCATCATAGTTGGGGTCCCGTACGTCCGGCTCTTCAGCTTCATAAACCATCCCAGGAGCACCCCAAACTCCTTTTCCACCTGCTCCACCTGTGCACAGCAAAAAAGTTAACTAAAGGAAGTTCTTAAACATAATTAATTTGCACAGATAATGACAGGAAGTCATAATAATTTCATTTAAATTTAGTCATGCTGCAAGAAGAAAACTAACTTTGAATTTGATCCGAAAACATCTCCAGATGTGAAGCTGATAGTAATCAGATCAACACTTGCATCTACCTTTCTTTGGCAAGCCTCTGCCTTTGCCTGTCCTCGACTTGCGGTCGTTGTTGTGAACTTTGCCCTTCACGGCGTGCGGGTCGCCTCCTGGCGTCTCGCCTGACTCTGAGACGGACTCGCTTGTCGAGTTGCGGGATGAGGATCTGCGCAGGCGGCGCTTGGCTTTGGCTTTGAGGCGAGCCTCGTGGAGTGCTTTCTCTTGGGGCGTCCAGTTGCCATTGACCGCCGCCTCGTCCAGTCCATCATCGTCATCACTGTAAGGACAGCTGGCCTCGGGCTGGTGATCCAAGGTAACCGCCCCTGTGGTTAGAGAACAGGAATTTTACAAATTTTATCAAAAGTAGAGACGCACAGTCTAAGCCACAATTTTGTAGTGGAAAAAAATCATTTTTAAGCATTTAACTCTTGCACTAATGATCATAATGGCAAATATTGACAGGACAATATCAGTTGACATTTGAAATATATGCCTATTTCTTCTTTTTTCTCTTTTCTCATCTGTGCTTCAGTCACTCTATGACCTTTAGTATTTTGGCAATGTCATTTGAGATCCTGACATGAGTCTGACTGAGTAAGTATTACCTTAGCATGAAAAATACGAGTTCATAAGATGCGCAAAACGTTATCCAACAATCATATTACTCCAAACAGTCCTTTGCCATATAAATGTTGCGCATTCTGATATTGCAATTGCACACCATCAGATCAATTTGAATTTTTTTAATTAAAATTCAAACAACTCTGATCAGCAGCCAACATTTCTGAGAACGTTCTCCAAACTCTTGATATTTCAAGCTTATTCGTGTTTGCAAAGAGACTCAGATTTGTGTTGTTGGCTATATAACTGCAAAATCATAGTAAGACCATATAAAGAAACATATTTCATTGCTTTCACTGCTATCCCCCATGTGATTTATCCCAACTGCTGGTCTGGCCTTCCCAACCTCCACATTCTTTCGGACACCACTACTCTTGACCTTTGTATAGAGCTGTGTATGCAAAAAGGCTTGGTGTTGCTTGGTGTGCAATCAGCAACTGAATCTAACCGGAAGAAAAAAGTACAACGATTGAAGACGCCTTTTCTATATCCCTAAAACCTACTTGTTTCATTTGTAAGCTCAGGGTTGCAACACGGTCACACAACTCTTTTCGCTTCTGCTAAAAGCTGAGAGGTTTGTTTTGGTTTTGTTGTGCGTGATATGCTAACATAAGCTTTTTTCTGATAGGAACTGTTCCTATTGCAGTGTGACTTTAGGTATGCTTGCATACCTAAAATGCAAGCTCCCTAAAATAGCCTTTTCTGGAGGTAATTTTGTTGAATATAAACTTGAAGTAGCACCAAAATAGGTTCCTGAACGCTGTTTCTCCCCACAAGTTAGAGAGAATAGAATGATATCAAGAATTTAGCAAATGCTGCAAGCTGAAACACATGGTCCAGAAAACTCACCCCTACCTTCCAACATATACAGACATACATTGGGTCAAGTTAACATACTACTACTCCTATGTGTGTGAAATCCTATATTTAGTCAGATTAAAGTGTGTAGAACAGCACAGAGAGAAGAGGAGAGGAGCACAGCTGCAGCGGTGGCAGGGAGGGACGGACAGGGAGAAGCGAGCACATGCTGGAGAAATGCTGACACCAGTTTTTTTTTTTTTTTAAACAGTGGACCTGACTACATATGGCAAGAGTGGATGCAAGCTTGATCACATGGTATGAAAAACAGCAATGAGGCGACACAGGAACAAGATGTAATTAAAACCTAAATCCCTCAAATAGCAGATTGCAGAGCCTATAAAGGCACACAGAGGTAAACTGAACATTTTACAGGAGCCTCTGTCCTCCGCATGGTTCTCCCTTTGGTCTGCTGCACAACAGAGCTGACCAGTTTCAGGAAAACGAAATCCTAAGAGACCAACAAATACCTAACTTCCTGGTATTTGTTCATATTGTGCTTTTTCCATGACAGCTTGAATATGCACTGCAGGCCTTAGACAACATTCTCTAAAACATTCATTGCTCTTGCATGTCTTCATAATTTTCGAACTGTGCATCTTGCATTTTGACAACAGAACAATGCATTTTCAATAACAGTGCACAGACCTACCATACAATTTAAGGGAGATTATTATCATAGTAGCAGGGCATGCTTAAACAATTAGTATTTTGGAATTACAAAGAATTACACTGCCCTACAAAAGTATTGTCACACTCCACAAACTTGGTAACTCTGGAAGAGCTGCAGAAATCCACCGCTCCAGAAGAACCTTTTGTTAATCTATAATCTAGTCTTTATACAATTGTGACAAAAAGAAAACCGCTGGTGAAAGATGCCCTGGAGTTTGTGCTGATCTTGAAAAATGCAACATGTAATGGAAGTACTACACGTCATGTGGTGGCAACATTTGTATGGTGGCAACATTGTACTGTGAGAATGCTTTTCTTTAGCGAGGACAGGAAAGCTGGTTGGGAGTTGATACACAGATGGAAAGACCAAATAGAAAGAGGACAACAGAGCCAAAACTGCAATTGGAATAGGTTAAGTCAAAGCAAATTCAAGTGTCTGATAGTCCAGTCGTGCTTTCTTCTCTCTTTCATTTCATAATTATGAATACTGTCTGTTGGTCTATCATGTGAGATCCCAATAAAATACACAAAAGTTTGGAGTTTTAAAGCAAATAAACATGATCAGTTTTAAAGAGTGAATACTTCCAGAAAGCACTGTGAACCTCCAATCAAAGTGGTACAATTCTTAAAACATTGAAACACTGAAACTTCTTACTATCATTTTTTATTTTTAGAAAATAGTAGGAGTGTCTTAATATTCTGATTAAAACAGCTATGCACAAGAGGAGGGAAAAACACTGCAGATTTCAGTTGAGTCAGCAATTTATACCCAACTTAACCTGCTCCAATGCAAGCACACAGCCACACCCATGGCCTTCAGAAATCTGTAAACAGCCGTCCATGTGTCATCTCTTCCTTTGGCACCTCCTCCTCCTTCCCTAATGTAGGCTACAGGTCCAAGCAAGGTCATAAATTAGGAACTAACCAATGGCTGCAGGCCAAACCACTTCTGCAGCCAACTGGAAAGGAGCACCCAGCAAAATGGGAGCTTGCAGGAAAACTCAAATCCGTTTGCCAAGACGGGCCTTGCAAAACAAGCAGAACAACACTGCCCCCGAACACAGCGAGGACAATGTTGCTCTGTGATAACAGAGCTTGACCGTAATGGCTGAGAGTTGCACAACACAACGGCAGCTCGGAGCGTCGCCGACAGTTGGCTGAAACTGCAGCACCAAGTGTGCTCCAAAACTGGAGTAGTGATCCTCAAAAACATATTTGCATTTAATCAGCTTACAATCTATACCAAAGGTCTCTGCAAAGGCTCGTGGGCAGACTCCATAGCCTGCAAGTCTGCTAAAGTGTTTGGATGTAGGCGTGCATGAAGTAGGAGTGTTTATGAATGAGAAGGGAGTCAGTGGGGCAGAAGTTTCACATGACTCGCATAGGGACAGTTTTTAATGCTCTAAATATACATATAGACTGTTTATAGATTTCTTCCGCTCAAAAGAATTGCTTCACCATACAAGCAGCAAAACTGGTAGCACAAAGAAGGATGTGCTGTGAGATTAATGTTGGAAGAGGGAATTTACATGTATGCAAGTGAAATCTGAGTTAAAAATGTTTATGAACACAAACATCTCGAGTCAAGAACCAAACATTGTAGCTGAAAGAGACACATATTAGCTTAATTAGCATTATTATTCCTGTGTGGCCTTATAACACATGTCTGAAGGTGATTTATGAACACAATGAGGCTGTTTTAATTAAACCTCTGATCCAATAGCAAAAGCTAATGTGCAAAATGTATTAATTTAGGAGAATATTTTTACACGAGGAAAGCAACAAAATCATTCATCGCAGTAGATTCTCCAGGTTTCAATATGTCTTTAAAAAGGAGTTAAAATATGAAGCTAAATTTAACTATTTGAGCTCATCTGAGACATTATTCCACAGAAACGGTGTGCTGGCTGAAAAATCTTCATCACTTTTAGTTCTCAGAGGACATTTTTGTATGGTCAAAAACTTTAGCTGTCATGATTGTAGATCTTAGTTGTACAATGTCACGAAGTCAGAAGCACAAACCCAGAATGGGCCTTAAAAGTTATTAGTGCACACAGGCCAGTGTTTACAGTAGCCACTGGCCTGTGCTTGCCACTACTATAGTGAACTGTCAACTTCTTATCATTTTTGTATTTTTCTTTCTGGAACTAAACCTCTGACTCACACACACAAAGTGGAACACAGAAAAAAAAAATCAAGGAAAAAGCTGAACTGGTTTATAAATCTCAGAGGATTGCATCTTGTCACAGGTTCATTGTAATTTGCCTTACATCTTAAAATATTATTTTTTTATGTATTTGATGGACAACTAATTGAAGAGAGACAGAAAACAGTACTTGCACACACCATTAATACAGTATCTCTGTTTGCACTTGCTGATTGCTCCAAGGAAAGAGTGAGAGAAAAAAATTAAGCTGCTTGATTAAACTTGGGGATTTTATTATTTGTACAAGCCAGTTAGACAGTGGAATATAATGTTACCATTAGGTATGATGCTGAAGACTAAAATAACAACAACAATAAAAAAAAAAGGAACAGAACCTATGAGTCTGTGCTGAGAAAAGGGAATAAGGCTTGGCAGCCTCTCTGCTTTATCTATAAGACATGGGAGGAAGGGTGTGGATGTGCTTTGGGGTTTAACTGTCAGGCTTTTATGAAAGTGAGCCAGAATGGAAATCTTTCCCCTAAATACAGGTTTGTTAGAAACAGCACAATCTTGTGTGCTAACAGCTGAAAACTGAAGGAAAGACCACACGAGCTACCAGTCAAGAAATGTTTACTTTCACTGTCAAAACTTGTAACCGTATTTCAAGAGATTTATCAAGTCAGCTTCTGGGGTGACTCTGCCTGACAAGACAGAACATCAAAAAAAGAAACTGCATGTAAATGATTAGGGGAGAACAGATAAACTGGGTACAGGCTTGGCTTAGTCAGCAACTTCCCCAAGCAGATTGAGATATGACAGGGGAAGGATGGGTTCACCATCCTTATACCTGTGAGACTAAATGGATTCAGACAGTGTGAGCAAACATGTCAACTAATGCATGAGTGGACCAAAGGCTTGACAAGCGGGTGGAGGGGAGGGTAACAACCAAGATGCTCATAGAATCATAGAATGTACTCAATGGGCCACAGAGAAATCGGACTTGACATCTATAGCGTTTCTTCCAAGACGCAGACACGTTTAGTGAAGGAATTACATCAATGTTCACACAAATGGGGGGTTTTATATTATAGTTAAACATCCAGCTGAAAAGTCAGCAAGTGTCCAACATCAGGAGCAGAAGATGCAGGCTAATAGTAGGACTCTGGAAGAAAATGATATGATTTCTGAAACGCACGAAAAGATTGACCTGAGCAAAACTATTTGGTATTGAGTTTTTCCAAACACAATGTGTTAGAATCTGCAGGAGATGATATTGTTGATGGATAAGACAAAGAAAATGCCTGCAAAAGCAGAGAGGTGTGTGCTTGAATAATGCAATATAATAGAAAAGCCAAAAAAAAGTAGTATTGTCTCCGTCTTCACTTTTATGGAACCTCGTAATTAAAACCACACGTGCTGGTAAAAACATTCTTTAGGGAGCAAGAAAATGATTCCAAAAAGGACATGCAGCATTTGCTGCCACACCCATCATTGCTGCTGAATGTCTGACATGTAGAGAGATTTCTGATGAGCCTCATTTTACCACGTCTCCACATTGAAGTCTATATTATTGAATATCTTTGCAGCAACATTAGCAGGAGGAACAAAGGAAAAACATTCAGACACATTGCTCTGGAGCCAGATTTTGTTTGCATAAGGGGTGTCTGTCCTGCGTACGTCACTGGTTTTGTATTTTGTCCAAAACTGAACGCGCTAGTGCAGTGCTTATATTTAATGCAACTATTTAATTAAGGCAAAGCTTACAAAGAAACCAATCAGAGAGGAAAAAGGGGAAGCAGCCATGGAAACGGATTCAGATCAATTTGTTCAGCCTTTCCATCTACAGCGGCATCTATCATGAATCGGTGTCTGGAGGATCAAATGAGTAACTCTGTATTAAAAATGATCTTCTGCCATTACTATTCCCAGAAAATGCGACGAAATCAATTGAGAATTAAAAGACCCCCTGCATTTTCCTTGCTCCTCTCTTTTTTCAATGGTCGCTTCAACACTCTATATGAACTTTATCGTATACATTGCAAGATGTGTGGCATCTCGGAATTTCCAACAGACTGCATATCTTATTAATGACATGCAAGGTTTGAATTTATGATGCTTGGGATATAATTTCCCCTCATTTCCTGCATTCATCATGCTCATATGCTGCTCATATGCAGGGGTACTATTGCACAACGCGATGCTGTTTTGATGACATCCTGACGATACATGGTCCAGCGCCCAGCTCAGACTCTTGGTCTCACTATTATTCAGGGTATTCTTCATATTAATTGCATTCCTTAGAGGAAAAGTTCAGCCACATGTGTAACCACATTACTTTGGGTGCTGATACAACGCCATCACTCTAACTTTCTTTGGTGCATGGGTGTTCAAAAGAATGCCATAACAGTAATCAGTATATGTGATATTAAAACCATTGCATCATAACAAGCGTCTTTAAGGTCTGCTTAGTTTGACCCACTGCTGGGTGAACTGAATGTCGATGCTGACCCATATTGCACAAAGGAGCAGCCAGCTGCCGTTCAGCCCCAGACAATGGACTGTTAGACAGCATGTCAACAACAACAACAGAGAGTGCTTCGTCGACCGAATCAGGCCGAAGAGAACATTCGAGTTCGGACATCATCATTTCATCATCCTCAGGTAAGCGCCTTGCAAGAAACTTGTTCATGGCGCTTGAGATTTTGTCACTTTAAAGCAGTAAGTTTCAAAGTATTTTACTTGGTTTTTAAGTGATGACCAACACAAAGTGGTGCAGAGTTGAGAAACAATTTTCAACATTGTTTTATTACTAAAAATCTGAAAATAGCGGGCTACATCTGATTTGGTCTCCTTCATTCGGATAAAACTAAGAATACTCCGTGCAAACGATAACGCTCAGAAATCACCTAGAACAGAGAACAGGGTCAACCTGTGAAATTGAATCTTGGTGAAAATACTCTTAGTTCTTTCACGAAACAAAACTACAGGAAATGAGGGAAATGTGTGGCTTTTTTCTAATAATAATAATAACTTGTTCTTGACATGTGACTAATGGCTTTCATGCAAATCAGATTCATTCACCTGAGTTGTGGCTCGCCGCAAGTCCTCCAGAGTTACTATGAGCTGCTGACAACTTCTCTCCTTGCCTGGCCCTTTGCTGATTGCACGTGATTACAAGCAGCAGTATCACAGAAAAGGGGAAGCTGAATACAACTACGTGCCACACTTTTCAGATGTTTATTTGTGAGATATTTTGAACGCCGTGTATCTCATGCCCATACTTTTGCATCTAACTTTCCATGTGTCCAGTCCCAGGACATACGTTTCATTATGCAACGGTTAAATACACAGCATCACAAGATTACGTAAGCCTTCTCCTGGTGCCTCTTGTTGTGGGATATACGTGCTGACGTCATTTCTTGGCATAAAGAAGAGGGAGCATGGAGCCAGTGTATGTGGAGCTCTGTTATTAACAAGGAAGAAAATATATTACATTCTTATTGCTGTGCAAGCATTTCTGAGGATATTATTAAGATCTTTTATTTATTTATTTATTGCATTTCAAATGAATTATTTTAGATGGTATTTTGATTGAGTCCCCCTCCCAAATAAAAAAAAAATTAGATATATAAAAATCAATGTTATGGATGAAAGCAAGATAAATCTGCAGTACGGTAATGAATGCAATAGGAGTGCACGAAAAAAAAAACACACACATGTAAACCGTGTCAACACACATGTAAACCGTGTCCGTGTGCGCCTTGATGATTCTTGCTAATGAAGCCGACATGGGGAAAGACGCAGGCGATTCCACGTTACTCCAAGTTAAAATGGAAACGCAAAGACCTGAGTGTGCAATCTCAAGTGCAAAGCGGAAGTGGCCTCGTCCAATCAAAAACCGTGGCAGGATTGAACGCGAGGCGAGCCAAACAAACGCAGTTGCCACGAATAAAATAAAACTAGTCGAAGCAAAAATAGCATCGGCTTGAGTGCAACAAAAAGGAACATCTGCTGCGAAGTGCAGCGAGTCCCGCACTTACGCGGTGCGTTGGCTGCGCGCGCTCGTGCGTGTGTGTGTGTGTGCGTGTGTGTGTGTGTGCGTGTGTATGCGTGTGTGTTTTCAACAAGGGCACATGGTGGAGCATGGCTGGCGCTGTAGCCCATCCCATGCACGGACACAATGCACGTCTGCAGGCCCCCGCCTCGCAGTTTTAAACGCCGCCTCGCTTGTGATGGATTTTTTATTTATTTATTTATTTTTTGGTTTCCATCCCGCGCGCGGTCCGCCACAAAACGTGAGGCCGAGATCACGTACTCACCGTCGGCTTGAGGTGCGGAGGACCACGCATCCACTTGGGTCGCCATGGCGCTCTCTCTTCCGAGTGCTCGGTTAAAAACCCACCTCACAAGTCACGGCGCTGGGCTGCAGTCGGCGGCAGGAGATTCCCCCCTCACCCGGAACAAAGCTGCGCTGGTTTGTCCGCACAGATTGAGATGCGTGGAGGAAAAAAAAAAAAAAAAACCAACAAACTAACTGGAACGCCGGAACTGTTTTCCTCTTTTCGCTCGCGCTGCACCGTCCCCGATTAAAGAGCTCCAAAGAACATAAAAAAATAATAGAAATATGATGACACAGAGTGTCGAAATGCTACGGATAAAAGTGTCAGCGGCTAAGACGGAAAAAAAAAAAAATAATAATAATAATAAAGTCGTCGGGGAAGTAGGGCAAGCTCGCTGGTCGGATTGGATTTCAGCAAACCGCCTGCAAGATAAACAAAGTCTGTTTTTAACTTTACAGGAGCGTTCAGAAGAAGAGTCACGTGGAAAAATACACGGATGGGGAGTGGTCAGCGGAGGGGGTGGGTGCTGGTCCGGCCCGACCAATCACAGGGCAGAGCCATAATGTGGAAGCAAAACAGGAGTTCAAATGGTCTGGAATAATTACTGGGGCACTGTTTGTCCAATTAAATGTTTTATTTTTCAGTGATAAAATGCGAGGCTACTTAGCTGCAGCTATTAGTTGCTATTGTATGATTCTTTTCTTTTATTATTGCACGCTAAATCTAGCTTAATGCAGATAGAACCAGAGGTGGGTAGTAACTATTTACATTTAGGCTACCAGATTGCGTTTACTTTTCCTTGTACTGTCAATCAGGCTTAAGTACATGCTGCCAAATGTGCTAGTGGCAGAGAAGCAACTTACCATTCCAGGAAAAATGTTTAACCAGCTTTATTGGTGGCATGAATGCTCATCCTAATAAGCCTGAGCATTCATGGTAGGCTATGCCTATGGGGAAAAAACTGCAGTGTAGCAAAGAGCAAGGGGAGAGTGTAAGCAGCATGTTCACTAGGATGATTGACAGTGCTAAGACCCTATTATCTGCCATAGGGATACTATGAGCAACTTCTAAGCCATAAGTTGATTTCAGTTTCTATTCTTTTTTTCTTTTGATTTTATGTAAATGTGCAGCAAACCTAACAGTGGAGCAATTCTTACCTGGACGTAACATATCAATTGCTGCATAATAAGCACATGCAGGGTTTTGCAAAACTATGTTTCTGCATTTAACATAAAGTGATGCATGGGCACTACCACATGGAAATGAAGGGGAAATTATACATGAGTTTAAGATCTTTTTTTTTAAATTTTACAAATAAAAATATTAAAAATGTGGCAAGCACGTGTATTCAGCCTTCCTATTTTACATTCATAAATAAATGTATCAAATATGTTTTCAATTCATAAAAACACAATAAGACCATTCACAATTACTTATAAAGTCATTAAAAGTTTCTTGAAACACTTTTAGTATCCTAGTTGTAGTGTAAAAATATGTGGAAAAAGTTCGAGGAGTTGCGACGAATGGCAGGTCAGATGTCGGGATGGTCGACTCGACACAATTAGCTGTAAGCCAAATTACAACACTGATGGTAAACTGGAAATGTGTGAAGAGCTTTCTGGGTTAGTGGTTCATAGGAATCTGTAGTCAGAGTGACAGATTCCTATGAGTGGGAGGTTTTAGCACATTGTGCTTTGCATCAGAATTTACACCACAAAGAACACCTAAAGCAATGCAACACAATAAAGGAAATGGAGACATGTGAATTGATTTTTATATCATATTAATTAATTTATTTTATCAAAAACCATTTTTGTTGATCACATGTATCTGATGGGAGTAAACCCGACACTGAAAAGCAAATAGACAAAAATAAAAAACATGACCTCCATTCATAATAGCTATAATTTCTAATAGGATATAAAAAAATAACTTGGTATACATGGAACTGAGTATTTTTACTCAAAAGACATTATGACAGCTACCATAAATACTTACAATAAGCAACAATTTTAACATCACAGCCTCACAAAAACTCTCTCACACATGCGTACAACACGCTGAGGAGCTGCAGGTAGAGTTGCACAAAGATACCCTGAAAGGACATCACACGTAGTAATAATATTAATCAAGTACTACACAAACAGCCACATTTAGATACTGTTAGACTTCCCGCTGTTTCACTTCTGCACGAGTTAAAGGAAAACAGTTTGATGTTTAGGTGTAATCCAGCTGCAACAACGTGAGTTCAGAGGAAGAAGAAAACGGTTTCAGATGAAGGAGCAAACAGTCTTCTGCAAACTCTTCTGCACACAAAACTCAAGCAAAGTAACAGTCTAGCATCAGGCCTTGGCTTATAGTTTGGGCTTTTGTAGCTGCTGGAAAGGCAGAAAGGATGTGAACTTCCGGGTGTTTGGCTTTGACTTAGGGACTCCAGTTTGTGCCTTTTGTTTACAAATTTGTAGTATTTTACAGAGCTCTATAAGGCCTCTTCTGATTTCTTCTGATGTTATTGTCAAGGTAAATTAATAAAAAAAAAATTCTTAAATCTGTTAAAGTATTGCAAAAAAATAAATAAAATAAATAAATCTGTAAATTAATTGTTTTTGTTTTGTTTTATATAGCAGGAAATGAAAACACACAAACAATTCACCAAATCTAGAACTGTCAAACAGATTAAAAACAAAACAAAGAGAAGGTCTTTAGGAAAAAGAAATACCCATCACTGATAAAAAAAAAAAAAAGGGTAACAAAACAAAATGTACAATCATACTTTGGATTTTTTGTTCATTCATGTAATCTTTTAGTTACTGAAAAGCAAACATGCAAGCCTGAAGCACCTGTCAATATTGTGGGTGCCATTTGTAAAAATGTGTAAAAAGCCTTAAAAAGAAGTGATTTTTTTTTACAGGAGTGGTAATTACACACTAGGAAATCAGTAATATTACAACCTTTAAATTTTGATATAAATTTAAAGGTTGTAATATTGCTTTATCACGCACACATCTACATAACCATTAGAACTATTGACATCCCAAATGTTTTTTCTGAAGAAGAATGTTTTCTGTCCTACCTCCACATGTGTACTATGCTGACATTTTCACTGTAACCTTGTGCTTTGACATGACAAATGGTGAATATGTGAAAAAGGTCTTCATAATGGCAGAGAAAGTCTGATGCAGTGGGATGTTTCTCTTCCAAAGGCTTTTTACACATCTTTAATAAGACGGCCATTGTTTTTGAAGGCCATATATAATATTGCAGATAAATAGTTTTTATTTATAAATAGTTTTCATTTAATCTCAAACTTAATGCTGCTTAGACATGTAAATAAAAATATAAGGTAATCAAATGTAAGACCTCATAATCTCACTTTGCATTTGGGAGGAACCTTAAGCCAAAGAATAGATAGTCTCCAACTGGCATGGCTCACACATGTTTTGTTTTTTTTAAAGAGGTAAATGTTTATAACAGTTTATGTCCTATCAATCAGCATGGAATAGAAAAAGGAAAAAGTGCAAGTACTATTGCTAAATACAGTTTATCTTTCTAAGGCTCACAAAATAAAGAAACTATCAGCACTTTAAAATCATCTGTCAAAGTAGAGCTAATTACAATCTAATGAAAGCATGTAGAAACTACAGAATGGCTCATTAAGTATCTGTATTCATCTATAGGCACAAAATACTTTGATCAACTAAGATCAAATCACTTCTACAAGGAGATTTTCTTTAGTCCAGAGGAAGAACAGTCACAAACCACACATTGTACACAGTTTGAAAAGAAATCCTTTTTCAGCTCATGAAGCTTTACATGAAAAAGACAAATTTTGACTGACAATCAAGTCAGCTTTTGAATGTAGACACAGTCAAGAGGCCTTTAGTCAGTGAGCTACAAAGACAAGTATTCCATTAGCAGAACAAATACACAGAGAGATTGATTTGAAACAATTTTTTTGTCTCAAACTTGAACAATTTGTACTGATGTGAAATCAGGGCTAGACTATTAGTATGTTTCAAGATACAGTTTGAAATGCACAGAAATGAAGAAAGTCTTCTTTCTTCATTTCTGAAGACAAAACAAAACAAAACAAATATTTGATCAAAATTGAAGTTTCCTTCTGTTTAAATGTAGCTTCTCTTAATATTGTGAGTTTTAACTTGTGTATGGTTTTCTTTTTCTCACCGTCAAAATGTAAGTTTTCAATTTTTTTTTTCTAAAGGTCGAGATCAAACTTGAAATTCTGTTTCATTTTTTTCTATATAGACAAATTTTATGACCAATCCATAGCCACATACTGATGTACCTAGCAACAGTGAGGCAGATGAGGAAACACTTTACAGGTAGAAATCATGCGCTGTGTTCAGCTCATTATTTTACAAACATCAATCAAATGAGGCAAAGGTCAGAAAATAACAAAAAAAGAGAAAATTCTCATTTCATTTCAGTTCAGTCCTAATATTCAACATTACAAAATACTGAAAGACACAGAAACAGACCCAGATGTCTGACTGCATTGTCGTGATGCAGCTCTCCATGCAGCTTGCTGTGTTTTGCTTGTCAGAATGCATAACCTTTCTACATTCATCATCAGTTGACAAAAGTTGATTTTGAAATGTTAATGTTATAAAAACTCAACAGTCGGGTTCGTGGAGGAAATGGACTCATGTCACCTTTCAAAAAGAGCAACGGTTTACTGGAACCACGCCAAAACACTTTCAGTCCAAAGTTAAAACAGTTGGTAATTACAGTATGCACACCTAACAGTCTGGAACAACAAAGTGGAACCACAATAATACCACTCTAAAGATGTGAAAGCTTTAAAACACTGCTGCTTTCTGGCTTCTTGTACGAGCAACGGGATGCATGCTGGTGAAACCTTTATTTTTAGCATGTCTGTGTTCCGTATTTGTTAATCCAACTTTGGAGAAAGACAGTTAAGAACACATACTATCCAGGTTTATTTTGAAGCAGCAGGCTTCTATGATTCACCCAAGAGTGAACCTTAATATTTTTCTTAGTGTTTAAAGAGGCTTAACGATGTGCTTTACTGTACTTTAATAC
This sequence comes from Poeciliopsis turneri, assembly GCA_922788865.1. Taxonomy (NCBI): domain Eukaryota; kingdom Metazoa; phylum Chordata; class Actinopteri; order Cyprinodontiformes; family Poeciliidae; genus Poeciliopsis; species Poeciliopsis turneri. The sequence goes on along the minus strand of CAKLNU010000082.1, from coordinate 947,033 downwards.
ATGAAATGAGTAGTGGTATGTAAGGCAGTGGATCCTAATATTTTTGCTGTGTTAAATCTAAAAACAGTCGAAAGTTGTTCAACCAAAAATAGCTGAATTTTAGCTGTCTGAATTCGCACACAGCTGTCCACAATGTAAAAAAAAAAAAAAAAAAACATTAAAGAAACAGCTTTTTTTTTAGCACATACCCAATTAAAGTTTTCTCTGAGGTCTGACCTACCAATTTCAATTTTGACTGATTCTATGTCATCATACATCCAGATTTCAGAATCAGTCACGGCTGATGAAACATAGAATAAAACAATCTGCATGTTCTTTATAGAGGTAGAACCTTAAAATGTAAGGAAAACAATGAAAGAATTACAATATAATACCCTAAACTGTGGCTGAATCTGTATGTAAGAGAATTTAAAAAGTTTATTGGGCAAAAAGGTTGGGATTTGATAGAACAGGAAAAATATATTTTTTTTCTATTTGAGTTCACTAATCAAAGTAGATCAAGGGAAGACTGTCAAACTGATTGTTGGATCTCGAGACAAAAGTCCAAATTTCTAGTCAAATCTTTTTTAAAAAACTTAATTGTTGCAGTTTTAATCTTTTTTTTTTCACTAGTCACTTCTTAAAATCCCCATCCTCCCTAAAAGGCGTCCAAAGCCAACCAGAACCAGACACGTGGGGTTTCCATGTCAAAATGTCCCTTTCAGGGCAACACTGTGTCATAGATTGAAAGACAAAGAAAAGAGAGAAGGAATACCTCTGTTGTGGGTTTTGCATGCAATGCATGCCAGGTAACAGCAAAGCCATTGCTACTGCTAAGTGGTTTCAGCAATGATAACTGAATCACTGTTATTTTTATTTTTTGTCAAAAACCCAGGCATTTCTCTCATCTAATATAAATATTCAGTTTCAAGTTTTTCTGGGAGTGCCTTGTTGGCGAAGTGATCAGGAATCTCAGTCGCACCTACACTCCTCTCAACTATTGCAGTAAAGATCTGCAAGACGTTTCTTCAGTGATTCGCCCACTCTTCACCTACTCGTCCTGATCTACATAAATGCTGCAAAGCATAAATATCTAACTCCTGCCTCCTGAGCCACTTCATGTGAGCTGTCAGATTAGGAGGACTCCACAGTGACGACAGCCTCGTCGGCCTTGCAGGTGACAGTGGGAGAGGAGGGAATCTCTTCGCACGGATCCAACACGGACAATTTCACACTGAGCTTTGATCTGGGGGAATCTTCGCCGATTTCCTGCACCGCTCCTTCCCCCTTCCCCTCATCCAAGCGCCCTTTCTGCAGCTCCTCTTCCCCTCTCCTCACATGACAGCGACACACCTCGATGCCAGAGTCGCCCGTGAGCCGTCTGTGACTGAAATGATCCTCCTCGTCTTCTTCATCCTCCTCCTCTTCGTCTCTATCTTGGTTTTGCTCCTCTTTGTTATTTGTGTTTGGTGAGTGCAGATCCTTTACGGAAGGAGAGGGCGTTTCATTATAAGGTGAGGGCGAGGCCTCCACAGCCGCCGATGGGTCAGAGGGCACGAGGAAGTGAACTTGACCAGGAGGAGCAGAAGATAACAGCACGAGGGGGGAGAGAGGGAGGCGAGCGGGATGTGAGAGTTGCGAGTGTAAAGGGAGGGAAAGCGGAGGACAAGGAGGCGAGAGTCTGTCGCTGCCAGCAGAGGAGCGTCGCTGCACTGGTATGACGTCAGGAGTGGCGGCGGGTATCAGATCCGGGGGAACTTGAGACGGGGAAGGCGACGACCTCGGCACGACAGCGTAGTCGCCCCCGGCTTCACTGGGTGTGGACATACGGCTGCTGTCATACGTCTCGTCGGTCACCTGGACCGAGAAGGAGGTGCTGGATGGGGAGGTGAGGGAGCAGGACTCGCAGGAGCAGCTGGTGTAGTTGTCGGAGCTCTGGGAGGAGGTCAGCCCACTGGTGCCGGGGCCCAGGTATGGAGGACAGGGGTGCCGGTGGTGATGGTGATGGGGATAAGAAGAGCTGGGACCCGCCATGGTCCCTCCCTGGAGGGCGAAGATGGAGCTGTAAGGAGGAGGAGGCGTGCTGGGCTGGGCAGCCACCTCTTCATAGGAGGGCAGCTTCAGAGAAGTCAGGAAACCTGCAGCAAAATTTTAAAATCATTTTTAAAATTGCCAAAAGCCACAAAGAATTACATCCAGCAGCCACTCAGTTGATGTCATAATTACAATTGACTAAAGCATTACTTAAATCTTTAAGCACTTTGTAATGTTGAAACACAAACTTCAGAATATTTTCTAAGAATTTTCTGTAATAGACGAGCACAAAAAGTAGGGCTGGACATATGGGCCTTGCTGAATGTCATAATATTTTATAGTATTTACTGTGATAATAATAAAAGGGAAAATAAAATATTTACAACTTAAAATAAACTTCTGAATTTTCAGAAAACCAAGTACATAAACACATTTGATTTAATCACTAAACTGTACACAGCAACACTATTTGATCATATTTTTGTATATATTGGTATTTACTGTCCCGACTCTACTAGGGACAAGGCTGTTAGAAAATGGATGGATGGTATACTGGTGCTCTAAAGGAAGCAAAATTGGATAAAATAGTAACTATAACAATTCCAACAATCAAGTTAGCTCTGGAGTTTCAAACATCATTAATTGGAGTTCAACACAGTCATAAGTATGAATCTAAATTGGTGTGCATTTGCATTCAGCACCCCTGAGTTCAATACTTTCTATATTCACATTCTTTCAATTGCAGCTGCAAACCCTGGGGGGTCAGTTTCTATTAGAGTTAAATTTCTAGAAACTAAGCTTTTTGCTGATAGTCCTGCAAAATGACTTTAACTCAGACAGACTGAATGGAGAGCATCTTTGAACAGCAATTTTAAAGTCTCTCCAAATTTTATGAATTTGATTTAGATTTGGATTTTGAGCCATTCTAACATATGAAAATAATTTGATTTAAACCATCAGTCCTCTGGCTGTTTGGCTCTGCTCTTTTCTGATTTTCACTTGAATAAAAAAGAAATCACAATTATGCGCTACTTTGTGTTGGTGTATAACACCTTAAAATCTGTGATGAAAAACATAATTTACCACATATTCTGTAAGAAAAGGAAACTTTGTTCTCTCTCCCAGAGCTGTGCAAACAAAAAGACATCATTCTTTTGTTGCAGTCCTGTTTGGGAGTTCTTGCTGCTGGTTCTTATTTGGTGAAGAACATTTTGCTCTTTGGGAGTCCACGAAATTTTGTAAGATAAGTCAGAAGCCAGAACGATTCTGATGGATGATGTAGGACCCAATGAGAACTTCTCAATAGTTCCCATCTGGTTTTTTTTTTTTTTTTTAAGTATAAAATGTTATGGCCAAATGGAACACTTTATTGTTGTTGCCACTGTGAACATTTTTTTTCCCCCACTAATCAGTCTAATCTGGAGCTCCTCAAGTCAAAGAAATGGCCGTGGACGATTTAGTCAAATGAATCACATTTAAAGATGCTCAGAATTACTTCAGGATAAAGTCAACATACTGAGGTCCAACATTGAAGACGGGTAGTTACAGGCGCCGTTATAAGCAATTAGATTGATTTCCCTTTGCCTTTGCTGCTGCTGGATTCTCAGCTTGGCTCGGCGGTGCCGGTAAGCACAGAAACAGCTGAAGAGGATCAGGACCGTCCACAGCAGCCAAAACCCTGTGGGAAGCAAGACAGCTCTGTAAATAAACAACAACATTCAGCACGTTCGTCAATCAATCACAGGAGGCCAAAAGGCAGGATCAATGTGTTTTGGCATCACATGTCTCTGATCACAAGTGATTAGTAGTACGAAACATAAAACCCCCCCCCGAGGTTCAACAATACTCTGAAAAAGTTATTTTCCCATAAACCCGATAACTTGTGTGTTCTGTCAGACCTGATGATGTGTCTTTTGCAACCCTCTGGAGGAATATTGGTGAACAGCTATGAGTGAAAGGGTTAAGTTCATCCTCTGGGACTGAAACTTTAAAGGCTACTCAAGAAAATCTTCACTGAGGCAGGTGAAATTGCTGGTGTACTTAGATCATTGTCCTGGGTATTGATGGCCAAACATTTGCTTAAAAGTGGATTCAAGCAGAAACACCCCAGTAGCCAAAAACCACCAGACCACCACAGCCTAGTTTGTCTGTATATATGATGCTGAATGCTGTGTAAGTTTTAAACTGAATGTAATAAGAATGTAATAATATTTCTGTACCTCTTGGGTATTATCAAAATGTGGTTTTGGGTTTTAGAAAAGGCTTTGTTACCATTTGCAGTCTGATTTATGTCAGTGATTTATTTTTATTTTTTTAATCAAAAGGTGTGTTGCTTTTTGTGGTCTTTGTTGCTGGATTGATTCATTCCAAGTGGTTTATTGGTTCTATGTGACAGTAGCCAGACCTGGGTGTTGCTTGTGAAATTCAACCAAAAGCTATGATTAATCCCAGTTAATACATGAATTACAAGGGAACAGCTATATTTTCACACAGTGGTAGGCCGATTTTGATATTTTTTTTCTCTGTCTATCAAATTGGAAACTGCTCTCTGTATTTTCTTGGGTTATTTTTGTCTGATTCAAACTAACCTGACTAAAATAGTCTACATTTCCTCAAGTCTGCTTTAAAAAAGTAGTGTTCAGGTAAAATTATATATATATAATGTGTTGAATAAAAGTTACAAAAGTGTCCCTGATAATACCTTTTCATTATCGGAACATTTCATCTTAATTTAAAAGTCGTCAATTGACTTACACCAGAGTTCATAGTAATAGGTACAGCAGCCCGTTTCTCCACAGCAGTGTCCTGTTTCACACCGGTAACCTGGACTGTTGTTGGCTCCTGGACAGTACTTAGGACTGACCACAGGCTGCCTGCCAGAACCGACGTGATGCTCCACCACCTGGTGGACAAAGCAAGACACTGCAATGTAACCACAGTCAGCTTCTGTCAACAGATAAACGGGACACACGAATAAATTCATACTATTACATTCTGTCTTTGGGGTTTTATGATGAACACATACCATTCCACAACAAGGAAGAGAAAGTAAAATGTTGGCGGATAAATTTGAAGTGTGGTGTCCATTTACATTTTGGATCCTCTTCTCTGATACATGCAAATAAAATCCACAGATGCTTGTTGGGGAACACGGCAGACATATCAGGAAGAAAGTTGTGGAGACGTTTAAAGCAGGATTAGGTTATAATCCAGTATTCAAAGCTCTGAAAATCTGAAAAATATCTGTCCAATACGTCATCTGAAAATGAAAACAGAATAGCAACCCTAAATACACAACCTCAGCAAGGCCATTGCAGCATGTTTCTTACTGCAATGATCTTGGTTAAAATACATCAGTCTATGAGAATGTCCCAGTCAAAGTCCAGACCTAAATCCAATTTAGAATCTGTGGCAAGACACGGCAGTGAATGTTCTCAGACACTCTCCGTCCAATCTGAATGAATTTGAGCTGGTTTGCAAAAAAGGATGCACACCAATTTCAGATGCGTCAAAAGCAAATAGAGACCTGGTCAAACAGACAAGCAGCTGTACATGCAGCGAAACGTGGCTCTACTGAGTATTGAGTTGGAAAGGCTTAATACAAAAGAATGCAATAATTTCTGATTTTTATCTACAAAAGAAATGTTACGCCACATATTATCCTTTCTCTTTCACATAATAATTAGCACCACTTTGTTATGGACAATCACATTACATCCTAATATATGCATCTGAGCTTGTCATTGTAAAGTGAGAAAATCTGATAAAGCTCACTCGTCTTGTGAGGCACAAAAACATTTTAGCAGATTCATGATAGTTTTCATCATTTGCAGGTCAAATCCAAAAGACAAACATCACCTTGTCAGCTGTGTTTCTGTCGATCTCCAGCACAGGCACCTAGAGTGTGACAAATACAAGAAAAGTTGTATTTGAATTGGACAACATCACGCTACAGCTAAACGCAAGCAAATATTAAACACATTGTAAAAATGTGGGAACGACATCGGAACAAGCAAAGGCATCTAAATCTGGTCTGCACATACTTTACTTACAACACACGACCCAGAAGTGCTAACGAGCAACAATGCATTGCCATAGCAACAGCTAAGAGACAGGCTGTGAGTTTGTTTTTCTTTTTCTTTTTATTAACCACATGTGGAAAATGTTTTTTTTATGTCGTTTAAAAGCTGACCTCCTTACCGTTACAGCTTCAGGTGCAACCAGCTCCTGCAGGGACATCGTCATCTGATAAAAAAGACACAACGATCAGGACAGAGGACAGCGCGAGCGTGATAAGACGGTGATGGCAAGACTAAGCAAACAATATGTTATTAGTCCAAAAGTGGCAAACGCTTTTCCAGTCAGATACTGTCAGCTGCTTGACTGCTGGCTTATCAAGGTGACAAAGAGACTCTTAAACACACTGATTTCTCTCTGTGGTACGTAAGTGACAGAAATCACTCATTTCTGGGCATATTTACAAAATTTCTTCCTGTGGCCTCCGATGTTCTTCTTACAAGTCTTGCTTAAACACATGAAATACGTAAAGTGGCAAAGAAAACATATTAGTGACAACTAAGTAGCGTCAATATTCTAATATAAAAGAATTTTAAAATCACTTAGGTTTTTCTGGTCAACTGTTCGAGAGACAAATATGTTCCTACAAATGAGGGATACCAGATTCAAATAGACAAAGGTTTGAATAATTAAAGACATTTTTTTCAGAGAGCATAATCACAAACGTTACTCAGTTATCCATGCCTGCAACAGTTCAACATCTTCATGTTATCCAATAGAAAGAGATCCAGATGGGAAATCCAGACATGCTTCTTTCCAGCGACACGTTCAGATGGATGAAGAAGTTTTCCCCGACCCGAAAAAATACACCTGAAAATCAGATGTCTGCATACACTGTATAAAAATAAACATGACCTGTTTTTCTTACTGTTAGATAATAAAACTGATTAAACATGTATTGTTTTGGGAGAGGTTGGGATTACTAAAACAATCTAATTGAATTGACTTATAATAGGATTGTTGTGCTTTTCAGAAAGTTCTGAAAGCCCAGAGGATTTCACCATGGCTTTTTAAGTCATAAATGTCAAATTATGGTGACATTTGAATTAAATTGAAGCAGACTCGTGGATGTTTTGTTGTTTGACATCAACAAAAAACAACAAGAAAGATATCAGGAAGAAAATCGAGGGCCTCTAATTTATGCTTAAGTAGAATTTCCAGATTTCTGAAGGTGTCAAGTTTACCAGTTCAGACACCAAGACATATTGCATGGGAATGTCCAGCTATACTATTCAGTAAGGAGGCAGATTCTGTGCCCCAGAGATGAACGTCCCTTTTATGTGAAAGGGTTATATCAATTCTAGAGCTTGTTTGAAATTGGTAGACGGTCCCACTGTCTGCCTTGAAATTAGTTCTCTACCATCATGGGCTGAAAGGCCACTATACAAGGACAAAGATTACTCCAAAAAGATGAGAGCATGACAGCTTACAAATGCACTCAGGGTCAAAGACCTTAGCTTTTGGAGACATGTACTGTCTGTATGGCAGTTTCTGTTGCCATACTTGTATTATCATGAATTTTGTGCTCTAACACAGAATAATGTCTGACCATCAGTTCCTGACCTTGAGGCTTAGGGCACTTTGAGTTATGCACATCAGTAAGTCCATATTGCTAAGACAGAAGAGTAGGCTTTAGTCTGGCCTAGCCAAAGTCTGAACCTAAATCAGGTTTTGATGGCATGCTCTGTATTAATTCTTTATGATCAACACACTAGCGGAACAAATCAGAGTCAGGCTGGGGGGGCGGGGCTAATAACATCTGCCCCTTTATACCCAAATAATAAAGCTCATGACAATTTAACTTTACAACATAGACAATGCTGCGATCGGCGCCAAAGTTAAAAACATCCAAAGATATATATATATATAAAAATATAAAAAATATAATATAATATTCTACCTCCCCCCCAAAGCTCCGCCTCTGGATCAACATGAAAGAATTAATACAGTTCTGCAAAGAAGAGTTATTTCTTTCACACTGAGGTAAAACATTTATTACCAGTTACTGTAAACACTCGGACCAGTTGCTAGGTTTAGATGACCATTATTTCTTCACATACAGTCAGCTTAGTTTGAATAACTTATTTTACTTCAACAATGAGATCAGCATTTAGAATTTACTTTGGTTATTTTTGTCTGACCAAAAGATGTGTTTGATGATCTGAAACTTTTAAGTGTGAAAAAAGGCAAAACTAAAATAAATTTGTAAGGAAACAAATATGCACAGAACTTTATTTCTCCTAGAACCTCTTCATGTTTTCTTAGTCATCCATTATCACATCATTAAAAAAAAAGAAATCACATGACTGACATCGAAAGCTTATAGATATGACCTCCACCTCAGTGAAGGTCATGTGAGTTGACAGCAGGCGATAGAGGTAAAATATCCATGTGTGCTGCATAAGGGACTGCAGTCAAAACAATAAAATAGAGCTGGGCTTGTTGCACACTAAGACTGCAGCCATGTAAATTAGACATGCTTGCTTAACAACTGACTGCTGCCTGTGGTCAGCACAACTGAACAATGTTGGCCCAGCAATGTGCGCTCCATATCCGGACAAACACACCCACACGCCCACACACACACACACACACAAACAGGCAGTTGTGCATACGCAGCATTAAATTTATGGCAAAAATAGCACTGATATGTGTTTACTAACCAATATAAGGCCACAAATATGCTACGAACGAATACTCTGTGGCTGCTTAATATTTCATAACGCAGTAAAACACAGGTGGACAAAACATCATCTAAAATATCACTGGTGCTTGTAATATTTGACGAGTAAATGATGGCTTGTCAAATATTTTTTTGTTTTTATTGACTTCCCTGGAGATAATATAAATATTTAAAATAAAATAGACAACATCATACTGCAATGTCAGAGACATTTGTTTTAAAACAAATAAATAAGTAAACATTTTTAAAAAGTCTTAGATTTATTTTTCTAAAACTGAAGCACTTTGTAAAAGCGGCAGAAATATTATTGACTAGTTAGAATCTTGTATAATTCTGGTGCTTCACTCGGGTTTTTATGTCTTTGCGGACTTTGAGGGGAACTGTGATGTGGATCCTGTGATGTGGATCCTGTGAGGTTTCTTGGTGGTCTCAGAGTGACTACACCTCACACACATTCTTATTTTAAAGCCTTACCACAGAAACTCTGCATGACGGGAGTTTTGACGGTGCATTTTCCATCCTGGCTTGGCATTTATTTTCATGCTATGCAGCAGAACATGAGCGCTGGAAATTTTAGCCACTTGTTTTCAAGCATAACGTAGCAAATATGTGCACTTTCTGATGATCTGCCTGGGGTCAATTTAACAAAAACTCAATTACATTTTCCAAATCAAACAACAGACCAATTTCAGCATGACTGCCTTATCAAAACTTTAAAATTTTGATAAGGCTTAAAATAAACCTCAATTTTAAGACATAACTAAATGCAAGTTTAGACAGAGCATGAACAATTTGTGTTAAAGAATTTTTTTCAAGATCTAAAATCAAGAAAAACTAAGAAACCCAGTGTATTGATCTGGGAAGATCAATCATCAATCAATCATCCTTTCAACCTATGCTGCAGCCATTTTACTTAAAATAAGATCAACAAAGTTGCATAGTAAAAAAAAAAAAAAACTTCACATATGTATTTGCAATAAAAGTAGCAATGCACTGACAGGCCTAACAGATTGTCTCCCTTCAAACAACAAACTCTACTGAGACATAATACCCCCCCATTACTCCCATCCCCCAAAAGAAACATTTTTAACAGCACAATGTTGAACCACATCCTGCCCACATTACACTGACAGGGCTGGAGAGGAGGAAGATACAGGTAAAACAGCATCCTGTTGGCTGCAACATGATGTGAAAACCACAACCTCAAACAGGAAAAATTTGACAAAATGGAACCTCAAACATGTGTGAGGCGTCTTCAGAGTCATTGAAGTTTATGGGTCTCACCTTCCACCAGATTTTTAAGAGACAGTTTCAAAACCCCAAACATTTATTTCTTTTAGTTTGAAGTTCACTTACTGAGATCCCAGCAAAAGCCCTGAAGTAACCAGAGTTGAACCCGTTTTCTGGCTGTATGGAAGAGAATAACACGGCATTTTCCCCTCCCTCGCCTGTTGCTGTTTTAAGGCTCCGATAGCCTGATTAATTAAGCAGCTACTATTAGTGTTTATACTTCTTTTCCGACAAACAAAACTATCAAAAGGCGAAAATTCTGCAGAGCAAAAACACTGTGAATGTCATAAATGCTTACGCTTTATGTTAATTTAATACGTAAAAAAGAAAACATTTCTTAGTGTTATCGATAACATTAAACAATGATATATTTTACTTTAAAAACAAAGAGATTTTCTATCTCCTTTTTTCTTTGCAGCCTTGTGAAACACTGTTGCTTGTTATATACAAACCCAATCCTATTACACATTTTTGTTTCATTTGCTTGTGCTTCTTCTCCAGGCTCTCATATGATGAGAGTCTGTTGTAAATGTTGTCAAGGTCCTACATTTCTACAATTTGGACAAACGTGGACTGCAAGAAGATAAATAGCAGATTTTTGACTGACTTTAATGAAGACATTTTAAGCAAAATTAATGACATGCAGTGATTGAGTGGAGATGTAAAGGTTGTTTTTTTTTTTTTTCAGGAGCCAGGTAGGCCAGAGGGGGAAGCATGTTGCTGTGCAGAGTCACTCCAGCCCAGCCTGTTGACAGCAGCGTGTGCGTGTGTGTGTGTGTGTGTGTGTGTGTGTGTGTGTGTGTGTGTGGATCAGAGCAAACCTGCGCAGTGCCTTACCTCTTGAGCCTTCAGCCCAAGGCAGAAAGTCAGCGTCTTCTCTGGATCCATGAAGACAGCCGGGCATCAGGCTCCTCATCAGAATGCGCAAGCTACACCGCGAAGGCTCGATCACCGCTGTCCCCTCTCCACAGACGCTGCGCCGTCCACCGCCATTCCTCTCGGTGGACGTCCTCCCACCCCCTTTTTTTTTTCTCTCTCTGCCGCACACACCGGACCCTGTGTCGGAGTGAAAAACACGGGAAGCTGCGTCAAATCTCACCGTACATGCACGCTGGGGGACGCGTGCCCTATCGCCGCTGCCGCGGGGACGGGCCCATGTTTCAGCAGGAGTTTGTAGCGGAGAGGGACGGAGATGAGCATGATGTCATGCCTCCTCAGCCACCAAACTACTTGCGCCGAAGAGCTGCGGCTTTGATTGGCCGGAGCTCCCAGCAACAGCCGCGCGGAGGCTGCCTCAGCGGGGCTGCATGGCTCTCACTCACGCCGCTCCAACACTTCCTGGAGGAATTGCAGGCAGGAGAAAACAGGAGAGACATCTGTTTGAATAACGTCTCTGAAAGAATCAGGGGACATCATCATTTCTTAAATGTATGATTATTAGTGGAAGAAAGGTTTTATATACATACATGTATATATATATATATATATATATATATATATATATATATATATGTTTGTGTGTGTGTGTGTGTGTGTGTGTGTGTGTGTGTGTGCAAAAAAACAAAAACGAAACAAAGAGAAAAACTTTCAAAACATTTTCTCTCTGTGATGTGTTTCTGATAAAAAAAAACAAAAAACTAAAATAATAATAAAACATTATCTGAATGCATGAGCAGTGTAACAGGTGTCTGTGAAAAACTGTGCAGGTTCATTAGTCATACATATGTTAAAGTATGTGCTGAATAAAACCCAGTCAGTGTGAGTTCATGTCTTCTTTTGTGGTTTCGACATTGCTGGATGGCAGAAGTCTATAGACTATCTATCTATCTATCTATCTATCTATCTATCTATCTATCTATCTATCTATCTATCTATCTATCTATCCATCTAGAATTTATGCTGCTGTCGCTGTAGTTAACAGTAAAAATAAAATAATAATAATAAAAAAATTGACTATTTTGTGTGCAAAATAGACCAGAGTGAATTTGCTCATGTATTGCGAGGGAATGCAATCCTTTTGCGAGGTACCGAAAACTCATTTATTTTCCAATGTCCCCTCGCGGGTTCCGTAGTAGCATTTTGCCAAAACATGCAAGGAGTAAAGCGCCTGGTGAATCTCATGTATTTCGCTATCTCAGTTAAATTTAGTGAAGGTTAGTTTTTAGATTCAAACACAGTTCATGTCAGATGTGTTTGCTTGATTTAATAAAAGTTTAACTCTGTGCGTTGGCCCAAACTGGGAGTGTTACTATTAATGTTTTTGCATCGTGATCGTCTTTAATGCAGTTCTGTCATTTGCCACAAGAGGGCAGCAGGCAACAGAGTTCTGCTTTCTGAACTTCCTTTCTCACAGAGCTGTTAACCCAGGGTTCACTGACCTGCTGAGGAAATATCTTCGTGTTCTGTTATGACAGTCGCGGTTATATTACACCTTATGAATGTCCATGTAAGCATTTGTTTTTATTGTCATTGCTATCTAATCATTGTTTGCCCTTCATGATGGAAAATCTCTCCTGAAATTGCACCAAAAGAGAGGCACCATCTTCCTGATTTAGACAGTAATGAGTTGTGCACGTTTGGTTTAAATTCGTATTATTCAGGAAAACGCTGCAAATTCATTTGGATCGCATGCGATGATGTACATTCTTACTGCAACGTGAATAATAGTAATTTTCTCAAGCACTGACGAGAAGATGTCTGGTCATGTTGTTTCCTGATATATAATGATACAGTATGACATAACACACTTCCTCTGAAATGTTTTTGCAAATTCGCATGCATGTCCAAACCCAGACATGACAAACTTTTTGTGGTAAGTATTAGAATTTTTCCATAATGAAACACTTGGACGTCTAAATTATTGCATAAATTTTTAACAGTCAAAGTGGATGTGTGTCAGCACTAATGATAGTAAGTCTGACGTCACACGTCAAAATTTGTAACATTGCCTATGAAAGTCAAAATGAAACTTGTTTTATGCCTTGTTCTTCTTTCAGTGGTAATATGTTAATCATCTTGGCCAAGTGCCTATCACAATTTATTTCATTGCGATTTTAACTAATAGACCAGTAAAAACTGGTGCATAATTCTGAAGTTAAGCTATATGGATCAGTGGGTTCAGAGGCTTTTACGAATACAATTTTGAAAAATGTTACACACATTTATTTTCAGCCCCCTCAGGGGTCCTCTCTAGATCATTTTCTGCAGTTACAGCTGTGAATATTTTGTGATATATTTCCACCTGCTTTCTACAGCTACAGCCTGCAATTTTAGCTCATTTAATTTTACAAAATATGCAATGTTCAATCAAATTTTATGGACAGCTCCCAAGAACATGAATCATGTTCAAGTTATGCTTTTTGCTAAATAAAGCTACTGCTTTCATTTGTTAAATATTTTGAAAACCGTGTATTATTTTTCTTCCTGTTTGTAATTTTTGCTCTGCTTTGTGTTGATTTTTATCACAAAAATAGCAACAACATATAAGGAAGTTTAAATTTGCAACTTGTCAAATTCTTTTACAAAGACATTGTATGCTGTAATTGGTGCATATTTTCTTTGAACACATCTTCTCTGACTTTTTAAGAAGTGAGAAAGCTGCACCTCTTATTTTTTCTCCCTGTTGTATTTCAGAACCTGAGTTCATTACAATGTTCAGATGTAATGCAAATTTGAAATCATAGTGATATGGCTCTTTGTTTTCTCAGTAAGGTTAAATGAAAGCGACAATTCACTGCAGAGTTGGAATTCACCGAACAAAAATTTCCACTCATTTGTTAAGTTGAAATATAGAAATAAGTGGGAAATCCCACAAAGACAAAATGATTCATGTTTTGCAACACAATTTATGGTCAAGTCCTCATTCATTCCATAGTTATTACATTTATATTGTAGACATTTTGATAGTTTAAAAATAAAAGATGCTTTTTTTTAAAAAAAAGGACATTGAAGAATGCTTTGGGTGGTTGCATGGCATTTGTGTTATTTTTGCCTCGGCCTGTCGAGCAACCGTCGTAAGTTTGGTCATGATGTCACAATGACGGTGAAAAGAAAAACGCATTTTATGCAAGTTTTCGCTTCCTTTTTGCTGCCTCAACCTCCAACAGAAAACACACTTAGCAGCAAGCTAAGCTTATAAAGAATTATGCCAACTCCAGGAAATGGAAAGAGCTCTGGTACTGCATGCATCTGTCTGCAGATACCACAGTGTGAAATTTAGATCCGGTGCCTCATTGACTAATGACATTTAAGATAAAGATGCTTGTGTAAATGACAGCGTGATGTGCCTCTGGACCCTGCTGCATTCCCGAAGAGCAAAAAATCTGCATGTTGTTGCCAGCAAATGTTCATTAAAAACAAAGACAATATGCTTTTCTTATTTTAACGTGCTTGTTCAGTTGCACATATTTGCATTGTAAAATATACATTACAATCTCTCTTGGTGTCTATTGAAGCCCTGTTTTGACTTTGTATTTTAAAACCTGCAAAGCGACATGTTCTCTATGTCCTGAAATGTCACAAAAAGGCTGGTTGAAGTCCTATAGTGAAAATCAGCTTCTTTACTTCTGTATAAAATTCATGGTTAAATGCTGCTACATTTGTTCAGTAAGATTGACAGCTCAGTGTATCTGAAGAGCAGCGAAGAGACATTTTACCACAGTGTTTTTTTTTTGTTTGTTTGTTTTTTTTAACAAACGCCTGAAATAGTTTTTAACTAAGGAGGTTTAAAAGTAAAATACTCATTACATGTAATACACTTTTAGCCCCTCAGATCAGAATATCAATATTTCATTTTTTTCATCTCATGAAGTTTTCAATAAAATTGGTGTTTTTTTGCTGTAGGATCCACATAAGACTTCAGTGGTTTCACTTGGATAAATTCTCTGTCCACTTACATCAGCAGTACAGGTGCAAAAGCAACAAACAACTTGTATATAATGCACATGACATATATTTTTCTAAGGGATGAGATCATGCTGCTGCTGTAAAAAGGGAATTCATTTAAAGTATTGCACATCTTCAACGGGGTTATCATTCCTGGTGGGCCGCCCAAGATTATGTTAGTATCTGCTGGGTATGACTCCTGACAGTTAAACCTGGCATACAGATCCGTCTCATAAACCGCTCAGTGACCACCTGTCCCTGATTAAGACACTTAAAGACAGTGGATCCATTTGCCTCTATGAAGCATGTTGGCAATATGTTAACATAAGCTCTACCAATCAGTCGTCCCTGAGCAAAGATACAGCTGTCAGACAGTGCTGCACGCAAACGGATACCGCACGGTGTCGAAAAAGTTATTCCTCTCTCGTGTTTGCAGAAGGATCAGACCTCTAGCCTGAGCACAAACATTTGTCATTGTGCTTTAAGCTGCAGGTCTTCAACTAAAATATCCCAAAACAAACATGACTGTCAGTGTTTCATAGCTACAGATGACAATACGTCAAAACTCAAATGAAACATTGCTTTTTGGTTGCAAAAGTGACTCAGTGATACAAGCAACATTTTAATCTCTAATGTGTGTGGGGTTTTTTTTTTCATCTTTTCAAAGTTGCTCTTTAGAATATTAGTGAAAGTTTTCTTCTCACTGATAGTGACTCTGGTTGTCTTGCTGTTTTTTTTTTCCTGGTCCTCTCCTTGACAGTCTCTTTTCAAGTGACAGGCCCCACCCTTCTTCAGAGTGCTCAAAACACACACACACACACACACACACACACACACACACACACAGCCACAGGCCAAACAGAGGCCCGTGACAAGTCCTGGCAAGCTCCATGAATTTAACTGGGACCCCACCGCCTGGAAGTGCATATTATCAAGTGTTATTGTCACGCTGCTGAGTGAGACGTCCAAAACATCACATGAGACGACTTTATTTGATTTCATCATTGCGCAGCCTTGACTACAACTAAAAAAAGAACACAACACAAACAGAATGCCTTACATGCGGTTTGCCTGCGAGTTGAAGATGAGACGACGTCCCATCAACAGACACCTGGAGTCTGCTTGACAAGTGTAAAAAAGTACACACATCCTCATGTGTTTTAGATGGTCTCGTTTACAAAGTCTGCAGAAGTATCCTTACTCCCTATAATATTACTTTACAACCACAAACTTCAATTTGTTTTACTGGGATTTCAACTGATAGACCAACAGAAGGCAGTGTGTACTTGTGAAGCAGAAAGAAAATAGTGACTGATTGTTTTTGGTTTTTCCATCCATCCATCCATCCATTTTCCGTCACCCTTCTCCCTAACGGGGTCGGGAGTTGCTGGTGCCTATCTCCAGCTGCGTTCCGGGCGAGAGGCGGGGTACACCCTGGACAGGTCGCCAGTCCGTCACAGGTTTTTGGTTTTTGTTGTTGACAAATTAAAAATCTGAAAAGTGCAGAGTGCATTTGTGTTCAAACCCTCTTTACTCTGACAACCAAAATAAAATTGAGTTCATCAAGGGGCCTTCAGAACCGAATTAAGCGGCCCAGGCATGTGCAGCGTAGCCCCCAGTGAAATTACAGATGTTATGTGAAGGCTTTGGTGGCTTCCTGGAAAACATCAATATTGTGGAGAACGTTAATGCAGACTTCAAGGTGAAGAATTTCAAATACTTTTGAAGAGTAAATTAGTTTCAGTGAGATGGTAAACCTCCTAATTTTATGTTATTTGGGTAGCGTTTTAATATAGTATGTGAATGCTGAGTGTAACTGAAAAAAAAAAGAAAAATGTGAAAAAAGAGAGGAAAAAGTCCCAAACTGTAAGGGGTCATATTCCAAATGTTTTCCTTTTCTATTTTTTTTTTTTCATGAATTACCAGAGTTTCTAAAAAAAACAACAAAAAAAGATGTGAGGTTGCACCTACTGACAAAACATTTTTTAATGAGGCCAGTACAAATATAAGAAGACCCCAAAAGATTAGAGAGGAATAGAGAAGAGCATGCAAGACAAAATGCAACCAAAACTCAGTGTCTGGCACAGATGGGGTGATGGTTATAGAGGACTTAAATGCAGGCAAAGGGAGGCAGAGGTGTAGCAAAAATAGAGATCTTCAATAGCACCAAAAACATTACAAAAACAAAGTCTATAGTACAAAAATCTAGAAATGTAAACTGAACATAAAGAACGTAAATAAATCCAAAACCAATCAAGCAGAGTAGAACAGAATAAATGCCCAAGAACAATGACAACCAGAGAACTTAGACTGATGCAGTGTCAGTGAAGACTGACATTGAATGGAGATGAGTAAATTGGACCAGGAACAATTCTGGAAGTAAGCCAGGCTGAGGCAAGATTAATATTTAACACAAAGAAAGCTGAAGTAGTTTGCAAAGAAACCGCAAACTAAAGAGAAAAAAAACTAACATCAACCTAAGATAAGATAAATAAATCCAAATGCAGAATCTGTGTTCTGTGTTAATTCAGAACACAGAATTAAATCAAGAAACTAAAACAAAGGAGTTAACAAATGGCAAAACTCTGACAGCAACAACCAACAACTGAATATGTCAAGAGCTCTTCTAACAGTAACAAACCCAGAAGTAATCGTGCAGGAATATAAAAAAAAAACAAAAAAAACACAAATTTCTGTGGATTGCGACAGTGTCACTACTGACGAAAATAACCCTGTTAGCAGTCCTTCACAGGAAGAAAACACTGTCTTTCTGCACGCCTGCAATGGCTTTTTAAAATTTGCTGACAGAGGTTGACTAATTCAGTTCCTGGTGGTGCTGCTGCATTTTCCAGCCAGTCCACGAGATAAAATAATTCCCCTCACCCTCTTTTTGTCTTGCATTTGATGATTAAAGCAACTTTCTTTGGTTTAAAAGTTGTTGATTTTAGCATGCACTTTTCACAAACAGTTTTTGAGGCTAGCATTTTCTGTGCCACACCTGTTTCAACCCCTGCGAGAAATAACGGTCTTGTAAACTCTGCAAAGTCTGTTGTTCTGTAACTGATCCTGCAGGTTGCTTCATGAATTTGTTGCCTGCCTTTGTGCTCATTTTGCTCCATTTTTGTGCACATTTGTTGTTGCAGTCCTTTAAATTCTTAGCTGTCCTGAGTTAACCACTCCCCTAGTTTCTATTTTCTTTCTGTTTTTTTTTTCTCCTGGAGTCCTGAGACACAGTGACCTACTTCCAGTTCCTTCCTCTCTCTGAAGCAGAGTGTGTGTAAATGGTAAAGTTAACGTTTTCTGTTTTTTGCAGGTTTTTTTTTTCCTTTTTTTTTTTTTTTTTTTGCTCCAGATCACATTCCCAGATCTTATAAAACATGCTTATCCCTATCAGTGAGTTCAAGGTCTGCATCAACCAGCAAATACTTGTCCTGTTTGAGATCTGTAGATAGGGAACTTTGCCATGACTCATTTTCAGGGGACCCCTGGCACGACGAAGCCCTCCTGTACATGCAAGGAATGTGAGCTGGATGCACCCCAGAAACTTCATGAAAAGCTACACTCATTCAGATGCACACAACAGAACTTTTTAATTGTTTGACCGACAGCAGGGTGTAGACTAAGAAAGGCGAAAGCGAGGATTTTTCCATCAGAAGAAGCCAAAAACCGATTTTCACCCTCCTAACTGTGCACAGCTGCATGTTGGAGTTAAAGAAACATTCACACGGGTTTAATCTTTCATGTCATTCTGCGACTTATGCTAAATATGACTTGCGCAATCTGTTATAAACAAACCAACACAGAATTGTCCTTCTTCACGTGTTTCCTTTCCCCCACTTTTTTTTTTTTTTTTTCACCAATTTCGACTCCAGCCACTCCTCTCCACCAACTTGTTTTTCTCTCTCTTTACCTTCCCCCATGGCTGAGTCTGGCAGGGCCACGGGTTCAAAGACATGCATGCACCAGAATGTAGGTCAGCCATCGGTGCTGAGTTACCGATTAGAAACAGCTGTATGTTTGTGGGCCACTCTCTCTCTCTCTCTCTCTCTCTGTCTGTTTCTCTCTCTCTCGCTCTCTCTCTGTCTATTTCTCTCTCTCTCTATTTATCTGTTGCAGCTCGCAACCTCTGCACGACCATACAGAGAAGCATATCCTCTCTGTTGCCCCAAGCTCTCAAGACTTTGCCTTTAGTTCCACTTTATTCCAATAAAACAAATGATAACTAAGGGAATCACAAGAACACACTGTTCTATCGCATAAATATGCAAACAGGCCATACTCATCAATGCTACATTACTGATCTCAGCAGAAGCATCACGTGGGAGCGTGGCTTGTGTTTTTCTCCTCTTTTGTTGTTTGTGCTCTGATGAAAACGTCTACATGAGTTTCTTTTTGGTCTGTTTCTCAGGGAAGTCTGGAATATCTGTGGTTTTGCCTATTGTTCTTGGATAAAACATTACTCAGCGGTTTCTCTTCTGTTTACACTGTAAAAGTTTTCACATTTTGTCATGGTAAACCACAAACTTCAGAGTATTTAATTGGGATTTCACATGACAGACCAAAACAAAGTTATGGATAATCTTGAGGTAAAAAGAATGTGCTTTTGTTTTTTTTTTGTTAGTTTTTTTTTTTTTTTTTTTTACATTTTGAGTATGTAAAAATGAAGATACTTTGAAGAATCACTTATTGCTGCGCCTGCAGCTGCAGCTCTTTTGGGGTATGTCTCAACCAGCTGTGACATCTAGAGATCAAGTTTCTTGCTCATTCTTTGTTGCCAAAAAGCTGAAGACTGCATAAAAATTATCTGTGCTAATACATTTAAAAGTCTTCCCACAGACTATCAATTGGATTTAGGTCTTGACTTTGACTGGGCCATTCTAACACATGCATATTTTTTGACGTAAAATGTTTCTTTCCACGGTCAATCCCATCCATGTTTCTTTAAGTTGCTAACAAAAACTGACCCGGAAACAATGAAAAGCAAAACTACAATGAATTTTTTTTTGAACAAATAGAGACAAAGACATATAATTGTGGCATGAAATTGGAGGAGTCCAACTATGAGCAGCACAACATGTTTTTCTGTCATTGCTATCATTTAAAATCAGGCTGAATCCTCTTCCTAACTTTCTTCCTTCCTTTTTTTCCCAACTCTTTGACTGGGCTGCTATGCTGGCACTTCCACATCACATAATACAAAGTCAGTACCTCAGAGCTGATGATGCAGGAGTTCCTGAAAAGTATAACAATACACACGCAAACACACACCCACGTACGCACACACACACGCATACTCACAGACAGTCAATATATATATTCCGATCCAAGACTGTGCAGACATGACCAGGACAATAGCTGACACACAGTGAGTCACACAGACAGGTAGTGGTGCGTGTGAGCAGGACCTTGATGAATGGTGGTAATTACAGCGGTGTTTTGTCTCTGACATTTGTCCCCGCCACACCCTTTGACCACTTGTGAGTGAGATGATGAAAAGCTTAAGCTTGGTATTTAAACATTGTTGGTATTTACGCACACAAACATACGCACGGCAGATTAGGGGAGTCTCGCGTCTTTTACAGGGATGAAAGAAAGCTAAACGACTGCAAGGTGGAGTTTGTTTTGATTGTTTGATGAACAAGTTGTCAGTTCTTTCACGTTTTGCTCAACAAACACTGAACATACATACATTTTATTTTTGTTTTTGACTTTTTCAACATGGAATTGCTTATACAACCAAAAATAGCAATAGGTTGTGTGCACTTGTTAGAATATAAACACAAACAAATGTACAATAGTGTATAAGGGGCACCCGAAGCAGACCGTCAGCATGGAAGTGGCACCATCATGCTGTGGGGATTTCTCATTTTTATTCAGTTTATTTACAGTTTATGAAAGTGTACGAAGGTTTTATGGGAACTGAGGTAATTGGAGCACTTTAAGATGAACTTTTAGTTCTCTCTTGCAGCAGGTATCTTTTTCATCTACTGGTCATGTGGACCAATATTATCATAGCATAAAATTAACAATTTACAATGAATGTCAAACAAATGTTTTGAGTGAAGTTCCCACCAGCCTCCAAACCCAGGAGGTCACTCAAATATCATGGCGTGCTTCGTTTTTGGCATGTGAAAAACTAGACATTTGAAGCAACCTTTTCGACTTAAAGAAGAGGATGCTCAAGAATGTATTTTGGGTGGAGGGCCACTACAAACTCAATACAAGGAAACACACTGTCCCAAGTTACCACAACTCCACAAGATTAGAGGCTGGGACACAACAGGGATTTGTAAACTCAGACATCCTGACAGGGATTCTCAGCAGGATGTCAGACAAATCCAGACCCACAAAAAGCAGACTTCACCATGTTCTTTTGCTACTGTGATGGATATCTACACACCCCAATAGCACAATCACATCCATTAGTGGGCGGTCTGTCACCATCCAACCAAATGATCCGACTGGTTTGCATATTTATAGGGCAGGATGTTTGTTGTTGGAGACCCACTGTTTGAGTGTATGAATTAGCTTGAGTTCACCAGTTGCCATGGTCACGGATATGGCTGTTTTATTTGAACCCATTCAAACTCACATTCGCACCAACCCAGCTGCCCCAGCCCACCCTGCCATTTCAGCCTTGTGGGATTTTTTTTTTTTTTCTCTCCATATTTAGCAATAAACAAGACAAAACCTAACAGTGCAGAAAACACAGATTTCACTTACACATTTCCTGAGACACAAGCAAATTTGTGAGCAGCGGCCCGAACCACTCATGGTTCAGCACTCCATGAGACATATGCAGCAGCAACATGATTCTCACAGTCATGTGGCTCTGAGCTTCTGAGGTGAGGGAGCATGTGACAGTTGTTCTGTCAAATGGCAACACGCAGGGAAAGGCCAGGAAACCAAGGGGGTTTCAAGTGCAGAAAATAGTTCTGGTTTTGATGCACAAATATACAAAGCTGAAAGACTGAAGGACACTTGAATAACTGAAGCAGCCATGAGCTCTATGTGAAGCTTGATGGATATGGACATATGAGGGGGACAGAGGAGGTGGACGAAAGAGTGAGAATGGTGATGTCTTTTAACACCACTGCTAGCGAAGGCCACAAATCCAACAAAACACAAAAGAACACAACCCTTAAAATTTTCCTAAAATGTAGTCTCAGAGCATATGAAATTTGCATCTTGAAACATGTAAACATATCGTCCCAAACTGCCTAAAACATGTAATATAGAATATTTGGTAACACTTGATTTGAACGGGTGTGCATAAGTCTGACGTGACAGTGTCATAAACCTGACATAACACCTGGTATGAATATGTTGTCATGAAGTGTCATTTGGTAAATAATGACACTTTCAGTGCAAATTTGACCATTTTTATTTATAAATTTTTAAAAGGGCCTTTTAAAAAAAATGTTTACGCATTTAATGGACTTTCTATTCAACTTTTAGTGCAACTTTGCATTAAAAGTGTCATTATTTACCAAATGACACTTCATGACAATAGTTGTAAACATTCTTAAGGACTCCTCCATGTTTATGACTCTGTGATGTCAGTCTTAAATACACCTCTTCAAATAAAGTGTGAGCAAACTTTTTTTGGACAACTTTTATAATTAGCTCTGTGAGTCACTGAAATCTCCCAAACCAATAACACATCATATGTGTTAACATAAATCTGACTTAATTTGATGTCACTTCAAATTAATTAGAAAATGATTTTCTAATCCCAAAAGCAAATGAAACAATCATATTTGAGTTAGAAAGACATGACCCACTTTAGTTCAGTTTTAGTTTCACCCCTTGCCTCGTCGTTAGCTCTTACGCTAAAGTCATAAAGGATAGAAATGGGCTACGTTCATTTACTGTAAATGGACTTTGAATGGTTGGACCATGAAGGCCTTTGAAAGGCTTGAAGCAGAGATTGTTCAGGGGTGCAGTGGAAAACAAAGTAGGAGACGCTGCACTGGCAATTTCAGTCGCAAATGTAAAATAAACAAATTTGTGACTGTTTTTAATTGTTTCAAAATATTTCGTTTGACTGCTAGTTATTCTTAGTAAGAAAAGGAGGAAAACCATTACATCAAGATGGTATACAGTGATGTATAGTTTACATATCATTTTAAACTATATCACATTAAATGATATATACAGTAAAAACAGTAAAAAACACACACACACAAAAGAAAAAAAATAAAGTTTTGCTTTAAAATGTGTATTCTCAAAAAGCAGGTAGGTATTTCACACTCTACCTGAGTTAAGTGCTAAGCTTTGGGGAGAGACATCAATACAGGAGTAAATGCATATCTGAGTAACTTTAAGGAGAGTCAACCATGTTTTCTCACATCTCTTACATCAATTTCTTGCAAAAGATTTCACATACATGAAAACTTTTGCAAAGCTGAGGGTGTAAAGGATAGAAATGAACCATGTCCGTTTATTGCAAATGGAGTTTACAATAAACTCCACTTATTATTGTAATGTAACTACAATAAATAGAAAGACTGTAAATATTTTTTTGCAAGCTTCTGTGTGTGTGGAGTGTTCATATCTCTTGATTTGTTTGCATTTTGTTAAGTTACAAACACAAACTTCAGTGTGTGTTTGCAATTTAACACGACAGGGATTAGAGGAAAATCACTGTTAAAAGTTTATTGTTGTAATGTGATTGCCTCTGGTGTTTATGTTCTTGTTTATTTTGCGTTTTTTTGTCCTGATAATACTGGCTTTTTATAGTCAGTGAAGATTTTGCCTTGTTAATTTCTTTCTGTTGTTCATTATTGTTGTCAGGCTCTCACCATGTACAGTTCCCTTTGTGTTTATCTCATCATGTCTTTCCTTTTACACATTTCTTTTATTCTTCCATATGTTCATTTTGTTTTTTTTCTATTATCAGTCTTTTGCCCTTCATTTTCTTTATTTCCCTCAGTGTTCCCCGCTCACTCCTTTCCCACAGCTCTTCAGCGTTCCCCTGGTTAGACTTACCTGGTCCCAGTTTCACAACGTGCCTTCCATATTTAAGCTCCCTGCTTTCCTTTGTTCACTACTCACTTCTTTAATTTCCTGTTCATTATTTCCTGTTCCTGAAGTATTCAAGACTTTATCCTGAACAATATTTCCCATTTTGGAGAAGATTCAACAAAAAAGCTAAACAAGCGTCGCATTAAGTTCATGTCTGTTTAAGTTATGATACAATTGGATCTCAGACTCATGTGGACTCACTTAGCCTTACAGTTTCAAGCCAGATCCTTGGTACTTCACTGACTCACAGGACTCTTCCATTGGGAGGGATCATGGAACATGTCACACGATTTAAGCGAGTGAGACTTCTTGATGTGGCAATGTGGCATATTGCATTAAGCTAATTTTAGATTCCACTCATCCATTACTTTTATAGGTACAACTTGTTAGTCCCTTCAGGACTGTCTTAATTCTTTGTGGTGTAGATTCAATAAGGCTTCAGAGACGTTTCGCAGAGATTTTGGTTCACGCTGATACGATGGCATCATACCCTTGGTGCAGATTTGCTGACTGCACATCCATGATATGAAGATCCAGTTGCTCCACATCTCAAAAAGTGACGTATTGGATTGAGATCTGATGAATGGGGAGACCACTGCAGTACAGAAACCAGCTTCAGATTATTTGAGTTTTACGATTCTCTTTGTTTGAAAGTACATATATTGCGTAGGTGTAGTGTTATTCCACATACTTTGAAGTACTGCTACTTTTTAATCATTTTTAAGCATTTAGCGCATTCTCCTTTGCATTCTGAAATAAACAAAAAGAATTTCTCCACACAACTGTTGCACATTTTTTGACCATTCTCTGAATCCCTGGTAGTTGTGAAAATGCCAATGGATCAACTGGTTCTGAAACTCGTAGACCAGCTACCAGTAGAAACAATAATATTTAAAACCCAAATCCCCTTTTATGATGACTCTGTTTGAACTTAACAAGTCATATTTACCACCTCTATACATCCAAATGTACTCAGTTCTCACCTTGTGATGTGCTGATTTCCTGTTTGTGTTGGCAACAAAACAAACAGTTGGATTCAATAAGGTAGCAGAGACTGAACTGTCTGAACAGTAATTGTGGCCATATAAGAGGAATCATGCAGATCTGTTTATTACTGTCAAAACTGTTTGCCACTCATCAGCTGAAACACTTCTGAGATCCTGCTTTCAGTTTTCGCATTTATTATCTTATCTCATCATGTGTTTTGTTTGGATCACACACACTTGGAGAGTAAACGTTTTAATATCTGATCTTATTATTGCAAATGGGTTAGGAGACATTTCATCTTCTTGCCTCACTTTAGTTGGGTTGTGACATATAAGCTGTAAATAAGAAAGATGTTTTCCTGATCTTGAGTCCATAGACAGAATATATAAAAGCTGTTTATGGACTTTTGACCTGCGTGTGTAGTTACACTGGAAGTAACTGGATAAATCTTGATAACACGTGGAACAAAACCAATGGAGAGAGCGCAGCAAGGAACTTTGGCCCAAAAGGCGTCTGGAACATGGTGTTGGGTGTTTGACAGTGAGCTTGTCAGTGAGCAATCAGTGTCAACAAGAAAAACACCTTCTCGAGTCTGCAGTTCAAGTAATAGCTGAAGCGGCAACAACTAGAGTCATTCTTCACCAATAAATTCCAATAAAGTATCAACCTTTGCAACTATTTATGTCTCTACAAGCTTTGCTTATTCTTTGTTGCTAAATAACTCAAGCTCAGTCAGATTGATGAAGAGCCTCTACAGAGAATAATCTTTAGGTCCTGCCACGAATTCAGAGATGCATTTATGCCTGAACTTTGGTTAATTTTAACAAATGAACATGCCTTGATCATACATTAAACATTAAACATTAGACCATAGCTCTGGCTGTATGCTTAGGGTCACTGTCCTGCTGGAAGGTGAACCTCAATTACGGCATCAAGTCTTCAGGATGTTTTGCAGAGGTAATTTTCATAGAAAAAAAACATTTTGCACATAGTGCAAACTTTTCCAGTTTCTCTGCTGACCAAATCACCATTGTCCCCAATGTTTCTGTGTCCCCTTCATGGTGGTGGCAAACTGCAAACAGTTTTTTTGTCTCGTGACGCTCCATGCGGCCAGATTTGCATGGTGCCCAATAGAGAGATTGTTCTACCTGATATGTGGATCCCTGGAGCTCCGTCAAAGTTGCTATAAGCGTCTTGGTGGTTTAAATCAAGCAAACAAAAAAAAAGACACTGTAACATGACAAAATGTGAAACAGTTTAATATGTATGAATACTCTTATAATGCACTGTAGGATTAAAAAGGAGAAACTACACTGGAGAGAGCGCTTTCGACAAGCAGGCCTGTTTTATCTTGGACACTCACTGAATCACAAACCACTCTGCTAAGTGACTACTTTTACAGAAATGTTGGATGTTTAAAAATGACCAACCATTTTGGCGTCTTTCCTCTCCTTGAACCACCACTGCCAACTTATAACTGTTGAAACCTCTTTCTGAACCATCAGTGAAACCACCACCAAAGTGACAGAGAAGCAACACACTGGACAGCTTTGCTTCATTTCCTGAGAGAACTTGACACTTTGAAATGAGCTCCTCAGAGGTACAGTTAAAGAAAACATATGTTGCTGATATCGCTTTTACCACACTTTATATTATTATAAGAAAGGTTTTATGTAAATCAAGCACAAACTATACCTAAAAATATAAACTGCTTGTTTATCGGTTTCTAAAAAAAATGTGATTACATTTGATTTAATAACCTTGATAGCTTCTCTTTTGCTATGACCTATTTTTTTTTTTTTTTAATGGATGTAATACTCTTATTATTCTAGCAGATTTGGCCTTGGCTGAACTGTGACATGAACACCATTTGTCAAAAGCAACCTGCTGCCAGTGTGTCAAGATGTTTGGCTAAGATGGACGTTGGACAAAGAAAAAGGAAGAGACAGCGAGGAGAGAGTAGTCATTTGGCTGCACAGGCCTGGGGCATTTGTGCAGTACAGGGCCTGAGCCACTGTGATCACAGAGCATGCAGATGATAAGTCTATAAATAGAAAGAATGGAAGCAAGAGGGACAAAAGCTATTTCCTTTGTACAGCAATGCAAAAGAATAGCTAGTACTGGAATGGATAAGCAAGAACCACTTGGATGAGTTGTGACTGTAATGACATGAAACACTTTGCATCGCAAAAGTATTCACTCACCTTTTAAACCTTTTTTCATTTTATCAGGCTTTTCTGTGAAACGCTATTGTAGGTTCCCAGCTGGATTTAGGTTTGGACTTTAACTGCACCATTTTGATACATGAATATCCTTTGATTTACGCCATTGTTTTGTAGCTCAATGTTTGGAGTTGTTGTCCTGTTGTCAACCCCTCATGTTTGCCAGGGTTGACAAGAGCTCAATCCAGTCCCATCAACTCTGAACAGCTTCTCTGTCCCTGCTGAAAATTGCATCCCCACGGCATCAGTCTGCCACGTCATGCTTCGCAATGAGGATGATGTGTTCAGGATGATGTTTTCTGCCAGACAAAGAATTTTGCATGTAGGTCAACAAATTTAATTGTAGATTCCTCTGAGCGGAGCACTTTCTTCTACATGTGTGCTGGACGTCTTACTCAGCCTGTGTCAAACTTTCAATGTTTTTAACGTGTTTTTCTTTACAAGTCTCAAATCTCAAGAAGACTTGTCTCAAGTCTTGTCTGCCTATAGATTCTCCCAAATGCGCTGTAGGTCTTTGCAGCTCCTCCAAAGCTACGACTGGTCACTTGGTTGCTTCTCTGAGTAATACTTTCTGTTGCTTAATTCTTCTCTACAGCTGTTTCCCTGGCCTGTCTGCTATATTTATTGGTCTCCGTGGTGCTGTTTTCTCTAAAAAGTACTATAAACCTCTGAGGATTTCACAGAACAACTTCATTTATACCAACACTGAAGTACACACTCTACTTAGTAATTAATTTATCGTGAAGGCAACTGTTTTGAGGTGGATTTTAAATAGGGGTAGTGGAGCAAAAGCAGGGTGGATAGAATTGCACTCCACACTATTGAGATTTTTTATTTGTAAATTATACTGAGTTATGGAGAAGAAAGTCCCGCAGTAAAATTGGCTTACAATCTTTTGATCAGTCCAGGGAAAACAATGCAACAGTAACATGCAAATGCCAGCATGAAAGTAAAATCCAGGAACTGGATCCAAAATTTGGATATTCATGCAACTGCCATTTATCACAAGGTTTTTTGCTGATTTTCACATCTTTGTTGCTTTTCAAGTATTGTGTCACTGAACAATTACTGTAAATACAGCAGTAGAAAGCCACATATTTCTTCTGAAATTCACATCAGTGACTTTTCAGAGGAAACAGAACTTCCAAAACAGAAGTGACTGTGTGCTCATGATGATAAATGCTCGCTTGCAGAAAAGATCGTCTCCAGGTTCAGATTAACATGTGTGCACGGGTATGTGTTGAGATGGCAATGGGTTCTTACAAGGTCAAATAAGGGTGCCTCAGTGAACCTGTGGCTTCCTGCAATCAGACTGTAGTTGAAAAGAATGTTCTTGCACATGTGGGCACATGATATGAGCAGTTCAACCGTCATGACTTTCTCATATTTTCTCCTTACAGACAGTTGTGATTCACAGGCAAAAACACAGCATGAGGTTCAACAGAAGGAAATTCTTTAGTTCATTTGTTGTGAAACGAGTGAGTTTTACACTGTGTGTGATTTCATTTATACTATAATTCATCAATTATGGAGAGCCATTTGGGATGGAACCCTCCATGCATTGTTAGTAGCTTTCTAGTCTTAATATCTGTGGCTTTTATCTCCTCCTTTGGCCAGCTAATTATTCCAGCAGGGTATCTGATTACTGGCAGGGCATAGCTGTTTATCGCACGGATTTTGTTCTTGCCATTGAGCTGGCTTCTGAGCTGGCTTCTCAGGACTTGCCTTATTCATTGCCATTTGCTTGTGGTATACCTAGGTACTTGTAACTGTCGTCTATGTCTGCTATTGTTCCTTCTGGGAGTGAGACCCCTTCTGTGTGGATCACCTTCGCCCCTCTTTGTACTCAGCCACCCACACTTCTCTAGTCCGAATGAGATCCCAATGTCGTGCTGTAGATCCTGGTGGTGTGGATCAGTGAGTCGATGTCTCGCTCACTCTTGGCGTACAACTTGATGTCATCCATGTAGAGAAGGTGACTGATGTTGGCCCCATTTTTTGAGTCGGTATCCGTAGCCAGTCTTGTTGATAATTTGGCTGAGGGGGTTCAGGCCTATGCAGAACAGTAGCGGGGACAGAGCATCTCCTTGGTATATGCCACATTTGATGGACACTTGTGCAAGTGGTTTGCAGTTGGCTTCAAGGGTGGTTTTCCACAGCCTCATTGAGTTTGCAATGAAGGCTCTCAGAGTCCTGTTGATGTTATACATCTCTAAGCATTCAATGATCCAAGTATGCGGCATTGAGTCATAGGCTTTCTTGTAATCAATCCAAGCCATGCACAGGTTGGTGTGTCGGGTTTTTGCAGTCTCGGGCAACTGTGCGGTCTACGAGGAGTTGGTGTTTGGCTCCTCTGCTATTTACACCGATACCTTTCTGTGCCATGCTCATGTGCTTATCCATGTGTTTGCTTATCTTGGCCGCTATGATGCCTGACATGAGCTTCCAGGTTGTGGAGAGGCAGGTTATTGGTCGGTAGTTGGGTGGGACTGGACCCTTTGATGGATCCTTCTGGATTAGGATTGTCCGCCCTTCAGTTAACCATTCAGGGTGAGTCCCACTTTGTAGCAGCTGGTTCATTTGGCCTGCCAGTCGCTCATGGAGGGCAGTGAGTTTCTTTAGCCAGTAGGCATGGATCATGTCAGGCCCTGGTGCTGTCCAGTTTTTCATACCTGAGACTCTTTCTTGGACATCTGTCACAGTGATGGTTACCGGGGCTTGCTCAGGGAGGTTGCTATGGTCCTCTCGTGAGAGATCAACCACTGTGCATTGCTGTTGTGGGGACGCCTCCCTTTCCCATATGCCTTTCCAGTATTGTTCAGTCTCCAGCCTTGGTGGGTCTGCTCTGTTGTTATTACCCTGCCATTGAGAGTACACCTTAGCTGGTTGAGTGGAGAAGAGCCGGTTAATCCTTCTGGATTCATTCTCCCTTGTGTATCTCTTTAGGCGGCTGGCCAAGGCTTGGAGCCTCTGTTTGGCAGTTTCGAGTGCTTCAGGTATGGGCATCTGCCTGTACTTTCTGGGTACTTGTCTTTTCATTGTACCCTTGTGGAGCTCTGATAGTTGGCTCACTTCCCTCCTTGTTACCTTGATTTTAGCCTCTAACCGTCTTTTCCATGGTGGGTATTGGGTCTCATGGTTGCTCTTATAGCCAAGTATCTCAAGGATCACTGATGCTGAGTTGTAGATCAGCTCATTGGTTTCTGTTATGGTGTTGGTAGGGATCGTTCTCAATGCTGCATTCACATTCTCAATGAGACTTTCTGATGGTACTTCACTCAGCTGTTGTAATTGGCGCCGGGGAGGCCTGGTTGTCATTCGGGTCATGATTCTCTCTCTCAGGTCAGCAGCTGTCTCGTTCAGGTCTGATTCGCTCACTGGGGCCGTGTATCCCCTCACTGGGTGGGGACTTGTAGTTAAGTCCCCACAGTTCTGACATCCGGGTTCCTCCCTTTTGCCGTAGCATTTGTGTTGTATCTCGTCAATCTCAAGTTGTGATAGCAGTTGCCGTTTGCGGATGTTGGAACACTGAGCTACTAGTTGTTTAGCACTTAGTGTTGACTGGGGATGTCGAAGTAACCATTCCTTCCCCAGTCTTTGCATGTAACCTCTCTGACTAGGGTTACTTGAGTAGTAGCATTCCAACAGATCCACATTTTCATCTCTCGCCCATTTCCGTCTTGTTCCAGTAGCCCATTTGTCATCAAGGTGCTCTGGTTCCCCAACACCTGACGCAGACCTTGTTTGGCCGGGCGACGTCTGAGCCGGCATGTTATGCAACTTAGTATCTCTCATGGAACCCCGCCCTCTCGGGTGATATACTGATGCCTTATCTATTGAGCTATCCAGTCAGCATATATATATATATATATATATATATATATATATATATACAACAACTGTGAAAGATAGTTCTGCTCTGTTGGCAAAGAGGTTGTAAAAAAATATTTGACAAGATGGTTACCAATACTGTTACTCCTCCCCACCCCAATTTATTTTAAAAAATGCTTAAATAAACATTGAGTCTTAATTTTTCAGGGTAAATGTATTTACATTGAGGCTTTTTAAATACCCGAATTTGTGCATTAAAAAAGTTCTTACAGTGCATTCATGCCACCGCACTTCTTAAAAGACAAGGCATGAACAGACATATTTTAAGGGAACTGTGTGTTGAAGTGGTGCTTTATCTTCGCAGCTGGCTCTGCTTGGTGTTATGGGTCCAGCTGAACACTTTCAGGATGACTCGTACAGGAAATAAAGACAAAACATCATCGGTGTGACTGAGTACTTGTCATGCCACACCATATCTGACTGAAGTATAATTGAGCCTTGCTGACTGAACAAATGCCGTTTATTCCACGGCCAAAACGTAGAAACCGTACTTCGAGAAGTTATTTCACTTTCGGAAACCAAAACAACATCCAAGTTCAACTATATGAAAAACGCCCTCATTCTCATTAGCCAATCAGACGCTTCCATACAGAGTAGAAAGCCAATGAGCATCGAGAAAGGCGGGTGCTAGCGGCTGTTGCTAGGGCATATCGCCAATGACTTCACTCAGTCAAACCAATGACAACGTACAGAGGACTCTCATTGGCGTAGACGCACCTCGGGGAGGTTTTCTGATTGGATAGCGGTGTAATAGTTGGTTTCCTGAGTTTAGGTGCTGCTGTTACTGTAGTTTGGAGTCGTCAGGACTCAGAAGTGAACGTAGCAGCGTTTGGGCTCCGCTGAGGAACAGCTTTTATGTTTAAACCTCATTCCATTATTTTATGAGTTGTACATTTGTGTAGATATATATATATTTTTTTTTTCTATTTTTAAAGCAACACCAAGACCCGGAGAAGATGGAACTGAATTCTCTTTTAATTTTGCTGGAGGCTGCAGAATATTTGGAGAGACGAGACAGAGGTATTTAAAGCTGAAGTGACAGGCATTTATTTGAAGGAGTTTGTTTTGTGGCACAGTAAATTAGGCCCGATGCTTCTGGGTTTTAACACATACCCAGCCTTCAGTGCAGGTATGATGTCACTTGTTTCTCAATGGGACACAGACAAGGCGATGGGTACAAAGTGGACCCAGAACCATGATGTGCTACAGAAAGAATGATGTAATCTAATTTTGTAGAGACACGACTTGTTCATGTCTTGTGGTTGCAATATATAAAAACAGGGGTTAAAACAGTTGCATTAAAAATATGGGTTGTTGTGCACTCTGATATGAAAATGTTTGTTCTAACAATGGATTATTTCTTGAAGGGACTTTACCTTAATAGCAGTTTCACGTTTTCCGGTGTTGACTGGCTGGCAGTAAACTAACACCTCATTATTTGTTGTTTTGTGTGTGTCCACAGAGGCAGAACATGGTTATGCGTCTGTTTTACCCTACAGCAGTGACTTTTCCCGAAAGAAAACGAAAGCCACGCCAATTTCCAGAAAAGCTCAGAACAATAGGTAAATATGTAGCAATGTGTCTTGCCTTCACGTGCCGTGCCATTGTAAACTCTGGCGGTGCATAAGCAGCCCTGCTGGTATCCACGTCTGGGTTGGGATCGCTGTGTTTTGGTCTCTTCCAATCAACAGTGCCACGCGTACACTGTCAACTCTGCTGCCTCCGTCTGTTTCTGTGTTGCCCTCCCCATGCTGAGAGAACCGGGGAGAGAGAGAGAGAGAGAGCGAGAGAGAGAGAGAGAGAGAAACACACGCACATCATTTAACCTTTCGTTTCTGCAGCATGTCTCACACAGCTTGCCAGGCTTCCACCTGGGTTAAAATGTTGTGCTTTTCATGCGGCCAGGGTGTTTTGTTTGGTGTGACTGGTTGCAAAAATGAAAGTCCTGCAAAAGAAAAACAGAGAGAGAGTGGGAGAGAGGGTCGCATTTCAGGAACTGCAGTCCTGCACTTTCTTCCCACACTTGCACACAGAAAACAAGAAGGTTGTTGTTGTCCTCATGTGTTTTTGTCAGTATTTACATCTTTTTTTTTTTTTTTTTTTTTTGGTCAGTTCTTCGCTGAACAACCTCTCCCGCTTATAAAACACACCCTCAAGATGTTCTACTGAACTGCAGACAATAAAAATGCAGGTTTCAGTTTTGATTCAATTTTACTTTATGGTTTCTACCCTTGTTAGATAAATGACTGAAGGTTAATACTGAATCCTTTTCTCGGAATAGCTCCGCGTTCACCACTTTGTGCCACCTTTGCATTCTAGTTTCATGCCTTCCTATTTATTCCCATGTGGGTTTTATTATTTATCTTAGTACTTTTTATAGCCCTGTTCTAATTATGTACTATATGACTTTATTATTAGGGAGATTCTGAACTAAAACCACTCCAAAATAACTCTGACTGACTTCCTGGTAGTAAATATTACCCTATTGGAGTCATACAGCCACATTTCTTTATAGCGGAGCATGAGTAGATTATAGAAGATTATTTTAAACCAACGTTTTGTTAGTGTGCACAAATCTCCCAGTAGTAATTCATACTTGGTACAAAATGTCCTGCTGAGATCAGCACTATTTAGGGCATAAAAAAGTTGTGTATCAAGTGACCTAACCTACAGAGATACGAAAGGATAAAATGATGAGCACCGACCCAAAATAGCCCTGCCATGATGTTTTATTTAGAATATTTCCTGACGGTAGCAGGATTTAGAGAACTACTTGAAATCATTGGTCATCAGAGTGGGTACTCATTATCCCCAAGGAGAAAACTAATTGGATCATGATTGGCAAAAAGATCCCATGGAAGTTTATTCCTCTCATTAGAAAAGATTTAAATCAGCAAAGTTTTTGAAATGGTGATGGTGTAATGTGACAATCAACCCCTGAGGTCTGAGTCAGTTTACCTTTGCCAATACCTTCCCAATAATTTGTACCAAAATGCTCACATTTCATTCCCACACACTCCCATTTATACCTGTAAACAACCATTACAAACCTAAATATTTACCATTTAGATCAATGTATTTTTCTTAGTAGTATTACTGATTGTCGTTCTGATCACCGCATGGATTACTCGAGTCTTGTGACATTTAAGAGATTCCGTCCTCTGATCAAACTTATGTTTTGCAACTCTGAGTGACGTAAAGATGACTTCAAGTAAACTAGTGTCTTTGAATGATGTGTGGGGGTACAAAACATCCCTTTTGGGGGTTTGAATCGACACAAGACTGCAAAAGTACATGGTGTCTGTGCGTGCACATATTATCAGCAGGATATAACACTCTGGACATTTCACTAAAATATAAACCATCACCACATTTGCATTAGGTAGCTATTTACAGAGAAGCTTATAACCATTTACACACGAAATGAAGAACGGAGGCAGTGTGCTACTGATGGTCATCCAGTGTGAAACTCATCCTGACAAGTTTAACATGTCATGTTTTTGATCAAAGTAAAGGACAAGTGAGGCAGTGCAGTTTTTTTTTTTTTTTTATAGTTTCTTTTGACCTGTTTTTTTTCCCAGCTTTGTCATAACTGGGTTGGAAATCCTTTACATGTCGGAGTGTCATTAGTGGTGCGCAACCTCCCATCTCTATTTTCAGATATAAATAATTTGTTTCTCAATAAACAGTCATCAAAATAGTGCTTGCATCAACGTGTGACATTTGTGACATACAAGTTGCCGAAAAGCCTCCTTCGTCCTGCCCCCGCTAGGACCCAGCTTTGGTTCTCGGGTTAATCAAATCTGGATTTATACAAAAAAAAAAAGTTTATTGCTGCTGGATAAATGTAGAACTTTGCTGCAACAATCTTGAATTGCTCTTTTTACATGCTGACAAACGAATCTTTACATGTGACAAAACACAGTCTACTTAAAATGAAACTTGAGTCATTGATCGGGTCATAAATCTTTTAAGCTCATGTTGCTAAAAACAGAGTTGTCACACCAGATTGAGCTTCCCTTCATTTATGTCTGCAGAATGTATTGCATCATGTGGAGACACACCCTCAATAAGAGACTAATCTGGATTTTTTTTGTAACTGTATGCATTTTTTGAGACTTATTTTAAACCTGGTG
The DNA here is from genome assembly GCA_922788865.1 of Poeciliopsis turneri. Taxonomy (NCBI): domain Eukaryota; kingdom Metazoa; phylum Chordata; class Actinopteri; order Cyprinodontiformes; family Poeciliidae; genus Poeciliopsis; species Poeciliopsis turneri. Next base: position 911,823 of record CAKLNU010000082.1, on the reverse strand, counting down.
TGTAAGAGTGTACTTAATTGGTCTTTAACTATACCTGTTAGTCTGGATAAGTTGTGACTGTCTAAGGGAATTTGTATGATTTATATTTTTGTTTGTACAATTAAATGCTAATTAAGATATAAAAAAAAAGTTGATGTGTTAAATATTTAGGAAGTAATTTTACAGTAGCAAACCAGCGGGTGATTGGTTGAGGATAAGAGCTGGTATTTGGTTTATGTTTTGTAAAATTAAAATGATACTTCAAGTTCAGCCAGTTCCTACCACTTTCTGTTGATCTTACAAGGAAATGCATCCTTCCAATGAACGGGTGAATGATGAAAAAGGAGTGCGGATGTGTGTGCTGGGTGTGGTGTGGCCCACACACATACCTGTGTGTGGAACGAACCCACGCCCACCGAGTTCGAGGACCAATTTTCACTCCCATCTTAATGTGACTGCTCTTAATTAAAACTCTCCTCCATTGTTTCTATGCCTGGGCAGGACCTTCAAGTTGGGGGTGGAAATGATGAACGTATAACATTAATCAGGTTTAAAAGAATTTAAAAAGATGGTCGACTTGGGCGAATTACGGGTGACGTGTCTCTGAGTCAGTTCTCGGAGAATAAGCAAAATAATATTTCACGTACATATAGCAAGAAGCACCAAATTAATGCTATGTTTTGGCTTTTACTAGTTTCTGTTTCACTGAGACTCTTCTCTATTATACGCACATATAAATAGTCAGATAAAAAACGGCTTTATTTTCAGCCGTGAATTCCTTCCTGTGAGTAGGGAAATGTTCAGGGGATGGCCTTTGCTGTGTTACTTCCTTCTAAAAACTGATATAGGGCATCATTGGTTTTGCATGCCATAGACCGTCCTTTTACATAACATGGAAAAACGTGTGGTTTAACCTCTGGGTGCGAGCATTCCCTTCCTCCTCGCGATTTTCTGGTCGGGCCTTGTGCTTTGACTGGGATATTTTCCTCCCAATTTGTACATCTTTCAATAACAAAACTTCCTCCGTGCTGGGAGTGAAGCTCTTTGTCTGCCTTCTTAGATCTGCAGCGGTGTGACATCCTGTGCTCCTTCTGGGATGATATTGTGCAGACGGGTCAGCCGTAACCCTTTCAGCACGTCTTGTTGTTGAGGTACAGCTGTGGGAACCACTGCTTTCGTGAGCTAGGGGATGTGCAGGGGGGAGCTCTGGGGTGGTGGAAAGTCTGAAAAGGGCTTGTTGTCAGTCTGGCCCCTTTTGTTGTTGCTGTTTTTGTTTTTGTTGCCACGGTATCCATGACGCCCTCATGAACGGAGGGCCTGTTTTGGTTGCCCTCCCGGCTGCCTGCGTGTCATAACGGGGGGAGTCTCTCCTCGGAATAGTCCATACGCTGGGGAATTCTGCAGCGTCTGAAGCCTCCAGACGTCTGAGAACGTTTTTTTTTTTTATTCCACGTCCTTCGCCGTCAGGCAGAAACTGCAGCAGTGCGTGCAGCGTGCATGTGGTGCCACAGATCCCTCGCTCTGCGAGGAACAGCTCAGCTGAGCTCTCCCTGCATGTTATCTTTGCAGCTATTGCCCCATAATTGAAAAACACATTTTAAATTTGAAGATCTGCTTTTAGAATGGCACTTAAAAGTTTTGAACTTTACATATTTCTGTCTGGAAGCTTGGCAGAAAGCTCTCCGGCTACACTAAATTGTTCCAGTTTTGTAAAGCGGTAGCAGTAAAAATTGGTGAGAATTTGCAGTCAGCAGGGGTGTGACCCTGCAGCTGGTCGTCTCTCCGTGTAAATGTCGATCAGTTTTCCACTTCAGCTGCGAAGCAAACAGAACAGCTTTGGTTGTAGTGCGAGCTGTTTACTGCATGTCCTTAAAACTTTTTACTTACTTCATTACTTACTTAGCAACAACTCCCTCATCCGATTTAAGATTTGTTGTCAAAAACCATGTTGTTTGCTTAGGCTCGTGCTCCTGTTATATGACCCACTTTCTGTTGATACTCTGTTCAGGGCCAGATGTGCTGCCTTTTTCCTGCCCAGTTTGTTCTCATCGTTTGATGTAGCAAATCAGAGCCACAGCATCACATTTTGGCTGCTATGTTGTAATTTAGAGCCTTTCTTATGATGGAACGTGTTTATGACTCTAGGTCAATTTGCAGCGTTGCCAGTTCTTGCCCATATATCATAAATCCATGTGTTTTCCATTTGTTATCTCTACATAAAATATTTCACATCCATTTTCCTAACCATCACATATCAGTTTATTTTCCTGGATAACATAATAAAGATAAACAGCCATAAAATGCATAAATCTAAATCCTAATCTCACAGTGTATATACTTCGCCATGTGATTTTATTATACACCTTAATTGTATCCACGATGGTTTCGATGTCAGCTGTACTCTTGTGATATCAAATAGCTAATCACAAAAAAACAACCAAAAAACTAGGAGATATTATTTAATGGACTCATAATCATTTTTCCTTATAGCCGACTATTGGAAAATTATAGAATGTTTTAAAATTATTGGCTGTCAAAGCAGGTGCAGGTACAAAATTTTCCCAAGGCAAATACAAGTTGGCTCATGGTTTGTCAGGAAATTTCCCATGGCAAGCAGCTCCTTTCTTTGCTGGAAATCACAGATTTTTCAAATGAATAATAATCCATTGCACTACAGCTGCCTTGTGTAAAATTTTGTGTGAATGTTTCTATTTGTTCTAGTTTAGTGCAGGTCATTTATCCCCTTCCATTCCATACCTAGTTCTACATAGGGGGACATGTATATTATGGACAAAAAAATAATATTCCAATATTTTGTGCAATTTACATTTGCAGTGCTTTGAGTCTGAGAAAAACTGTATTTTAGCTCTTCATTTTTAATAAGTACAGCTGTGCTACTGAAATTATACAAAATAATTATTTCCAGTCTCATTTTGATGTCCTTATGAAACATCAAACAAGTATTTTTAAAGTTATTGTGTTATTATTTTCATCATAATTTAAATTTTATTAGAATATATATTTTTAATAATAAACTATTACATAATTGTCAACTTAATTACATTTTGTGCAGATCTAATAATGATTGCTTATTAGTTAATTGGTAGATTAATATTTTGACGAAATATGGGCTTAGATAATCATATAAAATCCAGATGTCATGTAATTTAATTCCTACAAATGCTTACATTCAAAACTATTTCTATTGATTTTTCCAGTTTGGACCAGGAGATGGTAGCTTATGGAACTAATATAAACACATGTAATTTAATTCAGTTGAAAAATGAAATTGAATTCAGCTGCAAAATGAGCAGATCAGTGAAAATGTCTTTAAATCAATGGCTTTCAAAGAAAATATGGAACGTACTCAAGGCGGGACATTTGGCAGTACAAATTGTCCCGTTGCATAAGACTATTTTTCATACCTGAAAAATGTTGGTACAAAATGAGCAAAATAGCAAAAGCATGATATGGTAAAGGTTTTAAAAGATTATGGAGACAAATATTTTTCTGAAGTGCTCAGATTTCTCTTGTATTTAAATTGAATTCTGACTTTTAAAAAAAGTTTCAAATAACACCCTATTTCTATTGATTGCGGTTCTAATATTCATAACAAAAGACAAAAGCAGAAGAACTGTGAATGAGAGCATGTAATAGTGACTTGAGTCACATATTTCCGTAAGTTTAGAGAATCACCATGAAAAGCCATTTGTCAAAGGGAGTATAAAACCTTTTCAAGGGGAGTAAAAATTGACACGTTCAAAGCAAAAACCATAAGACAACATTGTATTGTCATTTTCAAAGCACAAAATGAAACCAGAACGTTTTGTTTTCCTTTTTATGTTTCTTAAATAAAGACAGGCATATTTTCAAAGTGCTCTGTGTGGTGTTCCCCTAATAGCGGATTTGTTATTATTAACATCAGCCAGAGTGAAAGAGGCCTTAAGATGCTTAGAGGCAAGCATGAGTTCCTTTGTGAGGATCCTGAGCATAACAGCTTATTACACACCTTTCTCCAAGGGTTATCTTTGTTGGCTGACCCCTCCCCGGCAGGTTAACAATGGTCTTGAATTTCCACCATCTGTACAGAATGTTCCTCACCGAGGATTTGTGTAATGCAAACTCCTCATTAACCTTTAACCTTTCCGCCCCGATGATCATCAGCAGCGCTGGAGAGCTCAGGCTTAGATCGACATGTGCTCTTGGAATAATATCTGGTTGACTCTTTACTACCTGCCTCGCCTGCATAACATATACATTTTTCTCATCATCTTATTAAATATTAATACTCAATGAAAATCTGATGATGCTGTAGGGTCATGCAGAAAGGCTGCCGATGGTTAAAAAGAACCTGTTGCTATGCCTGAGCATGTTTCTGCTTCTTGATTTGTCAAAGCTCTTGCACTAAACTACAGATTTGTTCACTTTAGAGCCTTTTTTGTTGCATCACATCACAGGGCAATGTAACCTCTCTAATCTGCTTCCATGTGTTTATTTGGCTCTTCGCTCCAACATTTAGATAAAAAAAACATTTAGTCTTTTATTATTACACAGAATCTCATGCTATGTGATGATCTTGGGGTGTTATGATCCTGGTCCTGACACTCGTCTTTTCTTCTTTCAGATCATCACACAATGAGCTTGAAAAACACAGGTAAGTTGATATCTGACACGCTGCAACACTGTGCCTTTTTTATTTTTAAGTCTGTTTGATTGGCGATTGTGTTTCTGAGCTGCAGGTAGAAATCAGATTTATTCCTCTTCGTGAAAATCAACCTGTCATTCAAATCATATGTAGAGTGTTCCTCCAAGAGTCCATTGTGTCTGAAATTAGATAATGAGACGATTTCAAAGTGCAGCTCGACGTGCGTTAGATCTTTCTCCATTTCAAAGCTGAACTCCGCAGGCAGACGGGGGGGGGAATCCTGTCAGAAATTAGATAATCCAGCCTAAAATAATGCTGTGAATGGAGGCGGGGAGGATCTGGAGCCTTTTTTTTGTAATTTCTCCAGACTCAGAAGTCCACAGATGGCACGCACACTCTCTGATCTGGCTTTTTCCCAGCATGCAACACTCTCAAGCACAAAATTGTTTTTCTTCAGCTTATTTTTGGGAACGACTCTCACGATTCATGGTGGGCACGAGAGACACAGATGACTGTTTTTGCTCTGTTTAGACTTCCATCTTGCTCGGAAGCAAACTCCTTCGAGTTAGAAAAACAAAGTAGTGTTTTCTCAGCATTATAGACTGCCTGGCAAAAGTAGTCATACATATGCATTAAAAATGTTATTTTTCATTTTGCAACTACAAACTTGAACAGAAGGGAAAAGGATGAATGGTTGTTAGTATTTTTAAGCAATAAAAACTGGTTTTGTGGCATCAATTTTTATTCAACTTCCCTGAATAAATACTTTGATCTTACTTTATCGCAGAACAGCTCAAACTCAGACTGGGCGGAGAGAATCTTTGAACATCAATTTTGTCCAAGTCTAGCCAGTGATCCTTAATATAATATAGTTCTTGTCTTTAACTGGGCCATTCTAGCACCTGCTCCATAGCAGCTCTGACTATATACTGTTTGTCTGGGGTTGTTTTTTTCTGCTGCAAGGGGAATCTCTGCCCCAGTCTCAAGTCTTTTGAAGCCTCTAACAGATTTTTTTCTGATATCATTTTGTATTTAGTTCCATCCACCTTCCACTCAACTTTGACCCCACTGGAGAAAAAAAAAAGATTCCCACATCATGATGCAGCCACCACCAAATTGGACCATGACAAGTGTGTTTAGGATTATGTGTCGTGTTATTTTTCAGACACAAATAGATCTTTGCATGTAGGTCAAAAAGTTTCATGTTGGTCTCCTCAGGCCTCCTTCCACATTTTTGCTGGGTCACTTATAAGTCTCTTGGCAAACTTTAAATTCGACTACTCGTGCTTTTAATTCCAACAATGTCTTTCTTCTTAAACTCGTGTATAAAGGCCCCATTTGTGAGCTCATAGTTGCCCTATCAGCAGAAGTTCAGCAGGTATGAATACTTGTGCAAGGCATGATAAGAAGATGCAAATTCTTCTTATCATGAAGAATTTGATTTCCTGTAAATGCAGCTGGCCGTCTCTTGTGGCTTTCAAGAAACAGCTGATGCGACCGGCAGCATGTGAGCAGTGGCTGAAATGGGCGTGTTTAAGTGCTGACACACAGTCGGGGCTTGGGGTTTGCCAGTCACATGTCTGGGAGTGAGTAATAGTGTATGTGTGTTGCATGAAGTGAAACAAGTAAGGACATATTCCTCCGTGACCTGCGAGACGTAGACGTAGGACCTGCATGATTACGCTGCAGGGTTTGAGACACAGAAGTTTCTTCATGTCCAATGTCGGGTGTGGCTGGTTGTTACCAACTAAGTGATGACCAGCCAAATTGACAAATGCACATGCCAGCAAAGACTTCTACAATCAGCTTACACACTTCCCTTATCACAAGCTTGTTTTTAGGTAGATAGCCGTAACTATATTTAGTAAACACCTGAGTTCTTTTACAGTTTGTCAACATCATGACCTTTATTGGGTACAATATTCTCCAGTTCTATAACACTGACAAATTACCCAGTCAACATGTCATCATGTTTTTTTTTTTTTTGTTTGTTTTTTTTGTTGTTCTTGTTGTTGTTGTTAGACTTGTGACTGTTTGCATGGAAATTTTCAGTCTCTGTTTGTAATAATAGGGTCCCACACACTCATCGATGTAATTTTCATTATTTGCAACGCTATGAGGTGAATCTTTGCCTGAACATGTGCCCTCAAATTACAAGGTCCGTTGCACACGTCAGGACCTTGTGACGGCGCAGGTCCTGCACTACATACTTTACCTGTCACATCTGGGCAAACGTGGAAATAATGGTAACTATGTTACTACAATGGTAATGTTTCTTTCCCAGCATGTTTTTACGGCACACAAGCTCGGCCCTTGTGAAAGCAGTCAGTTGAATATTTGCCAGGTTTTCATTCAATATTTTTACCTGAAAATCAAAAGACTAAATTAACACTGTTGGTTACATTATATTTTAAATCATGCTGCTTACTATTTATATTATTTAATATATGAAATAATTTGTCAGTGGTAGGAATAGTTATTAAAATTTTAATTAATGATTAATTATTTTAATGGTACTATAGATTTTTGTTTTAAATATTAATATGATTCATGATGGCTTGAAAGTGCAACACTGTGCAACTCTCATGCCAGCCCATGACGACATCCACAGGTATTAAAATCCACAACAGTAAAATATTAGGTAGGGTAACTATTTAAAACCCTTCAAACTTAATGTAAGGCTGCAATAATTGGAAGCGATTGCATACATGAGCTAGAAGACTCCTCCTCTTGTTTTTTATCTGCAGTGAACAAAAACGTCTTGCCTCTAGTGATACTGCTCTATCAGTGGGGGACTAGTGGTAGATACAGTATGTGGCAAGTAGTATATATATATATATATATATATATATATAAAATCTCACACTTTGCTGTGCCTGAAAATGTCTGCAAAAACAGTGAATAATTTAAGTCAGCTATAATCTGTTCTCTTTGTTAGTGTCCTTTCTAGCAACATCTGTCTGTTTTTGAGAGGGTTATTATTTGGTCCACTGGTTTAGTAACCTCTGTTTATATGTTGTTGTGGTTCTGAACGTGAATTGAACCCTTACCTAGAATGCACAAACCAACTTATTTGTACCGTTAAACTCCCAGTAGCAGAAATATCAGTTACAGTAGCTAAAGTTGGATATTTCTATTTCAGTTCAGCTGGTCTGCATTTACAAGTTAGACTTCTATTTACAAGTTATGACTTAATATTTGAGATATCACACCTACAGCTAGGATAAATATTCAACAATTTTTGTGTTATAACAAATATGGCAAATGTCTATGGATAATCAACCCTCTAGAATAGGGCTAAGTAATACTTAAAACTGATTCTCTTTTTAGTTTATGGTTTCAGTGTCATTACTTGATATGAGTTTGTTCTAGCAGTCAGACTGTTGTGTTAAAATAAGAACAATTTTCTAGTCAGTGGCTGCCCAGGTCCTTTCCTTTTTTATTCTCACTTCCAACAACTGAAATGAAGATGTTGAAAAATTCCCGGTCTGCTGATTTATTTTGAAACCAAAACTCTTCTGATTGTCTTGTTCAACCAGTTTGAAACATCTTTTTAGACACGTAGATATATTAAATCCCCAGCAATCCCAGTGTCATAGTCATCACCTTTCTCTTCCATCGCGCCATCAGACGCCTCTTTAGGGAGGGGCTGCTGTTTGAGCTCTGACTCAAGGTTGTTTTGTGGTCAAAGGTTGGGATGTTTTGGTTCACCCTCCAAGAGCATAGAGCCATCCTTTAACGTTCACAAGGCGGTCTAATTGCTAAATAAATGTCCAGCTTAGATGCCGCAAGGCATACTTTATGGGTGAGGTCTGGTTAGACATGCTACTGGAATTTATTATACCTGATTGGCAGCAAAAAAATGTTTTGCTGTTTTGTTTCCATGAAAGCATTTATGCAAAATCCACAATGCATGCCAAATGTAACACTGTCCTTCAAAAACATTCTCCTGGTAGATTTAAATGTATTATGACTTCAACCAAGAAGTTGGTTTTCGAAATGAGACACAAAGCTCTACAAATCAAACAATGTAAAATGTGTTTCACTGTAGAAAAGCTTAGTTTATCTGGCTGGAATGCCTCCTTGCCATCACCCTAATCTTTAGCTCCCCGCACAGATTCAAGTCAGACCACTCCAAAATGTCAACATTATTTCCAGTTAAAAGATAAATGTTGGTCAAAGTAAGAGTCTTTAGATCTAAATCTTACAGAGGTATGAACACCTTAACTTAAGTGAATTATTCAGATTTATTTAATGCAATAGAATTTAATAAAGTGTATTAAATCTTAATCAGTCCTAATTGCACAGTTAACAATAATTGTGAGTGATGGCTAATATAAGGCACAGTGGCAATTTATCACTTATATCATAAATAAAAGAGCTTCTTCCCAAAAATAGACAAGTTTATAGCCATACTACCAATAGATGTGAAAAGACGTCACGTTGCAGATTTTTTGCAATAGTTTACAAACTAAATAAATGTGCTCAGTTCTACATTTTGCTCCGACTTTGGTTTCTCTCACTGCCATGCTTTGATCTTCTGCTTTTGGGCGTCTGTCGCTGCTGCCTTGGCAGGCATTCAGGAGGCACCCTGCATATATTTGTGTCTTGTTATCTGACGGAGTCGTCTGCTGGGCGGGTGCTGGGATCCCACTGGGTCATCTGTCCCCGACGTAGCCTGCTTATCTGCAGTAGCCCGACTTTCGCCACGGCAGCTCTATTGAGATGGCCTCTGTTGTGGTTCTGCTTATTCTTGTGCTTTCTGGCCATGCCAGAGCTGCAGAGCTTCAGCTTGAGTTTATCGAGAAACCAATTGGCTCTCTGTGGTTGGTATCCTCTGGCATTGCTTCCTTCCCCTTTCTTTCTTCAACTGCTGTCGATGATGTCTGTGACGGGCTTATCGTGCCACATGTTTCCCTTTTGAGCAGCGTTGAGAAGTTACTCACCCTTCCCTTTCCCACATGCCACCTGTTGACAGGAACTCTAAACTCAGTAAAATATTGCTGAGCATTTGAGCTTCCACTTCTCTTAAACAAGGGAGGGATTTTTGCTCCTATTTTTACTGCTGCTGCTCCTTTTTTTTTTTTTTTTTTTATCAGGTGCATTTATGGCTTTTGACATAATTGAGATCACCAGATTTATTTTCCCCTACATAGTGTTTTCTTGCTTCTCCGTGCTACAGTGCAGACAACGTGCCGCAGCGCCGACTGAATCCTGTTTTAAATTCACACACACTTCAGGAGCAAGCAGGCCATTTGTCAGCCTAATCTTCTCGCTAATTAAATTTACTCCTCCACTGTCCTCTACTCCTAGCTGAGATGAATGACTTTTTCCTCTCGAAAAACTCCTCTGTGTGCCTATAGGGCAGTCAGCTCCCCGCTGAGCCATTTGAATTATACCCGCGTTTGAACGAAAAGGCATCCCATGCACTCCCCTCTTGTTTCTTCACCCCTTTGCTCTCTCCCTCTTTACCCCAGAGACCACATCTGGTTTTTCTGTTATCTTGACTTCCCTTCCCCTCTCCACCTCCTTGTTCTGGCTCTGTGTTCCTGCTTGCTGAAAGTGTTTGAGTCAGCAGAACCCAAGCCAGGGCAAAGTTGTAGGATGACCTGCCTTTCGCAGAACACCTTGATCAGTCTCTATTCTGACCTGCTAGATTGTAGACCATAAGGTGCAAAATCACTTTGAAAGCCGTCTTCTGCTTTGTTGATTAGCAGTTTCAACAGCGAGGAAAGTTTCTTTCCTCCCTCCAGGTTTGTTAAAATGTGATGTGTGCACACTCACATGATTGCATGTGTAATTTACTTCCCCCTCTGCCACAGTGTCAGTTAAATTCCTCCTGTGTGTCGCGATCTAGAGTCGTAGGTCTTACACAAGCAGCTAATATAATGAATGATGATCATGGACACGATCACATTCATTACAGTCACAGTACTCAAAGCCTCAGAAGCAATAACAAGACTGAATGCTGCTGTTATACTGCACTACATCAAGGTTGTCACACACACACACACACACACACAAAAAAACAGAAATATGCATTGCAATTGCATAAAGACAAATTCTGTTTAGAAAAAAAAGACGTGTTTATCTGTATCAGTCTGCAAAACATACACTGTGTGCAATTTCTCATCTCAAAATGAAAAACAAATGACTTGTTTTAGTTATTCATAACTTTTGATAATGTTTATGGCAATTTTTCAATGAACCTGTGCTCAGGTAGAAAGTATTTAAATTTTTATGGGTATGAAATAAATGTAAATTAGGAGAAATTGGTAACATGTAGAAACAAAACAGGTGAATTTGTGCCACATAATTGATCCAGAGTGCTACAAATCTTGAGATGCTTTTGAAATTTATCACACATTTTTTTGTTTATGCACACACTCGCGTAGAAACACCTAGAATATGAGAATGCGAGTGCTTCAGACCTACATTTACTGAAGAATGTTCCTCCTTTGCTTGTCATCTGGTGCTGCAGGGGGTCCTCTAGGAAAACCTCTAATCATTAGCTCACGACATCTGATGCTGGACGCAGCCTTAATGTCTGTACAGCTAGGTTCACTGGTCTTTGGCTCTATGTTGGAGTCTTAACCATACTCCAAGGAGGAAGCTTACAAATTTTAATGAAACAGCTTTAAGTTGGTTTTCCTAATTGAGTGCTATGTTTAGATGTTCCTTAAACAAAGCAGGATTTTGTTTGGTGGGTTTAAAAAGGGTAAGATGAGAAAGGTTTGCTGCTCCAACCTTTCATACTTTGATCCAAACCGCATGCACCTGAAAAGGAAACTGTTCGTCGAGACGCTCTCCAGTACGGCAGAAGGAGTGGAATGAGAAGCACACACACACACACACACACACACACACACAAGCTGGCTGCTACAGTATGTGTGTGTGTCAACCAGGCAGCCTGAAATTCAGGTCAGCGGAGCATGCAACACATATGCTGGAATGTGGAGTTAAGTAACAGAGGCTGAATTTATGGGGGAGACTAGGCGGATGGCTTGGGGAGCTCAAAACTCCACAGTGTTCTGCAGCTGCATTCACTGCAGCTCGTTTAAATTCTTCTGGCAAGAAAGCAGTCACACGGGACTACACACTACACTACCTACACGGAGGGGCTTTTTTTAATTATTATTTTAAAAATTGTTTTTGCAAAGTTTTACTGAGTAAATGTGAGACTTTTTAAAAAAACACCTTTTAATGAGCCTCATGATTTAAGCTTAAAAGCTGCATAAAACAATATCCTTACCTATTTAAATTAATAACCTAACTCATAAATATGTAAAATGTAGCAGTAGAGAATGTAACAAGAATATTTGCATTGAAATCTGCTAAGCAAACCTAAAGTAGAGCAGGTTCAGGAGGTGACGGCCTGCGCTTTGTAATTTTATCAGAGCGTAAAATATCATTCAATTTCCTCAGCCAGAACTACAACAAATATGTTCTTTTTCCAATGACTTAAAGAAATGAATGAAAGAGATTACTTACAAATCCATAGGAAGATAAATAAATATAAAAAACTAACTAACCAAACTAATTGTAATACAGAATATATCTGGACTTTAGAGGCCTGAAGGTGAGATTTTTAATTTAAATGCTTTGATGACTTTTTCAGTTCATGCAGTAATCTTGTTTCAGAGTTTCAGTTCTGCATAAACCATAACGAGCTAAAACATAAAAATAACTTTATAGAAAAAAAAAAAAGACTCCTGAGGCACTAAATTGGCCCGACTGGTTAACTATCTAACTTTCGCCGTCAGAAAGGAGTCAGAAATCTAATGTCATGCCACTACTATCTTGTTTGTTAAATATTGACTGAGATCACTATAAAAGCTTGGTATAATAAGGGTTTGATGTGTTTATTGCGCTCCGGGAACTTGTCTCTGCTGGTTCGTGCAAACTGTGCAGATTTGCTTTTCGGCTCATGCAGCAGAAGACGGGTAACGTTCAGGTGTGTCGTTTGGCGTCGCCCCGAAAGGGCTCCGAGACGCACAAGGGGCAAACCGCGCCTCCACGTCTGCTCTTTCATGCGCTCACCTCTTTAAAATCCAGTTCACATGTGTTTTTCTGTTAACACCACTGTAAGCTGGCTGCTCTGTGGAAGGGATTTTGCAATGATCCGTACACACACAAGGGGATCGTTTCAGTACACTACAACAATCAAATGAATCCAATTACTCGGCATTCCCGAGCACGCCCTGTGGAAATTCCTGTTTGTTGCGTGGTAGTTTTACTACGATGTGTCAGCCGCACACAAATACTACTATTTCCCGAACTTTAATCGGACTTAAAGCATGCTGAAGCCTTTCTGAAGAGTTCTGCTATAAAAACAGAGCCCGGGTTCAGGTTTCTGGTCACTGAATATGTGTGAGAGTCGGGTCATGTGAGGGTGAGTGAGAGCCATGTTCCAGCAGTCAGGATCTGGGTTGAGGGGGAACTTGTATCTGTCTGCCTCACCTCGGCAGCTGTCATTGCTCTCGATGGGCGTGGCGTCTTCGATGACAGAAAACAAACACGGCTCATCCCAGACGACTGACATTTCATATCGTGGTGATAAAAGCCTCTCGTGTCTCGAGGTGTGTGCGCCTTCCGTATCGCTGACGTGGGCAGCGTGGTGAACCGACTCTCCGGTTGCATATGCACCGCCGCAGTAACTTCTTTCAGGTCTCCCCTCCCCGAGACGGCGCTCCGGCTTTGTGTTGAATGTAAACATGTCTTTGGCGGGCCCGGAGGGTGACAGGCAGACTAATGAAGGGCTGCTGAAGGATTGCGTGTGTCGTTTTCTCGGCAGGGGCCCTGGGCAGGGTCCCTCGCCGACCCTCCAACCTTCCCTCCCATCTGCCTCGTTCTCCTCAGGAACCTGCCAGCCAGATGTAGAAGCACTCTGCTGGCAGCTTCACATTCCAGGACGTCTCACTATGGCGATCCAAACTCACGCAACGCCTCTCGCTGGGGAGACACGCTGTAAAGGGAACAGGCACAAAATGTTTACAGAGGGTTGTTTCTCTCTACTTTTAATTTTGCTCTTTTGTTTGCATTAAAGTGAGTAAATCGACTGTTTCAAAAAGCAGAAAGCGCTCTCCTTAAATTATAACGTAACTCCCAGGTTCAGCTAAGTAATGTCATTAGGAGCTCAAAGAGGGAACATTTAATTTTCTACCTGTGTGACAAAGATAAACAATGTTTCTTTGTGGTCTTTTAGAAATAGGACTTGAATACTTATTTTTAAAATTGACATGTCAGATTCAAGCATACACTGCTTACAGGTACTACATTTTCAAAGCTACTTAAATTTTTCACCTTATTGCTCCTACTAAATTTAGGAGTGGCTTAGAGCCAGCACAAGATCATTTGAGGCCCCGAGACTAAAATTTGATTTGGATGTTTGTTTCCAGTCACCGTCCCTAACCCCATCATCTCATTTTGGGAGGTTTCACACCTGAGCTGCTCTCTCTGTTTATAGCAAACTATGTTTTATTTCACTCCATGGTGTGGTTTGTTTGTGTTGATGTGAACACGCCAGTCACACCAGAACTCGGACCAAAACAACCGTACCGAGATCGTCAGTGGTTTGTTCAGGCTGTGATTATTGCCAAGAAAACGCTACAAAATTGAATCAATGCCTTCCCATTGGATTCTGGGATAAACAATGGCATCCTGAAACTTGAAAATGTAAAAATATGCACAGTCTTAATAAGCATTAATACTAATTACTATGTTTGGGCTGCAGGGGCTTAAGACGCCACTTTTGTGGTGTGTAACTGTAACAGAGAACCTAATTCGAGTCACAATAATTTATATGAAGTTAGAAGTTACATCACGTGCTTTTTGTTTAAATGCTGATCATTTTACGGGAAGTTTCAGCATGAGAATCTCATACCGACCCTTCCTTCCCCACTACACTGCATTTGAAGTTTTGTTGTCGAGACCCAGTCAGAGCATCGTCTCGTATGCTGATGTCAGACGGGCTCTGGCATAAACAACCCCCGAGCTGGACGTTCTAATGTATCGTCCTCTTTAACCTTAGCGGAGATCATAGCGTGCCAGCTCTAGCAGTTACAAGAGAAACCGCAGTGGAGATTCTGACAACATCTGACCTCCGTTCTGTAGGCTTGGCTCTGTGCCAGATGTGCCACTCTGTCATGCATGCATGGGAAAAGGAATGCATGGCTTTAAGTTCATTAAACAGCTCAGTGAGTGACGGGTGAAGACTTGTTGTTTGCACTAGTTTGCCTTCTCAGGCCCTATAGCTCTTTGTGGGGGGACACAAAGGCGTCCTGGGACACAGTACATCCAGGAGGACCAGTGTGTTTGTGTGTGTGTGTTTGTGTGCGTGCGAGTGTGAGCAGCAGCTACCTCTTTTCTTACAAGCTCTATAAGTGCATTTATATAAATCGGCGAGTTGCTGCAAGTTCTCTTTAGCAGCAAAACAAGTTGTTTGTGCGAGCAAGTCTTAGATTAAAAAAAAAAAGAAAAAAAACAAGATCTGAACTCAGCAAAATTGAAGTGTGTATCAGCAGTTTAAATAACTTTTTTCACTTCAAGCAGTGTGTCATTTTTGAGTTCCTTTTTTTTCTCCCTAAAGTCTTGGCTTTGTTTTGGCACCCAGCCCCTGATGGAGAGGGGGAGAGAAGGCCAGAGGTTAAACACAAATCCTCCCGTGGTACTCAGCTCGTGAAAACAGTCAGGTGGTGATTTCTCTGCAACTTCTCACTGTTACCATGCTGCTGTTACACTTTTTTTCTGTTAACCCTTTGGGGCCTTTTCAGTCTGTGCTCCACTTGGGTCCCTTAGACATAAAAAAAAAAAAAAAAAAAAAAAAAAAATACTAATTTAAACATTGTCATAGAAACATGCAGCGGCGGGTTTTTTTCAAATATCTTTTTATTAGTGTTATTATTCACTTCTGTTCTCACCATGCATGACATCATGTAAAAATGTATATATTTTTAACAGTTATGTGCAAAATGTGGTGATTAAATTCTACATGCAGTAGTTTTTTTCTTATTTGCCTGTATTTGCCAATTGATCAGTTGGTTTGTAAAATACACCTTACATAAACGAGGGTAAAAAATTATAAAATAATTTTTTACCCTCGTTTATGTAAGGTGTAATAAAAAAATTATAAAATAATTTTTTGTTTTCCTTTCTAAACAAAGGAAAAAACAGAGTTTTTTCCTTTGTTTAGAAAAAACTCCTTTTCTAAACAAAGGAGTTGTACTTGTGAAAATATGATTAATTGGTTTTTTAATGATGGTATTGATTCCCAGAAGATAAGTAAAAATGGAAATCAAATTCTAGTGATTCAGTCAACAGCTCAGATAATGCCAGAAATATGCAGGTTGCTCAATTTAGTTCAACGAACATTTGTACAACTTAAAAGAAAATGTAACTCCCTTTGCATCGGCACAGCTTTAGCTATGCTCAAATACAATAAACACATTTCCCAGGAGGGTCAGATTGAAAACAGGGTGAGTTTTGTGTATTGTCTCTGTCATACAATAAAACTCTTTGAGTTTTAACTTCTCTGAACTCAGAGCCGGCCCTAACTGACTGCCACAAACTGCCTCATGCTGTGTTTTTATCAAAGAGCGTCCTGATCTGAACCGAAATTGGAAAATTTGTTGTGACTCAAAACGACACAGGTCAGACGGTGAAAACTCTCAGGGACACGGCGATCACGTTCATCAGATGCCACTCCTGGCAAGGGCTGTTTCTGACGATCTGATAAACATTGCGTGACTTCAGCTCAGGAATAACAAACAACGAGCGAGTGAGGGTCCTGGTCCCCGCCGCAAATCAGTAGTGCTCTCTTGAGGAAAAACACGGCGCGTCTCGTGACAGGGGAGCGCATGCTGCTGCGAAGGGAGCTGACAGAGACACAATGCTGGGTTGAACGAGATTCTGTCCTGTTGATATGCATCAGGAACACAACACTCTCCCTGAACAAAGATGTTCCCAACAGTGACTGCAATGCATTTGTCAGCGTGTAAAGCTGGAAACATTGGGGAAAACTATGTCTGTTTTCTATCATTCTCAACCTTTTTGTAAAGTCGAAAATTACAGCAATCTTCTCAACTCATTAGGGTAAATGAATCATAACAGATACATAATTTGCTGTTTCATAGTAATTTGGGGAATTTATCTCAAACCAGAGATGAAACAATTCCTCTTTTTTTTTCCTTCTTCTCACATGCAGACATATACAAAGTCTTCTTCAATGTAGCACATGCCAGTCCCTAGTTACATTACTTCGTCCTTATATTTTGCTTTTAATAAGCCTGTAAGATAATAAATCAGAGAATACAAGTGGTTTGCACTGATTGCAAATTTTGATTTTGGCCACCAATTATTTTTATTAACTAACCACTGTCAGGAATTATAAGATCACACTACACCTTCAGTGTGGAAGCACTCACTGCTTGCTGTGACTGCAGTATGATTACTGCTTTCAAAATGCAGGTGACGCCCAAAGTCTTCCAATAACAGAGAAAGTTACTCTATTTGCACCAGTAGTTGCTTTTTTTCCCCAGGGGTTTGAAAAATCGCTAAAAATATTGACAAATTCACTAATTTAGCAAGAGTGGTGTGATTATTGTTAACTGTGTACGTGCGGACGTGAGCTGGTGGACGGGTCTGTCGGTCATCTGGGAGAAGGAAGCTGGTCATGCTGAGGACATTTAGATTTAGTCAGCCTTACACCTCAACTTCTGTATGTTTGTGCTTGTTCCCAACACTTGATTGCAGGGATGGTAGAAAAACATGAACATGATCGGCTTCTATGTTTTGTGATATTTAGCGTCAGGTTGTCTCCAGTGAACGCCATGTCAAATGTGCATATCAGACAAAATCAGGGAAGATCATATTTTAATATTTATGTGAAGCGGCTTTGGAATGAACATCCTGTTGCAAAAAAAATAAAATAAATAATAATAACTATTAAAAAAATATTGCAGTTAAAGAGGCAAAAACAAGCATAATTGCTTTAACGAGGTGATTGTTTGCCAAAGAGGAATTACCTGAATAATTATCATGTCTCAGCATGGTGTTCTAGCCAAAGCCAGTTGTCAGACCTGTGCTACAAATTGCTGCCTATCAAATTGAGTGGTGCATTAGCTATTTTTGTGGATAAATTCCAGGCTGTAGATGTGTAAAGCTGGTAGAGATGAACCCCCAAAGGCGGATTGTGGGGAGAAGCCTGAGTAGCTTAGGAGAACACTTACATGCTAACCCAATGCAGAATGTCTCTAGGCTAGGACCTTTTAGCTGCAGCACACCACACTTTTCAGATTTTTATTTGTGAAAACTTTTGTGAAAGGTATGATTTTCCTTTCACTTCACAATTCCGCACTAGGTTTGTCAGGCGCGATTTAATCCACTGAAGTTTGTTGTGATGTGACAAAATCTGAAAATATTTGCGAGGTTATGATGCTTTTTCAAGTACAGAAAACAAATCATTGGAGCAGGAATGAAAAGCAAAGTTTTCTACATGGGGAGCTGGATCGCCAGGCGCTCTATTTGGGGGTGGGAAACGCCTTGTTTTTGTTATTTTATCACAAGAGAAGCTGAGCCTGAAGTGGGGGTCTATGACGGTTGGCTCAAATTACCCTTTGGAGGATGCTTGGTGCAGCTGAACACACTGCGCTGAAAGAGCCCTTCTTTTCAACCCCAGAAAAAGTCGTCCACCATCTCAGACCCCGCTCCTGTTCCCAAAAAAAAAAAAAAAAAAAAACCCCACCCTTCTGCTGCAGACCCCCTGCTCCTTCCTGCCTGCTTCCCCTGGCTGTAGACCAAGCGCTTCATGTGGCTGGACTGGAGCGGGCTGGGGATGGCCCCCCGCCCCTGACCTCAGAGGACACTTGTTTTCCAGTGGGATTAAGGGCGTGTTGGTATTGGCAGGGTGGAGCAGGGAGTTGAAGGGGTTCGGTCCTAGTTTTTCTTTCCCAGGAGCGAGAGTTTGTGGGGATTAAAAGAGCTGGAGCACTTTCACATGCCCTCTTCTGTGGAACACCTCCATACACCTGCAGGGAGAAAGGATTCGTTCATATTTCCGACACATTAAAGCTCTAGCCAGATCCCTCAGAAATAAATACGTCCCTCTCATTCAGGAAGTTTATTATGTTGTGGGTCCTGTGGAAAATGCAGGTGACGCCCTTCCTGAAGGGAAGACAAGACGTTCTGCAGCGGCGACGCGGCTGTAATTGCTGAAGCTTCGTGCTTCAACTCGCCCCAGCGAGCTTTGTTGCTCTGATTAGGTTTATTGTGATGGTCAGAGCAGATCTCACATTGTTAGGAGTTTGTTTACCGTTCGGTTGGAGTTAGCCAAAGGAGCTGGAGAGAAAGGAGGGGACGGAGAGCCCAGAACAAAGAAACTGTTCACGAATCTGCTTGATTAACGGAGGGTTGAAAGGCTTTCATGAACAAATCTGAATGAACCCAGAACAGAGAGAGGGGGCACGACGGCTCAGTCGACGTTGTGAATCATATACAGTGTCAAGAGAAAAAAAAGAGCTCCTCTTGCATACACAGATTAAATCCGATTTGTCCTCGCTATTACCTAAATAAACATCCCGATGGTGCATCCAGAGAGCCGTTTACCCAGGGGTACGGGGCTGTTGGCCTGCAGGGCTTTGGACTGGATGCTGAGTTTTCTGGGGTCACAATCTGCATGTCGGATCAGCATTAAACTCACCAGAACAGATGTTCATCGTATCATTGACGCCATTTTGGTCGACAGTTTTTTTTTCCACATTTTCCCTGCGACTTTGCAGGCTGTTATTTGAGCAGGTTTGACATTTCGGTGCGTATTGAAGACGGGTGACACCACGGTGAGGAAAACCAAAAGACTCAGTAATAAGATGAATGAAACCGAAAATAAAAGCCTTCATACTGAGACTGTGCGGGCGTTGACGAGAGTCTTGCATCCTGATCCACCTGTTCCTCGTTGATACTATCGGCCACAAGAAACAATAAAGACATTTTATCTGTCAAAGTTTTGTCATACTCGCTCTGATATTTAAACGTTAACCGGTCGTTTTTCAGAGAGGAGGTGGGTGGAATGAGTGCTGCTCATAGTTTTGAGTGTAGGTGGTTTTGAGGTTTTGCTGCTTTGTCTGTTTATAAGACATTTAAGGATCGCTGGCGTACATTAGTCGCGTTCCCCATTGCTACAATCTTCTATCTGTAGGAGGCCAAGTAGGGACTCTTCCCTCAGTGGTTATGTTTACCTAACTGACTGGAAGATTTACTCTTATTTAGATTAAGAGAGCAGGAATTAATTGCTTTCTGTTTTAGGAAAACAAAGTAAATAGAAATGTTTTCTTTCTAAAAAAAAAAAAAAAAGTATCTTGATAGTTTACATGAAAAAAGCTAAAGAAAATCATGCAAGTAGTTGTATGGTATTCTTATGATATGGGAACGTTGACTAAAAGTATCAGTATGACTAAAGGTTATTTGTAACCTTGATTTTCTTTATCATTATAGGCAAAAATATCAAATAAACATGTGGTAAATTTACCTCCTTTGGTGTGTTCAGCAATAGGAAAATGCACAGTTGCAGTGTTATTGTTCAATATCAGTTTTCAATGCTAAACATGACTGAACCCACATCTTTCTCTGTCTTCACTGCTTCCACGTCATCACAGTGTCCACACCTCTCTGTTAGCTTTAGCATCTACGTTTTCCATCAAGTGCAGCCAAACGTCCATCGGATTGACTGGATCGGTTTTGCTGTGCGGAGCTTCATCGGTGACTTATAACGGCCCGTCACGTAATATGTCCAGGCAGTGTTTGTGTTCACAATACAGTGCACATTAATATTGCAGTGACAATATCTATAAAATATCGAGTTGTTTATTTTACTTCAGGATAAGTTAATTCTGGAAACCATGTCAAGCTAAAGTGCAAGACATCGAAAATTAAACAAAAAAAAAAACAATTTGTTGTTTGAACTATTTATTACGTAAATATATAATATTTTGTAACGACACGAATCCAAATCTGCTTCTTGTTGTTCTTAAGCAAACTTTTGGAGCTTTAAAACCAGTGTTGCCACTGAGACTCCAATACGCCAAAAGGTCTCGCGTTCCAACTCGAAGTGTTCTCCATCACTGCTTGCGTTTTCCAGCACAAGATCGAGCCGTGACGGTCAGAGCACACATGGAGCAACGTTTGCTTCTGCAGTTTTAAGGACGATCCTCTCCACATGCGCGGGTCTGCGTGGGTTTGTGTTTATGTGTTTGTGTGTGGGTGCGCTCATGGTTCTTGACAGGTGCTGACTCATTTTGTTCTCGTGTGTTTTGCAGACGTGCCAAGCTACGACTCTACTTGGAGCAGTTGAAGAAGCTGGTGCCTTTGGGTCCAGACAGCACGAGACACACCACCCTGAGCCTGCTGAAAAGGGCCAAAATGCACATCAAGGTACTTAAAGAGCACACCGCCACAAAGAAAAGAAAAGAAAAGAAAAACAAAGTGTCTGTGGTCGAAGGCTGGTTGCTACTGTTCCGAACCACAAGTTATGCGGTTTATTTTTATCTCACAAAACTGCCAAACGTGCTTTTTTTGGACAGGTATATTGATAAGATCAGCACTTGTGGGTTTTACCAGTTAAAGTTTGCGCCTTGTCCTGGCTTTTTATATGACTTACCATCAAAGAAGCAGCACTTCATTGTGTAGTGGTAAAAAATGAAAAACATTGATGGGTATTCAGCTCCATTTATAGTCTGATTACCCTAAATGAAATCCAGCTAAACAACAAACTGTCCCTGTGTTTATCAGCTCTGCTCTGGATGCAGTTAGTTTCTGAATGAACACTTTTTTTTTTAGATATTTGTTTCTTAAAATCATGTAAAAACCGAGTGTCTATTTAATTTCAGCTCAGAATTATGCCCCGTTTTGTGCAAGTTTGGGGTTTAACAGTATACATACTTATGCAAGACGCTGTTGGCTATCACACAATGGTGCATGCATTTTGTACAAGCACTTTTGATTTAAACAAATATGCAAAAATCAAGAACATCCTTGTTCTGCTCGTTTGTTTGTTTGTTGCCATTGTTTTTGTATTCTTCCAATCAGATAAAATTCAACAGTGAAAGGAAGAGAAATAAATTCCACAAATGAGTCAACAAAGTGCAGTTCTCTGTAAAGTGGACTTTACAGAGAACTGGGTGGCTGATCTATAGATGACAAGATGATATAATGTTTGGAAGCGTCTCCTCTATGTTTCATGGCGAGATCCGCTCTGTGCACAACGAGCAGAAATACAGAAATGCTTACGAAATGTCGCTGGTGCATGGACCGTGAGGCTGCAGAAGACGACCTGTGGGTACAGTTTAGGTCATGCTGCACTGATCGTGCTGTTTACAGGCAGCAACACTGTGGTTGGGTGGAAAATTCAAACGTCAAGAGTTTTAACCCCTTATTTCCTGTTTTTCGAGCTCAGACAACGCGCGCTGATTCTCGTCACTGCGTTGAGTCTTCTCATCTCACAGGAGGCCTCGGGGCTCTGGGTGGCTTTGATTCACCACCGAAAACTTTCATATGCAAACGAGTGCGAAATATAACCTCTCGCAGAGTCTGAATATGACTGTGAAGCTCATGTTTATTTTTTGCCTTTTTGACCTGGAAATCGCTCTGCTTTTGTAGCTACACTCATTAAAGTTGTTTGTGTGGAGCTTTAGTAGTTTGATCGAGGTGTGGATGTCTGCAGATGCAAAGTAAAATCTGCAGCTGCAATGATGACTAAATGATGGAAGCCACCTCACTTAATGGTAACTTTGGCAAAGATTTGCTAAAAGTAGTGAAAGAAATTCATCTTCTATTGCAGATCCTGTCTGAAAATGTCAAAATCCAACCTTTAGTGTGAAATTACTTTATAGTTTTGCAGCCGGATAATGTGTATTTTTGCAAAAAAACCTTTGATCCCATTTTATGACTTCCTATTTGTCCTTTGGCATAAATATGGAGCAGAGGCAGATTTCTCTCAGCTGCTCTCCAAAAACTGTTTACATGAAGGTTTTTGTTCTCAATTCAGCAGCAGCACTAATAATTTTGAGCCACAATAAAAAACAAAAAGCATAAAAAACAAAAAGCATATCCACAGCAGGACCATGCACTAATTCCATGTACCTTTTTTATACTATATTTGCATTTTTGCTTCCTTTAATCCACTTTCACAACACAATTTCATTGATGATCATGCATTCAGTTAAAAGAAGGTCTGACGGGGAGGGAATGTTTGGGCCAAGATGAAATTCTCCGCTCACTCTTTGCTGTTTTAATGTTTTTGTCTGCAGAAGCTGGAGGAACAGGACAGAAAGGCTTTAAATGTGAAGGAGCAGCTTCAGCGAGAGCACCGCTACCTCAAACGCCGCCTCGAACAGCTCTCCGTGTCGGGGTCCGTGGAGCGCATTCGCACTGACAGCACGGGCTCCACCATCTCCACCGACTCAGAGCAAGGTACGCCGACACGGCAGAGGACATCAGAGAAACTAAAGCAAAGTTCCAGCATTTAAACTGCAGATTCTGCAAGCCAGAGGATATTTCATTGTATATGTGCCACTTCAAACCACTATCGGGTTTCATTGTGGATTGTAGGTGATATACTAACACAAAGTAGTTTTTAGTTTGTAAATATGTGTTAAAAAAAACATGGGATTCATTCATTTTAGATTAATACTTTTTTTGTGTGTGTAAGTGACTATAGTACATCTGTAGATGTAACTGGACGTTACAACTAAACTGAACTATAGAAACTAGGTCAATCATTTCTGATCAAGTCTCCAAACTTTTATAAACATTGCAGAGGTGATATGTTAATATTCATCTTTCAATGTCACTTTTCATGAAAATTGTTTAGAAACCACCAGAAGCCCTGTTTTTAGGTTGTTTATGTTCATGTGAAACGAAACCAACAGCGCACATCGACCTGATTTCACCATCAGCACAACTGTGAAACATGGTGGTAGCAGCATCATGCTGCGGGGTTGCTGAGGACAAGGCGCTCCTGAAGAAAAGAAAATGACTTTGCGAGTTTGTCTGAGGAAAAGTTTAAACACCGTGCACTACATCCCCTTTCTGTTGGTTAATCACGTATAATCTGTATAAAACAGCCTGAGGTTTGTGGCTGTAACATGACAAAATGTGAAACGATTCAGAGGGGATGGATACTTTTGTTTCGAAGCGGCCTCATGGCTGCACCCAGCCACGCTCTAAAATGTCCAGCCTGATCAGGCAATTATCCCCAACCCTGTCAGCAGGTTAGTCCCCCAGGGGTTAAAGGTTAACACCTCAGATTACAGATAAAGAGGCATTTCAGCTACCGCGTCATGCAGCCCGCTGTGCGTTGGAGCAAGTTGTGGTGTCCGCTGCAGAAATAACACAGTCTGAGGTCAGACTGGTTTTATATGTTAGAACCATTTCAAATCTCAAGAGAAGTCAGAAGAACCAGTTGCTTCGGTGGACTGGTGTTTAGAGATAAGAATGTTGTCGGTGTTGGATCTTCACGCCGCTTTATAGCTTCATTCCAGAACGGGAAGCTACAGGATGTCCGCTAATAAGAGTCTGGTGTCGCAGAGTTTCCTTAAAGTCTGGGCTTTGGGCGGTTTTAGTGTTTTTACTAATCCTGCGTTAAGATAAACACGTTTGCAGTTGTTTATCCATGCATGGGGGATTACCTTCTGGAGCACAAAGATCTCCTTGTTTGCTCCGAATTAAAGGCAGCCCAAATCCAGGTTTAATCAGCAGGCGCAGCCCGCTCCCTCACAGGTGCGCCATATGTCACAGTCGGGCGGAAATCAACATTTCTGCTTGTTGTCTCCTTGTGTTTGTCCAAACAGAGGTGGACATCGAGGGCATGGAGTTCACCCCGGGCGAGGTGGACAGCGTCGACAGCATCAGCGACGTCGAGGAGGAGGAGGAGGAGGAGGAGGAGGACGAAGACGAAGAGGAGGACCACTACGGCGTCCAGAGCAGCTCCAGCGACACCAGCTACACAGCCGCACATTCCCACAGACTGCAGCCGCACCACTGTTAGGCGCCTCCCGTCGCTCAACCAACTAGTTCCTCCCAGCGTTTCGCTTTTCCCTCTCTGATTCCCCCCCCCCCGCCCCCCTGCCCCCAGCGCCGCCTGTTACCTGCGTCAGACCGGTCCACGACAGCGGCACGGCTTCCGCCTGCTCCAGGCCACGCCTCTGCAGGCTGACATGGTAGCCGAGCCCTTCCTGGCATCCCGCTGCCCCCAACGCATCCTGCCCCCCCCCCACGACCCCTTCTAACCTAGTGTTGCTGCGGGCTCAGACAGCGCAGAGGAGAGTTTGTGGCTTTTCTTTCTGATAATTAGAAAGATAATTACTTAGTAAAGAACAACAGCTTTGACCTGTTAATCACTTGATGCAAAAGCAAGTTTCACTTAAATTCCTGCGGCAAAAGTATTCAGACAAGGCTTTGCACTAAAAAAAAAACAAACAAACAAATGAAAAGCTCTTCTGTTTGTCAACCATTACATAGAGAAATGACTGTTGCTAAAGATTTACAGCCATCTTGAAGCTTTCTGCTGACAAATGCTATGAAATTATCAACAAACTACATCGAAGGTTATGATTGTAATGCGAGAAATGTGAAAAAAGTTATGGGGTGTGAATACTTTTCCAGATCCCTTAAAAGGTCACATTAGGAGCACCATCACACCCTGAACCAAGCAGTCCAAATGCATCGACCCTTTATTGCTCATCTTCATCACATCCAGAATGCACAGCCAGGTTGCCATAAGCATGCAACGCACATTGTGACGTTTTAACCCACAACCTGTTTTTATGGTCAGATCAGGACGACAGGAGAAACATCAGAGCTGCAGGAGCAGAAACAGTGTAAATAGATAATCCAGTTACTGTCCACGTCTCCCTCTGGTTGGGTCGCCTAACCACTAACTCCACACTACTGACCACTACACTATACCACCAGATGGTGTGGATGGACTACTAATTCAGAGAGAAAAACAGGAAGGAAGGAGTTGCCCCCACAAGTATAAAAACCCAAACATTGTGTTTTGTTTATTTTTTTTTCCCTTCTCAGTAGCTAATTGATGTAGCAAATAAGAGGCTTCCTCTTAAGTTTTGAAGTGATCCTGGAGGACCACGGAGCTATTGTTATTGGGAGATGTTTATGTTGCGTTTCGTTTCTTTAACCCTTAGATGGTAAGCTGACCTTTGCGTCGGATTCACTAACTGACCTCTGCCCGTCCGCACAGCGCCACCTAACGATAAGAATTGGAGAATCCTCCGCAGCTCTGTCGCTTCGCCTGCATTGACAGCGTCCGATTAACAGGTCAAAGCTGACGAATCAGTGGGAAACTGTTCTTGTTCTGTTAAGAGATAGAGAACTTAGCAAACTAATCCTTCAGTTTTTCCAGCAGAAGTAATAATCTTCTCTTTGCTTTCTCCTACCTTTTCATTATTATTATTAATATTAATATTATTATTACTCCTCTTGGCTTTTCTGGGTGAATTCCCCCCCCAGGCTTTGATTGTAACTGATGCACAATAGTGGTTATGGACGGACGAGGCGCTCCTGTTGCTCTCTGACGGTGTTAGTAATCAATAAGTCCCTCCGACCTCCGCCTCACTCAACCCCACCCACCCACCCACCGACCCACTCACACCCCCCAGCCCCCTGGCCTTTTTGCAGTCTGTATAGCTTGGCACTTTAAAAAAAAAACAAAAACAAAACAAAACAGAAAAGCAGCTCGTCCACGTTGGCGGGTGGGTCTGACCAAAAAAAAATACAAAACTGCTAAAAATAGGAGAAGAAGAAGAAGAAGAAGAAGAAGAAGAAGAAGAAGAAGAAGAAGAAGAAGAAAAAAAAAACCCAGAAAGAAAAGAAGCTACTCGTCACTTAAAGTGAAACCAGCTAGTGTAGTCTATATTTCTTGTACTGAGTTTTGTATTATATTTTCCTAAATGTTCTTTAAAGCTGAAAAAAAAAAAGTCAAAAAAAGAGTGAGTATATCTATCTATATCTATAAATATATATCTATATAAAAGAGACAGACAGACAGGAGGCCAGGCTTGTTGAAGGGAGAGTGGGGGCAGGGGAGCTCATACACTGGCCCCCTCTCTCTTGGGTGACTCTCCTGCTGTCATTCTGTGCCTTGGTGAGCCTTCCTCCTCCTTTTTTCCTCCTCCTCGTTACCTCCCCAACTCAGGTCACACTCCCCCCTCCTCCCCCTTCCACACTTCCACAAGCAGAGGGGTATTGTGACGACATCAGTATCCCCCCCAAGACCCCCGCCGCCCCCTCGGCTTCTGCTTGGAGCCACTGCCGCATCCTGCACCCTGTCCAGGAGCCCCCCTACCCCCAGCCACCTCTGTCATGGAAATAAACAAACAACAACATTAAAAAAACACACACACACACACACACACACTGGTGAACTCCCATGGCAGCTTCTATTCGCTCCACAGCCCCACCGAACGGACACCAGCGGGGGGCTCTAAACGTCTGGGCTTGAAGCTTCTTCATTTTTAAACAATTATTGTATTTTGACTAAATGTTTGTTCTGCGGGAGCCACCCGGGAGAGGAGCGATAAAAGAATAATCCAATCAATGGCAGCTTAAGGTGTTATCCTCCGAGCTCCCAGGTGGTCCGTCCCAAACTGAAAAAGAAAAAAACTAGTGTTACCCATCGATCAGGAGGACTTCTTGACTAACAGCAATATGACCATCTTGTGCTTTCAGACAAGGGAGGGTGGGCAGGGCAGGGATTTTTAAAGACAAGCAGGTGGTTTATTTTGCTTTTACTCTGTGGTGCATTTATGGTGACCAACACTTTTTTTTTTTTTTTTTAAACCTCCTATCTGCACTCTCTCCATACACTGCAGGAGGGGAAAAAAAAAAAAAAGAAAAAAGAAGAAACCCAACCCCAGGTTAAATTTATTTTTGTTTTGGTCATAAACAGTTTACATTCATGTCAGAGCATTTGTACATGACTGTTTGTTGCAAAAACTAAACAAACAAATGAAAAGAAGAAAAAAAAAAAAAAGGCATCCATGTTGGTCAAAATGAACAACTGAGGATACTATTATTGAAGGCATGGGATGATTCTCTCGCACAGAACCTCCTGTATGAGACGCAGCAGGGATCGGGGCGAATTGAGAGCCGGATGCGAGATTATGATGTTTCAGTTCTGTCATTGGAAAAAGAAATAGCACACGCAGTCATGCTGAGTGGTTACTGAGCAGCCGTCAACATTCTGGTTTAGTTTTAAAAAGGGGGGATGACGTTCCTGTAAAGATGTGCCTTTTCTAAGCAGAGATTGTATCAGTTGAATAAATCTAGATCTATATACATATATATGTGTGTATATAAATGTACATATATAAACACACATGCAACCAAAGATGAGTTTTGATGACGGCTTCTGCGTAGGCATGGACTAGTTGCTGGTATTGAGGTTTAAAAAAGGTTCAGAGTTTCAAGACCACAGAAAAACTGAAAGTAGGATTAAAGAAGAAATGCACCAATTAGGCTTTTTCTGACCAGGTATCAGGAATCACCTGCCAATTTAACTAAGAAAAAAAAAAACTTTTAAGGACTGCAACATAAAGGACATGAAATCTGTGAATGATGGAGGTTGTAGTTCTGTATTCAAAAGAACATTAGGAAACGTTATCCTGAGTGTTCAGAGGCTCTGGATGACTGATTTTTAAAAGTCCTTTGATATTGAGTGAAAATCAGTCGATTCCGACGTCTTTATGATTTATCAGTGCATCTGTAATTGAAAGGCACTTTAAATGAAATGCCAAAATAAGGCTCTGGAGTGACCAGTGTTTTCCTCAGCTAGTTGCTAGCTGCTCCACCTGCTAGTCAGGTGGTTGTGCTACTTCTCTCATGAGATGGAAAGCTCTGGTTGCTTTGAGACAAACACAATTAGATGTTTTATATATATATATATTATTTTTTTTTTTTTTTTTTTTTACATTTTATCGTGAGAATATCTGTACTGGCCCATGCCTACTTTCGTGTTACTGTTGCTCAGAGATTAGCTTTGGTAAAAGCGTGTAGGCTTGGAAACATCAACAGGCTCAGACAAAATAACATCAGCACACCTTGATCGGAGATCAGAATCTATTGCTGCTTTTAAAATCCACACAATGACTTCCATTAGAAATATTAATCCTGCCAAACAAATGGTCACTTTTATTCCTTCCATGATTGATTAAGAATTTGTGTCTCGTAATGCAACATGGATAGCTTTAAGTACCCGTTAGGCTTTAAGTCAGCTTTCCACCCTTTTTCAGCCTTCATCACATCTTCACACGTAGAGGTAGAACCCTCCGGAGCCGCACCAGCAGGAGGATCTCTGGGTGGTGGTTTAGTAGAGAGGATGCTGGGGAAACAGTTGGGGACCGGCGTGCTGAGCAGGGGAGGGAGAGTTCTGTGCCAGAGACCTGTGAAATATGTTCCTTTATAGAGGATGTGTAATTTGCATACAGAAGATGCTATTAAGTTCTTTTTTTTTTTTTTTTTTTTTTTTTTTTTCGTGCGTATGAGCGCGTCTACACGAGTACCTGGTGCTGGCTACATTTTAGCAAACACTTGAAGGTATTGTGTGTTGTCTCATTGTAATATAATTAAAATGTTTTATACATAAACACGTTGCTGTGACTTATTCATGCGTGCAGCTGAGCAAAGCAGCAGGAAAAGGCAGATAAAAGAGCTGAAATGTTAGGGGGCTTCCTGTTCGGTTTGCGCAGCTGTGAAGCCGAAGTCTGGAATATTAACTTTTAAAGGTCAGAGTGGAGCTTCTTGCTGCAGCAGCAGAAAGATGTTCGCTGATCCCATAAACAATATAAACAATAACCATCTGTCAATCACGTAACCGTTTTTTTTTTTTAAGTTTTATTGAAGCTCGTTTAACAAAAGAGCTTTCTGAAATTGGATGTGCTGTTTTATAAGAGCTTGTCTGTTTAAAATGACCAGAAAAGAATCATCAGGAATACACCTGTCATATTGTATCTTTAATCCAAGGCTTAGACAACAAATAAAAATCCAGTCAAATTCAAACTTGAAAGGAATGCAGTCGCTGAAATCAAAACGATCTTCAGAACAAGCTTTAAAATAAAAGTTGATTCAGTTTCATTATTGCACCTCAGAAACAGTCATTCAGTTACAGTCTGATCAGATTACAGTAAATCAGTAATCTGAAAAATGTTGCTCATTCTGATAGAAGCCAGTCTGTTGTGATTGTCGGTGTCAGCATAGGCATTTTATGCTTTCTAATGATCGTGCCACAAATTACTGATGCATATATTAGCTCTATATATTAGCTCTAAAAAGTGAAATCAACATTGCCTCTCTCTAGTGGGAGGACTTAAAACATGAAGTTATGTGGACCCAGTATTTACACCTGGCAGACTGACACTTTCTAGCACTGAAAGGCAGACGGCTTTCATACAAACACCTGAGATTTAACAAAGCTGAGACAAAGAAAAACAACACAAAAAAAACCAGACATGATGAAGAGAACCAGGTAGGTCACAGTTTGCTCATCTTGGGCGTGGACCCTGAGCCTCCCGCTCCCGGCCGTCAGACGTACTGCTGGGATTTCTGCGGAGCAGCGGCAGCTGAAGCCAGAGTCTTGGCCGCCTCCTTGGCCTTCTCTGACGGGGGTCTCACTGAGTCCCGGAGCAGCCGTTGCGGCGCCTCTCCTACCAGAACCAGAGCGGGATAACACAGAAAGAAGATCAACTTTCCTTAAATCAATAACCAAGGCATTAATATTCAACATCTGCACGACTCGATCTTTTTTTTTCCCCATTTTGCAACTGCAAACCTGAATGTAATTAATTGGGATTTTAAGTCGTAGACCAACAGTAGTGTGTAACTGTGAAGTCTTTAGGATTCTGCCTACGTGGCTTTGAACATTATTCTTTGAACAATAGTTCAAGCTCAGCCACAAAGATTAAGCTTGAATGTCAATTTTCAAATCTTGCCATAGATTGTCTGTTCAGAACAGACAATCAGCAGAATATGCTTTATCTACAGATTGGATGACCACGCTGCAGGAAGCCTGAAATCTTTGTCTGATATTTAGCGCCGCTAACCTTCCCATCAAATGACCAGCTTCCCTTTTCCTGCGTCCCTGAAAAACGTCCCCACAGCATGATGCTGCCACATTCTGCATGTGGGCCAGAAGGTTCAGTTTGGTCTCATCTGACCAGATCGCCTTCACCCACATGTCCACTCCAACACTCACGTGGGATTTTCTTCAGTAATGGCTTTCTCACCCAGTCTGTCCGTTTAGGTGGGCAGCTGTGCAGGTTTGATTTGTGCAACACATTTTTCTCTGATCTGTCTGCCGTGTGTCATGACTAATGACCATGAGAATAGAAAGAGCTTTATGTACCCTAAGGCGTCTCACACAACCACCCAGCAACCCTTTGTTGAGGTTGTCACATAAAAAAAAAAAAAAAGTGAACATGTTAAAGGGACAGAATTACTTTTGCAAGGCGGGTTTCAGGTGACTTTCTCGTAATATTTTTGTGTTTTTTAAGAAAATCTGAGGAGGCATCAAAGACACCGTTGTCTAAGCATGTCGACAGATTCACCGATGCTGCAGGCATCAAGTTAGGATGAAAGTGCGAGGCTCAACTGCAATTGTTACCATGGGTTTAACGCTCATTTATTGGCTTAACTGAGATCATTTCCAAAAAAAAGAAAGAGTTTAAAACGAGAATGAGCCTCTGTATTCTGACTCTAATCGGGCAATATCTCAAAGGCTTTAATTTAATCTGAGTTCATTTGAGAGCTGTCTGAGTTCCAGACAGCCAGTCATCTGTTTTACATATTATGGATTTAAGGATGTCATATGAATAGGGGACATAACAACAAGCACAGAGGACCTTAGAAATCCAACAAGTAAACAGAACATCCTTATTTGTATGCTGGTTTGAACTGGCTCACGTCGGATTCACTGCCGTGGGCTATGGAGTGTGAGTGTGTGAGCGTGTGTGTGTGTGTCTGTCCTGACGGTGAACCTTCAGACCTCAAGAGAGATCGACAAGCACAATGGACTGGACTCTTCAAACCGGACTCTTCAAACCTTGCAGCAGATTTCAACAAAGTGAAAAAGCAGGTAGAAAAGTTCTGAGGTCGCCTCAGCGTGTCGTAGCTACTGTGAAAAGTTTATTCCAATATTCTGAAAGTACTTATGTTAAGAAGATTTTGCTTATTTTGTAAAAGAACAAAAAAATAGATAAAAATTGATGTACCAATGAGGCTTTCCTTAAGGCTGACAAAGTTTTGGTTTGCTCTGAGGTTTGACTTGCTCATTCAAATTTTTTACCAATTCTGTTTTTTTTTTCCTTCTTCAAACTTAAAAACTCAAATGTGATAAACATATAATATAATATCCCAGCTTTCAACTGATCTTTAATAAGCTCAAAACATCCAAGCAACAGAGAACGTGCAGTTTGATGACTTGCTAAGAGACCCAAAGCAAAGTGGGAGCAGAACAGAACCTAAGTTTGATTTTCTAAGGCGCCTCAGGAAATCGTCATCTTCTTGACCCTTTTCACATTTAGTCACACTATAACCACAGAGAACAACGTGTTTTGTAACACACCAACGTATATTTGTGCATATTTATGAGCTGGACGGAAAATGACATTTTTCTTGTTTTTGCAGCGAGAAAAAAATCTGAAAAGTGTGGTGTGCATTTTTATCTTGAACCACATGTCACACAGATTAAACCTGCAAGTATTTTTTTTTTTTGTAGGCCAGTCTCTGCCTGCCATCTATCATCCTTTTAACTCTGAGCAGATTCCCTGTCGCTGCTGAAAGAAGCATCTCCTCTGTATCGTGCTGCCCCCACCTGTTGCTCCATGCAGTCAGAGCATTCAGGATGGGGTTTTAGTTTTGCACCATGCATGTTGAATGCAGGAGAAAGGGTTCAGTTTTGCTTTCAGAGAAAAGCACCTTGCCATATTCTGAACAGGAGCTGTGGGGCTCTGCAGCTTGTCCAGCCCTGCAATGATCAAAACCGATGGTTGCTTCTCACTGTTTAATGTTGCTAAGAGTGCAGTTGTGCCGTGCTCTTCCAATTACTGGATGACGTTGAGATATTTTTGTAACCTAACTTTGCTTCAACCTTCTTTACAACTTGGACGAAATATGAAAAAGTTCCAAGGGTTAAAACCTCTGCATATGGAAGTAAAACCCTCCAGGCTTCTCAAACAACTGATGCTGGCAGCAGTGACAGTTTGTCAACAGCGAGACAGAA
This sequence comes from Poeciliopsis turneri, assembly GCA_922788865.1. Lineage (NCBI taxonomy): Eukaryota > Metazoa > Chordata > Actinopteri > Cyprinodontiformes > Poeciliidae > Poeciliopsis > Poeciliopsis turneri. Next base: position 878,920 of record CAKLNU010000082.1, on the reverse strand, counting down.
ACGCGACATGCAGCTACATGTGAAAGGCAGAAAATTAAAAGCAGTCTGTTTTTATGTGAAGCTAATGACAGCGGAAAAACAGACCTCGGAAAACCCCATGCAAATCTTCTGAAATCCTTCGCATACATAACACTTCACCACTTTCCCTCAAATTTGGCTCTGAATCAAAATCCCCACTAACAACCAAATGACTACAGTAGATAAGAAGGACCAAAACTTGGTGTGTTTCTAGGCTATGTGACAGACAGTCAACAGTAACAGAAAAACTATAAAAACAAACCACAAGCTTCAAATCAAAATGTACTAAATAACAATGACTTTATTTGGGCCTTTTAATCTGAGATGCGGAAGCAATGCACATGCTCTGATCATGCATTTTCAGCTTATTATAACATTTACATGCCGCTAGAGATTTTGCTTGCGACAAACAAAACTGAATTATAAATAATAATGGATGCAGGCAATTTTTCCACAAATTGTAACTGCAGGAAGTAAAGCCAGGTTATCCGTGCTGCATCAAAACAGACGCTTTATTGCCACTTTGAGGACCACATAAAGACATTGTTGCTCTAACTGGTAATATTTTCCCAGAAGAACGGTGGTGTCAGTACCTCCACTACTCTATCTATTGTTGCAGGCTCATGTGACAACCATGGGCAGGGGCCAAGAGTGTCAAATTGATGCCACCCCGCCACCCACCCCGACATACTCACCCCGACGCTCAGCCTGATGCCCAGTCCTGCAGAGCCATCAACAATGAGGCAATAAAACAGAATCACAACAGTGGGAGAACTCCCTTTTAGACAACAGTACGCTGCTGCATCAGCACAACGCAGTTTGGAGGACAGGACTACCAGACTGCGTAAGAAGCTACACTGTGACAGATCAAAACAAGCAGCTAACTGTTGGTAGCAGATTACATTTGTTTCTAACTCAACGGTTTATGGTTTTCTTTCTCAAAAGTGACTTTGTCCTCTTTTATGTCAGGCCTCCAAACTTTATACTTTTGTCGGAGCAGGAACAACAGAAGATGTTTCTGTAAAGTTTTGTTATTTAAGCATAGTACACATTAATTAGACGTTACACTTCGCCTGGCCCTCATCTGAAGCTCAAACACAGCATACATACCCTGCAGATTGGACAGAGCGTATTCCAGCCCCTTCATGGCCTTCACCTGATTGCTCTTGAAGCGGGCCAATCCAAACTCCTGGGAAAGTACACAGGAAATGGTCATTTAATGACAACAGAAGTACTCTCCTATGTGTCTCTGTCTGACTGGAGATGTTTGATAAAGTGTGGAATATTATGATTTTCATTACAGTTAATGATTTTAGTATTGCTTAGACTGAAGGTCTAACATCCCAACAAGATCTTCCATTTATCTTTAGTTGTATTACAGCAACAATGTCTTCAAAGGTCTATCTGAAGTGTCACTTGGCTGCAGCTGATCCAGAACGCTGCTGCTCTAGTTTTCACTAAAACCAGGAAGACGACGCACATCACCCAGTCCTAATGTTCTTTCACTGGCTCCCTGTCACCCAGAGAACAGATGTTAAGATACTTAGTTTAGAAATCACAGAATCGTTTAGCGCCAAGATACATTAAAACCCCGTTGTCATCACATCAACATTCCAGATCTATGGTTTTAAAACACTCTGCAATATGGGGAAGCAGCAATCAGTTTTTATGCTGCACTAATCTGGAAAAAATATCCAGAAAACTGAAAAACTGCTGGAACACTGACTTCCTTTAAATTTAAGCTAAAACCCCATTTGCTTATTGCCAAATAAGCAAATTTTAGCAAAATTGGCGACAAAGGCAACAGTCAAAGTTGCCTTTGACTGTTCCGCTTATTACACCAACACAAACATCATTAATTTCAGTCTTTGGACTTTTCATCACTTTCCTTCATGTCAATGGTCAATGCTGTATATTTCTGTTTTATGTTTTTATCATGCAAAGCACTTTGATTTGAAATGTCCTCTACAGCACCCTTAAAGTAACAGACCAAATGATTAAACATTTGATAATTAATAAACTCCCCTTGACAGGTGAACTAAATTACAAACAGTGACTAGGAAATGGTATTCATGTCCCCTTAAGCCTTTTAATACTTTCTCATGTTACAAATCCAAGCTGCAAATGAATTTTCCAGACTTCCATTCAACAATGGCTTCTCTTTATAAAATGCTATTTGCTTAACCGCTGTCCTGTCTACTGATTCTCCCCCCCTTAGTAGAGGAGTTCTGCAGCTTCTCCAAACATACAATCGGCCTCTTGGCTACTTCTGAACACCTTGGCAGAACTCAAAATAGCCTGTCTGTACATGTCACAAGAAACAAGAGTTAAAGAGACGTCTATAAAGCAATCCAAAGGTTTGCACAGGTGAGCTTATTGAAGTGAACTGCAGGAAAATGTACCTGAATGGGTTTGGAGAAGCCAAAAATGCTTGAAGATATCCATGCTTCCCGTTTTAGCTGTGTAGTTGCTGGCTGCTCCGCTGAATCTAAGAAAACACAACGCTCCTCCACAGACTGAACCAGGAGAGAGAAAAGTGTGCCCACTCATTAGAACAAAAAATTCGCTAACACTAGATTCTAAGCTAAAATGTTTTAAGGTGTAACAGCATTTTTTTGTGCTTTCCTTTTCTTTCCCACAGAGAATGAGGCCTCACCATGAGGGTCGTGTGATTTAGGTTCCACGTGTAGGTGGTCAAGCTTCTGTTGACCGGGTCCAGAATGGAGTCCTCCAGGATGTAGACGTAGCGAGACATGCCGGCAGGGAAGAACCGCTCTGCCCAGCGGGGCAGCCGATTGGTCTTCATCAGCAGGCGTCTGGAGAGGAGCCGGTGGTCCGTGGTCACCTCCCGGTACACAACATCCTCAGTGAGAACATGGGTGCTGGGAGACATAGAGTCACTTTAGAGGAGGTGCTCAGTATTTTTACACCTTTGAGACTTTGTATTGTGTATAAACAGTGGTGGTGCTTGTTATCACTTTAAGCTAATCCCTTTCCTGATAAAACAAAGTCAGAAAACAGAGACTACAGTTCCGTTTCTTTGCCAAAACATTTTACTAATATATAAAAAATGAATAATCTTGACAGAATCATCTTTGTGATCTTTGTTAATTCAGATGAAAACTTTTTATCTAGATTTTGATTGGGTTTTTTTTTTTTTTTGGGGGGGCGGGGGGGGTTTGACAGTCATCACTGAGCTCATTTCACTGTTCTTATATTAATTTTATTTCTAGTCTCAAGATCGCAGATCAGTGCTTGCAATATGTTGCAAACAATGGCCGGGGCAGCCGGAGGTAAGAAACAGATAACCCTTCAGAGAACCTGAACAGACTGAGCCTAGTTTTACTTCTCTGGTGACTTTTTTCAGTTCTCTTTTCTAATCATGACTGAGGTTGTTTTTCTCTTTCAGAGCAATGCACATTCAGAGTCATGTGTCACATAATAAAAATGGACTTTGGAAGGTGTTTTTATTGATTCATTTAGAATTTGCCTCATCATTTATTATGAACGCCGGACATCTTTTTCCACTTTTTAATGATATTTTAAAAATGCTGTACCTTTATTTTAAACACAAAGGTGCCATCTGCTTCAAATTCTCTAAAGGCTCATTATTATAATGAAACAGTTACCCAGAGTGCATATTTTAGTCCTACTTAAATGCATTCTAACAAGTTAACAGTAACAAAGCTTTGTTTTTAGGTAAAAAGTAAAGATTTGCACCACATTACCACTCATCACAAAATTCCTTTTTCACTTTTCTCCAAATATGTTTCAACAATACGGCTTGATATAATAGAGACAATGAAAAGAGTTTCACTACCTGAAAGGATTGGGGTATCTCTGCCAAAAGGCAGAGACAACATGGTCCCATGTGCTCTTTATGTCTGTGGAGCTACAAAAATATTTGACCATTCTTCTGCAACTTTGTTGCACTACGACCTGAATCCTGAAACCTGAGGACCCTTTGTATGACTATAGAAAATAGCGAGAAGGTGGAAAATGACTCCATCCAAAGACTGGGACAGTCCTGAAAAAAGAAAAAAAAAAATCCATGAGAGAAATACAGACACATTAGATTCACTTTATCTCAGACTAATTTCTCCATAGAATTAAAAACAATTAAAGTGAAACACAAAATGCATCCTAAATAACACATGTAAACATCACTCTCCAAGCAGATACAGATAGTTGTACCAGTGTTGCAGGAAGCTTTAGCACATCTGAGGAAATTAGAATATGCGCTGCAATTTGACTTGTTTGTCAAATTACATTTTGAAAATTAAAACCTTTAAGTAGGTGTTGGACATAATACTCATGACGCCCATATTTATGTCTAATAAATGGAATTAACTGGTCTGATGGAGTCGTCTAATCTGAAATGGTGTGTTTTCATTGGCTGTACGCAGAAAATCATCACAGTTAACAGAAATATTTATTTAAATAACAGACTAATTTATTGAGATGCACCTCTATGCCATCATGTGTGATGTGACTATTAGTTTTAATTAACCTATTTGACTTCTATATCTATTCCAAGAAATCTATGGAAACAGCTTTAATGGTATTAACGTGACATTTTTTCCCTCATTGTTCACTGTTATCTCTTAGCTCACATGACAGCGCCAGCTACTTCTAAAAACAAATTGATTTAACTGACCAGAAAATGAGCTTAGACCTATAACTAACATTAACAGTAATTTCAAAGTTCTGCTGTCATCTAACGTTTTACTTGTCGCTGTTTAATGACAAATAAACCATCCTGACAAAACCCGACCAAGGTTAATTAAGCAGAATGGTTAGCCTTATTCGTCTAGCCGACGAAAACATGCGTTTTAAATGACACTTACCTTTATAAAGTGATGAAATCTAAGTCGAGAAACATTTGCAAATTGTGTGGTGTTTTTTAAAAATTATTATTATTGAGCTTCAATCCCAAAAATAAGGAAGCGTTAGCTAATTAAAGACATGATGCTAAACGTAACAGCGAGGACAGACGTCATATGACTATTTCCGACTACTTTCAAAGTAAAAGAACCACTCTTTATGTATGTTTATTTTTATTTTATTTTATTTTTTAGTCAATTGTGGCTGGTGGAAAACTATAGTTCCCTTTTAACCTAACTATTTATAAAATTACGAACAGAATATTGTAGTCAACTACTGGGAGAAGCTTATGGAACGATGCCTAAAACGAAGTCATACAGTTCAAATGGAAGAGCTACCAAATACTGAAAACGTGTACATTTCGAGATGTGGAGAAAATGAAGACAGTGCCTCGCCAGGCAGTTCACTGTCACATTATTCTCTAATTTAGTAAATGTAAGGAATTTTAATCGTCTTAACTGATCGAAAAGGGGAAATGTTCACTATTTCAGCTATTAGCATGTCAATTTGAACTGAATTGAATAATCCCGTTTATGCAGCGAGTGACGGGCAAATAAAATACACCCAGATACACACACACGCACGCGCAAGCACGCACATGAGCGTGCGCGCACACACACACACACGCACAAACAACAAAAATGAAAAAAATAATGAACAAGTGAGGTGTCCTTCACACACATAGAAATTAATGTGTAATGCAGAGAACCATTAAAAGTCACATATGTCTCTTTGAAAATTAACTTCCTAAAAAAAATAGGAAGAAATAAATCCCGAGTTTTAGGTGAGTTCCGTTGAAATATGGAATATTATTCTTTGTTTTTGTCAGAATTTTGCTTCTGGCGCCATCTAGTGGCTAAAATTAATAATACAATAAAACAGCACAGCAATTCCAAAGAACTGTGTCAACCTAAATTCATGCAGCATTTACTTGTAAAGTATTGTAAAGATTTTCTTTTTTTATATATATTATTATTATTAAATTTTGGTGTATTTAGGAGAAAACCAGGGGCATATAGACCCCATCCACGCAAAAGCTTTTCTCTCCCTATCCCCATCCTGTATCCCTCAACCGGTTTCCTTCCTATTGTTGTCCAGTAGATGTCGCTCTCAGATTAGTCGAACTCTTACATTGTGTCAGTTTCTTCTTGTAGCACTTCCGGCTACTCTTGTCGGCTAAGGGAAGTGTCCTCCATGGTGTCATTGTAGGTCTGTCGAGGTTGAACGTTCAAGAATAATAATGTCTGGCTACTCACCAGACGAGAAGCTGCGCGTCCAGCAGCTAGGGAAGCTCCGGAGGCAATGGCTCAAGGACCAGGAGCTCAGTCACAGGGAGCCAGTGCTGCAGCCCAAACCTCTCGGGCCTATCGCTAAGTTCTGGGCCGGGTTTCTGGAGCCGAAGAGCCTGTGGAGGCTTTATGTGAGTCATGAAAACACAACAACACGTTATATTAAATGTGACCTGAACTGAGATACAGCTGCATTAAGATAAATGTGCGCTTCATTAAACTTGAAATTATTTAGTTAGGTTTAAAGTATCTAATTAAAACAGCGGTCTGTATATAGGCCATTGTTTTCAATGCAATCCCAACTGCTGCATCTTCAGTATATCAGTTTAATTTAGTTCAGGGAAACACAGAAACCATATGTTTTTGGACTTTGGGAAGAAGCCGGAGTGCCCGGAGAGAACCCACGCATGCACAGGGAGAACATGCAAACTCCTGGGCCGGGAATCAAACCCAGGACCTTTTTGCTGCCCCTGCTGACACATGACTTTGTGTTTTTGTTTTTGTCATGAAAAGCACCTTGAAATGCCTTGCTCCTGAAATGTGCCATCCAAATAAAATTTGATTGATTGACTGATTGATTGGATCCCCAGGCAAATCTCAAAGTTTTCAAGTGGAAATTGTGGTCAGCTGACACAATTGAAAATTTGAGGTGGGATTTGAAGAATTTGGATGCAGCATTCAAACCTAACAATATTCATGAATTAAAAGCCTCAGAAAAGGCTGGCAGGAGCCAGTGTCTGATCATGAAATATATTTGCAGCAGGTCATGACAGCAATTTGGCATCTTACTAAGTGCTGAAGATGGTTGTCATCAAGGGGTTGAATACTTTTGAAGCAGCCATAGATATTTTATGTTAAACTTGAAGAATCTACTTGTAAATATTTATAGTGTTAAAGAAGTAAAATTGTCCTCATTTTATTTTTTTGTCTTAAAATCTCATTTAAATAGAGGAGTTGAATAATTCAGATTTCAACTAAAAGGCTTTAAGTCTTCAAAAGGTTTTTGTTATGAAGGTACTTTCAATCTGTTTCACGTCACCATTTGATGACCGCACACTAATACCTTTGCAGCCTTACTGGCCAGTTTAATCGTGGAGTTGAGAAAAAAATGGTAAATTGTAAGCTAAAATGTCTTGAAATGATCTCTCTATCTCTCTATCTATCAATCTATCTATTTATTTATTTATTTCAAATTTATTTATTTAATGCTGATGCATTTCTGTATTTGCAGACCTACAAGGTGTACCAAGGTGGTGTTTTCACATTCACACGGCTGCTGATACCTGCCTGGCTTGCCCACTACTATGTGAAATACCACATTGCTGTAAGTTCACAGAAATGATGACATTTTATGTTTTTTTTTTGTTTTTTTTTAATTGGACATGCAATTAGGGAAGACAATATTCGTATCAGTATATGGAACTAAACCCATTTTGTTTCAGTCAGACAGAGAAAGAATATATAGCTTCCAAGTTAAGCTTTTCTGAAAATGTTTTAAAAATGTAGGTTTTCATAGGAAGAACATTCTTCTTTTTCACTGGAACCACAAACTCGTCACATTTGAAGGATTATCAGGAGAATTGATTACTACAAGAATCAATTCTCATTTAAAAAAAATTTAGTTCATAGGTTGTGTTTTTGGGGTTTTTTTTGCCAAATGTGATGAAACAGTTGTGTTATGTACGAGTGTGAGATTTTTGCCCGAGTTCCAATTCATTTTTAGGGTCTGAATACTTTTTACAGTTTGTATAGTTTTTCTTTTTTTTTTTTAACCAAAATTCAGCTATTTATGCAAGGATAATAAAAAAAAAATACCACACTTTTCACATCAGTTAAATGTAATTGCTTTAGTAATAAAATTTGAGTGAAGTAAAGCAATTATTTGTCTAAGGCAGTCCAAAGTTACAGACCTTTCTTTTTTTGTATCACTGAAAATCTACAAGTACCAAAAATTACTAATAAAAATAATCAAGAGTGGTGCAAATCTCATATTAGTGATGTAAGGCTGTCAGAATGAACTCTCTGTTGCAAATTAAAGTGCAGAGACAGACTTGGATCAGAACCTTATGTCAAAAAGCAGATGCTCCAGAACGGTATTGGTAGTGTACAGGCCAGAGGCACAAAAAGAGAAAATTACACTTACGGCAATTACATTTACATAATTCAATGTAGTTGTAACAGGAACTGTCTGTCTATATTTCTTGTCCTTCATATTTAGAAAAATAATTGTTACCCATAAGTGAAACAAAGCTTTTCTGATCAGGAGGAACTAAACAATGGTGTCATTTTTCTTCACAGCAAAGACCTTATGGCATTGTGGACCTAAAACCCAGGCTTTTCCCTGTGAGTGTGTTTTTTTATTTTATTTATTTATTTAGTTAATAAATTCTGAATCTGTTACTTGTATTTTTAAGTAGTGATAAAGATTTGTGCCTTTCTTTAGTCTACTTTAATGTCGTAGACCTGCTCTCTAAGTTGTTTTTTTTGTTCCCAGGGTGACACCATTGTTGAGACTGGTGAAGTTATTCCTGGTCTCCCTGAAACACATGGCCATCACTGAACCTGAAATATTTCATTAATTTTCTTGAGTTTGTGTTGTAAAAAAAAAACCTGTATATTCTGAAAATAAACTGTGTACTTTATGCACAAGAACATGGCGCTAATGTTTGTAGAGAAATTCTTTTAACCAGAAATATTTGCTGATTTCTGATTTAATGGTTGCTCATCTGTCAAATGGCAGTTGTGTTAATTCATGAAACTCACCAAAATAAGGTATGGAAATAATTGGAGATGTGAATTTTGAAATCGTGTTTGGGGATTGGGTGTTATTCTCAGTGATGAAGCCATACGGCAACATGAAAATCTCTAGCACAAACTTTAGGAAAACAAACTGGTTTATGAACTTCAGATGGAAATGCTCATGAAATAATGTGTGTAGATGGTCTCTATGCTGCTTTTCCTTATTTGATTAGATGTAATCTAAATCAGGGCATGTTTGAAGTCATGCTTTGAACATAGTCGAGGACAAAATTTTATTTAAAAATACTTATTTTTTTACCTAAAATTTCAAACACCTTTTTAAACATCCCAGGTTTATAAATGAGAGTTGTGTTTTGCTTTCAACACAGAAATTAATTAATGAAACCCTTTTCGCTATTAGTCATTTTGTGTTTTTATTTTTGTTGGATGACAAAAGCTGCTTCAAATCTGATGGTCTTTTGGAATGAACCTTAATCTTCAGCTGACCCTCGCAAGTTTTCAATGGGATTGAAGTCAGGGTTTAGAGCAAATCTCTCAATGATGTGCATTCTGGAGTGAGCTTTCTACCAGCAGCAATGTCATGAAATAATGTAAAGCGATAATCCAGGTCCAATTTTGTTACCAACTCCTAAAGGTTTTGTTTCAAACTTTTAACATACCCTTACTATTTGGTTATGATCCATTCCTCACTTGCAGGATGTTCTTTCATTGAAGTATGCCCACAGCATGTTTTACTGTCGGTGTTCTTTAGGTCATTGTTCTTTAGGTTCTAGACGTTCATTTCTGTGTGCAAAGTAAAAAAAAAATAATAATGTAAGTGTCCAGTAATAGATCTGTGGTTTTGGGAAAAGGCTATGTTCAACATTCTATGCTCTGCTTAACAGAACTTAAATAACATAACTGACTGTTTTATTTTGAAAAGAGGAAGTTGTGCACAGGTCTTCCCGTTAAATGTATAAAAGATACAAAATTAGCTGAGAGGATTCAGTATGTATGTATGTATGTGAGTGAGTGAGTGTATAAGTATGTATATATTTTAGTTATTTTAAGAATTAAATATATATAGGAAAAATGAATTTCTGAATTTACATCTCCGTCCAGTTGATGGCGGTAATACACAAAGTTTGTAAACTGCCAGAAAACGCCATAGAAGAAGAAGAAGGTCTTCCCGTTGTCAAGCCTGTGTTATGAAATGTGAGGAAGGAAATGTTTAACGATAAATTTGTCTTGGAATGAGCGTGTTTCTTCAAGGAGAGGAGGTATAGATGGTTTTCGACCATATACGTGTTCAACAAAGTAACAGGTACATGCTAAACAACTTTTCCTAAAGCCGATTAAAAACTGTCACAGCTGTAGTGCTGCTAGCCTTTGTAGCTAAATTTAGCTAGTCTGCTAACTTTAACCGAGTTGATCCATAAACAACATTTTCCAGTTAGTTTCCCCCCTCCCAGTAATATAAATGTGTTTTCAAGAGAAGAGTACACACTAACTGCGGGGTTAACAATTTTAGTGCCCGTAATTCTTTATGATTTCTTAAACTTGGAAGGAATCATGAATTGTAGTCTTTACCTCACCTTGTTAAGGTAAAGTGGGTTTAAAATTTTTGGGGGTATTTAAATGAATAAATTAATTTTGAGCTACTAAAGTTTTCAGGTAGTTTTTTTTTCTGTTATAAATCCAGTTCCAGTGACATAAGTCTTTCTTTAACAGTGCAGTATCATGTAAACATAATACGGCACCTTGTCGTGTGTGAATCCAATGCTGTTTATCAAAATATATGTACAGTATTTCTTCCACATTTGAAGGGCTTGCTACAGCTTTAGAAAGCTTTAGTATTAGCAATTTATTGTAGATGTTTTTTTTTTTTTCAAAAGCTACACTACCCTCTAAAAATGAATGTTCTCCTTTTTTTATAAATGGTCACTATTTAAGTAAAAATTCCCTTCTCACCCACCGCGGGTGGTTCTTATCCTCTGAGCTCGGGTCCTCTACCAGAGGCCTGGGAGCTTGAGGGTCCTGCGCAGTATCTTGGCTGTGCCAAGGACTGCACATTTCTGGACTGAGATGTCTGATGTTGTTCCTGGGATCTGTTGTAGCCACTGCTCCAGTTTGGGGGTGACTGCCCCGAGGGCCCCGATGACCACAGGCACCACTGTGGAGGGCCCCGATGACTCACAGGTCCTCCACTGTGGCCCTGGTATTTCTCCAGTTTCTCATGCTCCTTTTTCCTGATGTTGGAATCGCTTGGTATTGCTACATCTACCACAACGGCTTTCCTCTGTTGTTTATCCACTATGACAATGTCTGGTTGGTTCGCCATTACCATTCTGTCTGTCTGGATCTGGAAGTCCCACAGGATCTTAGCTCTGGCATTCTCCACCACCTTTGGGGGTGTTTCCCACTTTGATCTCGGGGTTTCCAGTCCATATTCTCCACAGATGTTTCTGTACACTATGCCTGCCACTTGGTTATGTCGTTCCATGTACGCTTTCCCTGCTTGGATGTGAAATACTGTATTGATATTGTTCATTCACTCATGCTCTCTCTGCTGCTAAAATATTTTTTTAATGTTTGTTCAAAGGCCATTAAGATGTTAAAGTAAAAAGTCACTGAGAAACACCAACTAAGTTGACTTCATTTTGTTATGCAAATCTCCAAGAAACTTAAAAATAGGGCTGTAGTGTTGTTTTGAAATTGTTTCATGACTGTTTTTTTTTTATTATTATTTTTTTTATTAATTTTTCAAAATGGCTGACTTTCCTTTTTCCTCATTAGATCATGTCGGCAATCAAGGTCGCCAGACAGCACAGCCCAAAGGGTGGGAGGCGTAAAACCTCTAAGGCGATGTCTGCAGAGGTGTCTCCAGACTCCAAGTGCCCCATCTGTTTGGACGTATTTCATAATATGTCTTACTTGGACCGCTGCCTCCATAAATTTTGCTTCCGCTGTATTCTGGAGTGGTCGAAGAACAAACCTGAGTGTCCACTGTGCAAGCAGCCATTTAGTTCAATCTATCACAGCATAATATCAGATGAGGACTTTCAAAAATACGAACTGAAACAGCAGGTGGAAAATTCCTCATTTGGTTATTTCGAAGGGGTTCGGTTTCGATACCGAACGACACTCACTGGAGTTCATCGACAGATGAGAAGAACCTCTCCGCCTCCAGATAACGGAGTGATGTTTGAAGCTTCCTCAAATTTACCCCAGCAGAGACGGGATCGATACATTCACCGCATGATGACGAGGTTGGCAGCTAAGAGGAGAGCTGCAAGTGAAGGCAGAGCCGTGAACAATGTCAGGGAGCAGGAGATGATCAACTTCAGAAGGGAGCTGTACAGAAGGGGAGTAAGGGTGAGGAATGTGAGAGACGGCGGGCGCTCCAGAGACGCATCTGCTGAATTTTATAGAAGAAATCCTGCCTGCCTACACAGACTCGTCCCGTGGCTAAAAAGAGAACTGATGGTGCTGTATGGGGCCCACGGCTCTTTGGTCAACATAGTGCAGCATATCATCATGTCACGCATTACACGCTACGATATGGAGGACGGGGCCATCCAGGAAGAGCTCAGACCTTTCCTGCAGGGTCGTACAGAACACTTTCTGCACGAATTCACCAATTTTGCAAAGTCCCCCTTCAATATGGAGGCCTACGACCAACATGCCATTTATGATTGCCCTGCACCCTCCTCCAATGAGCACAGCAGCTCCAACTCCTCAGTAATCGCCATTTCAGAGGACGAGGAAAACTCTGCAGAGATGGAACCTCCTGGGAACTCTGCATCGACTCTGAGTCAGTCTTTGTGGGACGATGAGACGCCGGGGCCTTCGTATTCAACAACAATGGAGCCCAGCAGGCAAGACCTTCACACAGTCCTGGACTTGGATTCAGAAAGCAGCTCAGAAGACGAACAGCATATGTTTGGTGCTTCTCCGCCACAAATTAGATCTTATAGCCAATCAGATGTTGCTCATGCTGACGGCACCAATGAAGTCTATGCATCTTCTGACGGTGATGACTGTTTTATTGTGGGATATGTTAAGCCTACAACAGAAAGGACTCCAGAGCTGGTTCATCTGTCTTCTGACTCTGATGGCTCTTCTGTTGAGGAGAACCAAGAGGCTCCTCTTCAGCCTCAACACATTCGTTTCACCAGCTGTAGTCCTGCAAATTCACACAGTAGTAATTCCAGTGAGGCTGGAGAAACTAAAAATGGCCATCATCAGTCCTCCTCTAAAGAAAGACTTGGCTCAAACACATACAATACTTCAACTGGTAGAAGAAAAGATAAAAAGTTTGACAGTAGGGAAAGATCTATTGATGGACATAAATCAAAGGAGAGAGACCACAAGAGAAAGAAGAGACACTCAAAGAGCAGAGGGCGCAAGTACTCTAGCAAAAGCCCAGTCATTTCTCAACGCACTCTCGGTTCTCATGCCCATTGTGGAAACTTCTCAAAAAGAGATGGAATGCCTGCAAGGAGGGACAGCGACCACAGCTACCAGTCTTACACCCATTACAGACGAGAGAGGAATGGTAACGTAACCCATTACACACAGAGACGGTCCTACTATTACAGCAGCCACAAGTACTCGCGCTCTAAATCCAGGAGCCGCAGCAGGGACTCACCTCACCGACGAGACAGGAGGCGGTCTCGATCCAGAGCGTTTTCCAGCAGCTGCTCCTCTTCGCCGGAAAGGAAATCTTATCATGACAAGCCTGGCGGCAAAAGGAAATATAAAGCTAAACATTTGGCAGAACCATCCAAGAGCACCCAAAGTGGCCAAAGTGACTCCATGTCATTGACAAAACACAAGAAGAAAAGCAAAGAGAAGCACCATAAAAGATCCAAAGAGAGGTCAAGGAAGAGAAGCAGGAGTGGCAGCACAGAGGTCATCGGTGAGCGACACAAGCACCACCATAAGAAGAAGAAGAAGCACAAGAAGAAAAGTAAAAAAAGCAAGAGTTCCGAGCGCAAAGCAAAGTCCTCACCGAATGTCATTACAATTGAAAGCGACAATGAGTCTTTTGCCAATCACAGCATCACCTCTGTTGGTAAAACTACTGAAAATGCTTTGATCAATAGTGCTGCTGATGATGAAGAAAACCGTGCCACAGTGGACCAAGCTTCACAATCAAATTGATGGATTAATTATTATGGAGCTTGCCACAAGTATTTTTGCTTCAGAAGAGTTTTTAAACTATCAGGTGTTCAATTGTTTTGTTTTTATTGTTACTATGTTTTTTCACAGTAAATTCCATGTATCACTGATGTATGTCTGACAAACAATGTATGTTCTACAGTTCAAAACAGATTATCTTTAATAACATTTTGTATCAAAACTGTCTGAAATGCACCATGTCAAGTGTTATTAAATGGTGTTTTACATGACAATGCATACAAGGTAGAAGGGTAAATATTTTTGAATTGTGTATTTTACAAGCGCGAGCTGTTATTTTGTTAAAATATTGAAATATTGCAATGTGTAGAAGTGTCTGTATATTCAGGGATTTTAAGCCTTTCTGTTATAATTATGGCACAGATCTTTCAACTGCCAATCATTCAGTTGTTTGGCAGTCCATTAAAATGGGACTTTGATTTCAAAAAGGACTTCTTTTTTTATCAAGTTTAATTTAAGAATTAATTCAAATGGGTCACTGTGGATGTTTTACTGGTGTTTCACAAATAACCAGGAGCAGGTTATTTGTAAATGCATTATGCACTTACTATTTTTTGCACTAAGTTGCAACAAATGTTAATCTTAGGAGACTTTCCCAAAAGATTAACATATTTAAATCATAATGCATTTTTCTGAAACAGGATAAACATACAACATGTGCCATACCTACTGGCACTTGATTTAAAAACAGTAAATAAATAAACATTGTTTATATTTTTATTCTGAAAATTTTTTTTCTACCCTTAGAAATCTGTCAAGTCAGTTTAAGCAATCATTTTGAATTTGAATCTAGCAGAGGTAGGAATATCTTTGGAAAACTTAAGTTAGAAGTTAGAAATCAAATCAAGTATTTTCAAAATAGTGAAACAGTGGGTGTTTGTATCTTTACACACTTCTGCGGTCAGAAATGTATTAGAACAAGATTAGATATTACACGAAGTCCTCTTGTTTAACTTGGTCTCCCATCCAGAAGGGGGCAATCTAGTAACTGATTTCTCTCAAAAATGGACAAGACCTACAGAGATTTCGCAGGCACTGAGGTTACGGCGACATCTAGTGGCTGGAATAATGGTTTAAAAAGTGGGAAAGCATATTTTTGACTTATTTAAATTACTATGATTCTTTTTAAGACAATCGTTTGTTACGTACAAACTACGTGACCTTTTAGAGGTCTTACAGAAAAAAAAAAGTGTTGAAACTACATGAAATTGACACAATAAAAACCAAAAATTAATCAGTGAGCTCCTTTCTGCTTTTAAAGGTTGGTTGTTATTCAACTGTGAATCATCAGCCACTTGTTAAATGTATTTATGATGCTTTTAATTTACCCTGGTGCATCCGGCAATCCTTCATTTCATATTCAACGATCTAATCGCCTATACATATGCATACAAAAACCCATAAACACTTTATTTAAACAGATTTTATATGACAGATTTAAGTTGCTGAGTTTCTGCGTTCATTTTCCAGACTCTTCTTCACCTCTCCCCTTTTTTAAACAATAAATAACAAAAGTTTGGCTTGTAAAGTAAAGAATTGACATTCTAACAGTAGAAGGTGGTGTTTTGATTTGTTTTTGTTTTTTTCGCAGTGCTTTTATTTTTCAAATCGTCGAGCAGGAAGAGAAATACTGACGGATGTTCATGGTGAAGCTTCTTCCTCTGTTTTGACCAAACCCTCCTTCTCCTTTTACTTGCAAGAAGATAACTGTAATGGCGTCCTCCGTGCCCGTAAAGGTATTAACTGTTGTTTCATGCTACATTGCGAGCATTGTTAGCTGAACGTCACGTGACCGAGCTCGCTGAAAGGAAGGGGACGAAAAGCCATATAATCTTAAATTACATATCAGACCTGGAAGTGAAGGAACAAGCATTGTCTTGACGTTAGCATTGGAACCAAGCTACTTCACAAAGTAACCTGACTTTAACACGTAGCTAAGCATTTTCTGTGGGAACTCGTAGGCTTTATTTCTGGCAGTAAAACGGGTGATTTTCACCAGAATTTTAACCGAACCTAAACACGTGGCTGCCTGTGCGCACCATGCTGTTTCGTTTCCACAGCATACTGACTGACGGGGATTTGTGTCCTAGTCAAACTCTGCAACGAACAATGGATCAACCCTCCTTTAACTCCATGCCGACGCCCCACCTTAATAGTTTGTCTAGTGCCTAAATTGCAGCAATTCATAATTGACATTTTTAAAGCTGCGATTCAGACCTTTTTGCCCACACAAAGGGCATCAGCATAGGATCTATTTGGTCAACCCATATGGATCTCACACAGAAATCAGACCTCCTTAAGTATCTATTCAGCCAGAGCATAATCCAGATGGGGTTGATGTTTAACTCTTTGTTACTATCCAGTCAACATTCAGATATGGGGCCCAGAACATTAAGTAGAATGTGTATTTATGCTGAACAGCGGGCCTTGATGGAAATGCCAGCAACTTGGATGGCATAATTTGCATATGCAGGGTTTTTTGCAGGTTAATGTTGAATCTAAAGTGTGGCCTTTATTGTATGACAAATAGGCCGATACAGGGTGTCCAACCTGGTTTTGTTTCTATAGGACCCATAGAAGCCTAGAACCGCTTCGGCTGAGCATAAACCCCTTAGGCCAAGGTGGACATGTTTTTTCTGTACATGGTGTGGTCACCATCCTCCTCTGACCTCAACCCTATTGAGAACCTTTGGAGTTTCCTCAAGCAGAAGAGCTGAGGGTGGGATGCAGTTCATATCAAAACAGCAGCTCTGGGAATGTATTCTGACATCCTGCAAAGAAATGCAAGCAGAAACTGTCCACAAACTCGCAAGTTCAATGGATGCAAGAATTGTACAAGTGATATCAAAGAAGGGGTCCTATTTTAACATGTGACTCGGTCTGTTAAGATGTTTTTAATTAAAATAGCTCTTGATTTTAGTACATGTGACCACTTAATGCTGCACATTCAAAACATAACCGTTCACAGTTAGTGTGGTCCTAGCAGAAAAGTGCAAGACAAAGTAGTTGTCAAACTAAGCGTGTATTACTCTGTCAATCATACTGGTGGTTGCATTGCTGACTCTGAGCTGTGTTATCTTTTTCAATGTACACAACAAATTTGCATTGGCAGGTGGAGTTCTTTGTTTCTTTATGCAAAGTATATTAAAGCGCAAAGAACAAACCATTACACCTGGATGCAACCACCAAAATGAACTCAAAATGCAGCTCATATCTTTGTCCATCTGAACCATTTTACTTTGTTTTCTTTTTAGATAGGAATCATTGGTGGGTCAGGTCTTGATGATCCAGATATTCTGGAAGGAAGAACAGAGCGTTATGTTGACACACCATATGGAAAGGCAAGTTGTTTATTCCAAAGCACACTCTGTGGTGTAAAGAGTAAGCCTTTCATGTGTCCTGTTTTGACTTCATGCTTTATTTTGAAAGGTTTTTCTGTTTTGCTTGTACAGCCCTCAGATGCTTTGATACTGGGAAAGATTAAAAATGTGGAATGTGTGCTCCTTGCAAGGTGAGCTCTCCTGTGCTGACAGTATGCCGTGGGAAAAGGGCCAGTGTTGGATATTGTGTGCATATGTATAAAATGAAATTGTGACTTTTGCCAAACATAGACATGGGAGGCAACACACCATAATGCCGTCGAATGTTAACTACCAGGCCAATATCTGGGCTCTCAGAGAAGAGGGCTGCACTCATCTGGTGGTAACCACGGCTTGTGGCTCCCTGAGGGAAGAGATTCAGCCCGGTGACATCGTCATCATAGATCAGTTCATTGACAGGTCAGTGATGTGTGCCATGAATGTGCTTTGATCAGCTGCTTCCCAGTATGAAGTGATTGGAAGATTGTAAAAAAGTTTCGGTTTCAAAACAACTAAACTTTCCTGGAGGTCAATGTTCATTTTAACCTCCTTCTGGGGGAAAATTTCAGTGCCCATAGGGTTTTACGATTGAATGGACCATAGACTGACTCATCGACTCGCCCACCTGTTGCTTCTGACAGCTGTGTAAAAGAACCCTGTAAGACTTTCTCTCTTGCAATCTGTTGTCACGATGTGGAAATTCATGTCACTATCGTAAATGTTGGGAAAATGCTTCAGGCATTGTCACGATAAAAACGTATTGCAACACACCTGTTATTCATTTGAAGTAACAGGTGTGTTATTTCAAATGGAAAAACAAAATCCACAAAATTTTATACGTTAAAATTATGATTTTCTTCCAATAAGATGCATAACTTTTACATAAAAAACACAGCAGCACTTGGAGTAAAGAGCATTTCTAACTATATTTTAATGAGTTTGTTTCAAGCCCAATTTTCATTTTAGAAATATTGTTAGGCCATTACGTGCAATGTACTTCAAACTTCCATAAAATATCAACACTTCACTGGTGTAATGTTCATTCTTGTCATCTTACACCTATAAAAATTTTGTCTAATTTTTGTTGCGTACATTAATAACCGTTACCAGTTTGACGTCAGCATTGACATTCCCATCATTGTTGGCACCAGTAGCTGAAGTCACTAAGAATGCCTTCAGTAAATAATGAGGATAAATAATAACTAGGTACACAGGCTGGCTACCACTGCAGATGGCCTGACCAAGAAATTAGGTGAGATGAGCTTGTTACAGAAGTCACTTTATAATGAGAAAAAAAGCAAACCTGTATAATATTCAGAGCAATAAGAACATCAGCTTATTTATAATATAAAACAACAATAAAAAAGTTCTGCGTGTCAAATGTAATAGTCAATATGTTAAATTATTTAAGCCAAATTTGGGATAATTGGGTTATATATTTTAATGTTTTTTCTAAACCAACTCTCATTCTTTTCAGGCACTGCTTTCACACACAAATATGACATGAAGTATAACAAATGAAGTGTGACTAACTAACCGGGTGTACTTGTTTATGAATGAACCCCTTTGACTTCACATCAGCTGATGTTTTGTTTAGAGACCAGGATCACGATAGAGTAGAATCTGTGATAACTTTCAAAGTGTTCGGATATCCGTGTCAGGAAGGAAGAATGATTTTTTTTCATGTTTTGTGTGATATGAGAAAAGCAGTCTTTTCCTTCTGCCCAGTTTTGTGGGAGGGAAAAAAACTGACGACTTCTCCAGAGTAATTTTTGCAGTAGTTTGCTGAAGTGAAAGTGAAAAGTTAAAGAAATTGAAAGCGTAATATTTCAGCAAAGACACAACTAAAATAATTGTTTAACTTTTGGGACAGAGATACCATATATTCCTGCGTTTTGTTTTTTTCCATGAGTCTCTACTTTCATTCAGTGAGATTTTGTTCTTGCATGAGAATTTCTGCTGTCAGTTCACATTGAGTGTTTATACACCATAAGTTGATTCGTAATTTGCCAAACCTGTTTAACGTCTACTTGGTCTGTGTGTTTGGTTTGGCAGTTTGTTAAAAGGAGGGTGAAATTTCTGTGTTTGTTGACCGTCCACAACCAGAGTGTCAAACTCATTTTCATTTTGGGCCGCATCAAAAATCTGAATGTTCTTAAAGGGCCATTTGTGCCACAATACATTAATAAAACCAATTGTTAAAATATTAATTAATAGCTGTTCCTTCAGGATTTTGTGACTGGTTTAGTGATGTTTTTAAAATCAGAATTGCACGATTTGTGGTGCCAATTTAGAAATGTTAGGAATTTTTACAATGTTTGCGCTAATGTCTGATGTTAAATGTAACTTTTTGTTACTCAATGTTTTTAACTAATTTTATGAAAATTTGCAGTAAAATCAGAAAAAAATGTGGACATTTGTTGATTTTGTGTGAATTTTGTAGATTTGTGAAAAACTGGAGGGAGTTATTTATGTAATTTAGAGTCTAGGAGCCACATAAGAAGCTACGGTGGGCCAGATTTGGCCCCCGGGCCTTGAGTTTGACACATGTGATTTAGGTGAACCAGTTCCTCACTATGACTAGTAAGTCTGTCTGTGTGTAATTTAATCTTGAGATATATTACAGCAACACAGCATATTCAAGCATAGACGCTAATATTTTTGGCTGAGAGTGGTGGGACATTGTGATTAAGTAAAATAGTCTAGATGTGAGTTTTTCTGATTTCATGCAGTCCCGGTATTAACATTTTTGCTTTTAGGAAGGACTCTAAGGTTTTTTAAAAAACATTAATAACAAAATGTGAATGAAAAAAAAAACAATGATGGAATACCCAGGCATTTATTGCTTCTCTTCTTCAGGTGTTTTGTCTTGCATGTTCAGATTGCTGCGACTGATGGTAAAAATAAAGATCTTTGCCTTGTGGGTAATAATTCCTTCCTCAGCGGTTTCCCCCCTTGAGGCGAACGCTCCGCTATTCTTTTTTTTTTTTCCATACTTTGAAAAGACAGCCAGTTTAGATGAGAGCATGCCATCTCCAGGACATGGCCGTGCATTTTCCGAGTTCCTATTTGAATCACGACCATTGTGACCCGTGAGTTGGCACAAGGCGAGTCAAGCAGATCTTAATAACCTGCTCTCCAACATTTCAGCCTGTGGTTTTGTTGTGTGTTTTGCAGAACCAGATGAACTATCCTCACCATGACTTATTTATCCAAAATGAGGAAGTTGAACATAGGGACTTGTTCAGACTTGTCCGACTGCATGTGATTGCATCGCTTTAGCTCAGCCCATCTCGTTAACTCATCATGCAGATGCTGAACATTTAATAAACGGATGCCTTTGTCTGTTTGTACCAATGACCTGTGTTCCTTTAAATCTAAATCTCAACTTTGACTTTGCTTCCATTCTCTCTCTGCAGGTGACAGCCACATATCTTTGCGGTCGATTAAATAACTAACGTTCAGCTCCAAACTGGCTGGGCAGCATTTTTAGAAAATTAAATATACTCGTCGTACATGTTTAACGGCTGCTGTCTCACAGAAATAATAATAATAAGTTTCAGATCAGCACAACATGTCTTCATTCCCTCATTTCAAAGTACGATACACTTACTGTTTGGTAAATGTCTTCTCACAATTTTATTTTGAAGCCAGCCTGTGTCTGGTTTTTCCTGAATATACCTCAGATTTTTACTTCTTATTAACACCATGCATGGTACCATCTTAATCAGACAAGTTGAAAAGTAATTGTAGTTCCAGTGACATAAGTTTAAATTGGTATAACTTTTTAAATTTGAGCTTGTGCTTATTTATTTTGAAGTGTTTATTTCCCAGGTGGGATGATCATTCAAAAAACAAGTTTGAGTAAAAATAAGAAGTAGGTGCAGAAGTTTGATCTTTCTTTAATCCACACTGAGTCAGTGTTCACATACGTGCCCCTCAACATGACACTGCCTCTACCATGCTTACCAGTACTACGGTGTTCTTGAGTTCGAAAGCCACACATTGACTTCTCCAAAAATAAATGGCAAACATTAGTGGGATGCATTCATATATTTTAGCTTATGAATGTAATTTTGACCTGGTGTGGATTAATTAGAAACCACAATGAATTAAAATATATGTAACCAATTCTTATTTTTGACTCCTTCATTTATATCTTGTGTAACCACTGTATTCTGCAAAAACGTTTGGTTCAAATAAGTCATCACAACCACTAAATAATATTCTTTACATTCAAACACGTAAATGTAAATGACTACCTTTCAGTAATGCTTGTCTTGTATTGCTAATTCCTTGTGGTTGTATCAGGAATATATGAAATATTTGATAAATATGCAATGTGAAAAATGCACTTTAAATACAAACGAACTGCAAGGCCAAGGATAACTAATTTTTCTTGATACAATCAGGTATTGTTCTTGGCTCACGCCCTGTCCCATGTAAATCGTTGCTTTTGACGGTAAGCTTCGCAAAGCTTGCCCAAAATATTGAAAGGCTGACATTAATCATTCAGAGCCATGGTTATGACAGACGAGGGCAGGGCATCGGAGGTGTTCATACTTTGGATGTCTAAGGTAATTATGCTATGACTCTGATCGCTGAGAAACACAAGAAAGCAAGAGGAAGGCACTTTCAGTCAGTCCTACTGTAGACCTTTCATTTAGTATTCCTTTCTTGAGGTATCAAACCCATAAAAAAGAATGCCAAATAAAAATCTTGAACGTGTTTTTATGCTCGTTATGTAAGACGTGAGGAGAACAAAATGTATTCTTCCTTCACCTTCACTGACCCCATGGCTCATGGAATTCATGACAAAGAACCAAGCTGGAAGGCTTCAGGGAGCCACAGAAGGCCTGATGTTCTCGGCTCGCTGGAAGAAGTCAATAGGTTATTTGTGCGCTTGCCACCGTTTGTCTGCATTTCGAGCTCATTGGAAACGGGATGAAGCTCCGGCTGACTCAGCTCACTGGCACAGGGGACACTTGTTTTTTTTTAAACTGCTGCTTTTCTGCGCTACACTTTTATTGTCCTGGAGAGATGAGAAAAGCAGTGTATCAGTGTTATAACAGACTGTACAAGTGTACAGTGTAGAAACCACTCAATGCTCATTGTTGTTGATGTGTGGTTCTTAATGAGTTTAGCAACTTTGCAAATTTGATTTGCGATTTGATTTGCAAAAAGCTGATTGTACTGGATTAAATATTAGCTTCTTAAATAGACACCATGCTGTTTGCTCTCTGCAGTAAACCCAAAGAAAAGCAACATTAATTTTGTAAAATTATACTGATTATTTGTAATGATATTCAAATATTATCACGATTACCTTCCCCAACATTATCGCATGCATTCCTGATATGCTATTCAGATTACTATTCAAATTGACAATTATTTTTAAGAGATCTTTTGTTCTACTATAAGATGTTCCACTTTGATATGGTTGATCTTGATTTTGGCATGAATTTGCAACAGCATTTGTAAATTGGTTTGAGTCTCTCCCCTCTAGGACGACCAAGAGGCCTCAGACGCTGTGTGACGGGCAGCCCACCAGCCCACCGGGGGTCTGTCACATCCCCATGGCTGAGCCTTTTTGCAACAAAACCAGAGAGGTGAGTTGGTTTAAGAAAAAAAATAGAAAGTACAATGTGCTTTCTATTTCTGCTTTCTGCAGTGTGATTCTGGGGCCAAGCGAAAATAAAACATCTTGCCTGAAGCAGAAAATACATTTTTAAAGAAAGAATTAGGTGTGAGTGTTTGTGTGTGTGGGTGCATGGTTGTTTATTGTGTGTTTGTGATGGACTATTGACCTCTCTATGGTGTACTCTTCCTCTCCATAAGGATAAGCAGGTATATTTGAAGGATTGCTGAATACTTATCATCATAAATATCATTAGAACCTCTGAGCTGGTGACTTGGACTCCAGCTTCATTACTGCTCAATTCTGAAATAAGGGGCGTCTAGAGTTAAGACCAAAATTATTCATATCCTCGGCAGATTTAATTAAAAATGTTCAACCAAAACGTTTCTATGATAATAAGGCGTCTCAAAAAAAGATCATGAAATTATATAAAAGGAGTGACAAATTTAAAAAACTAAAATTATTCATACCTTTCTCAATAATCAATTGAACCTTTCTTATTATTATTATCTTTTTGCATGTTTCAACTGGTATTTTAAATTATTTCTGATGACATGCTTCAGGACCTGAAGGCTGGTAGAACTCCTTGCCATCACCCTAATATTTAGCTCCCTCCAGAGATTTTCTGTCAGAGTCAAGTCAGGACTTTGACTAGGCCACTTGGCAACATCAGAAACATGTCAGTAAAATTACCTTGGTTGGTAAAAAGATAAGTGGAAGTCTAAATCTGTTGTGTGTGTGTGTGTGAATATTTTTTTAAGTAACTGTCGATGTCAGTTTGGGATTACCGACGTAAGAATATTTGCCACACCAGCAGGGGGCAATACCAGAGAGAAATGGCTGTTACCTATGAGCAGTTCTCCTTTCTAGAGGTCAATAATGCTTCATACACAGCCAGTTTTCTTAGGTGCTCTGTTGTCTGTAACAGGTTCTGATGGAGGTGGCGCGTAGTTTGGGTGTCAAGTGCCACGTGCGAGGGACCATGCTGACCATCGAAGGACCCCGCTTCTCCTCGCGGGCAGAGAGCCTGATGTTCAGACAGTGGGGCGCTGACGTCATCAACATGACCACTGTGCCAGAAGTGGTCCTCGCCAAAGAGGCCGGCCTGTGCTACGCCAGCATCGCGATGGCAACAGACTACGACTGTTGGAAGGAACACGAAGAGGCAGTGAGTGGCAAGACAAACCGTTGTTCCCACTAATTTGGTTTTCTCTTGTCGTGACTCAGGCTCCAGCGCGCGGCCGACATGTCCTGCTGGAAGAATTAGTTGAGTCAGACCTGAAACAGCTGAGTACTGTTCCATTTCTAAACTGAATAAGAGGAAGATGTTGATCATTAGGTATTTCTGGATAGTTGTGTTGAAAACTAAAAATATAACAAGGATCAGATTTTATTTAATTTTATTATTTTTATTGTACTGTGATAACCAACTTTACTCTAAACATCTAAGCAGCTATCAGTAAGAATGGGAATGTATAACTTGCAGATGAATATCATTTTGACCTATTTGTGAAGTCTTGAATTTTTTCGATGATGCACAGAGAGATTTTCACTTTTCTTTCCTTTAAAAACCCCATCTTTCACCTTCAAAGGTCAAAAATACACATAAATTTGAAAAAACTTGCTCTATTAACTTCCACACTATATCTGCCAGAATTGTTTCCAAACTGCTGAATCCTGCTGTCTTGTAAGCAAGGCAACATTGTGGTAGTCTTCGTTCATGCAAATGAATGGCAGAGTGCAGCAACATGTGGAGGAGGGGCTGTTTCTCTGGGATCACATTAAACGTTATTTTTCCAAACTTGTTCACAACTTGCTCTACTGCAGTTGCTGCATCTAACAAAGGAAGAAAGAAAGAAAAAGAGAACGAAAGAAAAAAAAAACAAGTGAGATGACATGCTTTATGTGGTTAGTTTTTGTCACTACTTGCCAGTAGTAATAAGGAAACTAACCTGAAATATTACATACAGCTGTTCACTGTTCAGCACATTTTTATGATAACTTGGCGTCAGTCAAAAGATTTACTTGGACTTGCCTCTACCATGTTGTGTAATAAAGCAATTATTCTACAATTATATCCCTGTGTCCCATGATAGCTATTGCATTTAAGGGTAGGATATGATTTTACAGCAAGCGAAGATGATAATCATTAACTGGATGCTCACGTCTGATGTTCTGCTTACAGTTCCTTTTGTTATCAGAGAAAGTTTATATTGCTCAAAGTGTTTCCTTGTGTAATGTATTGCCAAAACGTTGCAGCCTTGCACAGCTTGGATCACATTTTCAATTTTTATTACCATATCACATTGAGCTCTCAGAAGTCTCTCCCCCTGTGCCCCAAGTGATCCAAGGTTATTGCCTGTGGCTTCGTATAGCTTCCGAGTGTCTGACTGTGGCAGCCACTTTACATAAACCAGTTGATAGTGGCTATGTGTGCGCGCCTGTGTTTGTGTGTGGGCGAATTTTGCCGTATTTGTCAGTGATCCAGCTTCACTTCCGAGTTCCTGCAGCTGACCTCTTCCCCCTCCTGTTGCAAAACACTCGCCACATCCTTCCGCTCCCCTCTTCCACCCCCTTTAACTCCGGCCCGGCCTGCTGCTACCTCTTGGCCTCTCCCTATTTACTCCCCTCCCTCCCCCCTCCCTCCTCACGCCACACACCCCCACTCAGCTTGGCCTGCCAGCCTCCGGTGGAAGCCCTGCCAGAGGAGGTTGAGTCACAGTGAGTCATGACTTCATGCTATCAGAAACCACAAACACAAACATATTCATTAAGCATGACATGGAAACAGAGGAAGGCTACCGGAGGTGAAAACTGGACGGATGTACCAGAATGCCTAACTGTAATTTATATTTTATGGCATTTTCAGGATATGTCTGATATGACTCGTGGATATGTAAAATACATTTTACTTAAAATGTGCATGAAATAAAACAGGGTTTTTGTGCAATCTCGAACAGTATGGAGAAGTATTTTAGGCATTTAAAATGTAAAAGGAAAATACTAATAACAAAACAAATATTTTAAAAGCAAACATGTTTATATTGTGTAATTGGCTTTTTTAGACATTTCCAAGCATTCTTTGTGATTTGATATTTTCTAAGATGCATACAAAATTATATTTATCAGAGTTGCATAAATTAGACACATTGTAGCCACATTGAAGACTTCACTTGATGATGTGCTTAAGTGTACATCATTAAATTAAAAAATGTGCTGAACAAGGCAAATTATTAATCACATTCTGCATATGCAGTAAATGGCTTGTCCATCAGCCCAGATTTCAAAGGTGTTTTAGTTGTTTGATTCTTTCCAAACACATTTAAATTGATTTATTAATGTACTAGAATTTATAAACGTCCCATCATAAATATATCTTGTAACAGCAACAGCTGGTATTTTATTTCCACAAGACAGAATTTATTTTCCTGTTGTTTTCATAACACTGTCAAAGTTAAATGAATGGTGATCAAATACCATTTATAAAAGAGGAAAAAAAAACATTACTGGAAGAAAACCATATTAAGTCATGCACAAACAATGCAGGAAGTAAAACAGAGATATGAAAGAATGTGCTTTTGTCAGATAAAACCAAATAGAGCATTTTGCATAATGCAAAACTTTGTCTGGCTAATAGCAGACGCTGCACATTGCCCTGACCACACTGTCCAAACAATGAAACATGGTAGAGGCAGTATCATGCTTCAGGGAAGATTTTCTTCAGCAGGAACAGGGAAGGTGGTCAGAGTTGAACAGAAGGTGGATGGAACTAAAAACAGGGGAATCTTGGAACAAAAGGACAGTGACTGTAAACATGCAGCCTCCAGTGGGATGGTTTAGATCAAAATGAGTCCTGGAATGTGTCAAAATGGCCCAGTCAAAATCCAGACCTGACTTAAACTGAGCTTAAGCATTTTGGAAGGGAAAGACACCAAGATGAAACATGGTACAGCCAGTATTCTGATTCACATCTTAGGCTTCAAAACTCTAATGAGATGCAAAGTTTATATTCATATTTATAAGACCTAATTTTTTTGTTATATATATATACACTTCATATCTTCTAACTTAAATTAATTAAGTTCATTTGTGTGTGTTAAATAACAAAATGATCTTTCAGATTTATTTATTTATTTTTTTAAATTCAAACGGTTAGACTTTACTTTTAGCCTTTTCTTTAAAATCGGGACTGGAGAGAAAAATAAAATAGAAAACGGGCTCACACCACTTCCTCTGGACCTTATTTGGAGTTTTGACACAGGCATTCAAACACGTAACCCACAAACCAAAAGTGAAAAGAAAAACATTGATCATTTTGTTTGGAATGCAGAAGATCAGTTACATTTGGAGGAAGAGAAATATTTATTGCTGTAACGCCGCTGCCGTTCTTCCTGTTTTTCAGGTCTGTGTTGATAATGTCCTGAAGACGATGAAGGAGAACGCAAACAAAGCCAGCAGCATATTGTTGACTGCAATACCGCAGATCAGCCAGATGGACTGGACTCAAACCACCAAGAACTTAAAAGTAAGATTCCAACAAAATGTCATTAACATCTGGCGACAGCGTCTGCTTTCGATTTCTGGGGTCATTCTTAAAATCGTCCCCACTGCCGTTTGTTGTTTATTTTCACTGACCAAACCACCAAAGATATCAGTGCACAATCCCCTTAAATCTCTGTCTCTTACACTCCCCTTTGTTTCACCTTAAAATAAAGACTTTTTGATGTGATATGTTAGTTACATTTTATAGAAGTAAACAAAAAATGCATCTTAAAAAACAGAGGCTAGACATATATTTTTTTTACAATAGAAACATTCCTTCCATGCATTTTGAGCAAGTTTTCTGAAATCCCAAGAGTAATTCAAAACATGGGTAGAATAAGTGTTTAAATGGCAACAAGTGTTTTTGTCTCTTTACTTTTAACAGATTCAGTTGCATTTAAAATAACAGGATGTTTATAGAAGGAATTTTAAAATTTAAAAATTCCTCCCATAGCTTTTATTTGCATAACTGTAAAAGCACCGAGAAAACCGTATCCTGTATTCAAAACATCAAGGAACAAAGTCATGAAACATGTTACCACTCTACAGAAAGTGAGGAAGCCATTCCTCTATTAAACTGGAAACGGCTTCAGTGTGTCGTTTATGTGAGTCACTAAAGAACTTCGAATTTAGGTCAAAAGTAATCTTTAAATGTCGCAAATATGTTTTTTCTTCTTGCTAAAAGTAATAATGTTTTCAGTGGCCCTAGTCAGCTTCCCGATTAGAACCTGTTACTCCGTGGGAGCAAAAAAAGAGGCTGATACTTGGACCCATGATGCTGCTCGCTTTCTGATGTGTTTGGGTTCTCTGTCCTGCTGAAGCAATCAATCCTGGGACATTCCCTCTTCTGCATGAACCAACATCAAGTTAAACTGACCCACATTTCATAGCGTGTGACCCAGCGCCCGGCGCTTTAATTAGAAACATTCTTTATTGTGGCTTCAAAAGACATAGCTGTCTTCTAATTGTTACAGTACGCACAAGTAACTAGAGCTTTGGTCACCGCAGAGCTTATTCTCAGAAGAATGTTTGCCATTCCAGTTATGCTTTGATTGATTCCGATGGTATTTTTGCATTTTCTTCCCATTTTTCTTGTTACCATTTTGAGGCACTTGACCTCATTTTAGTTAGCCTATAGTTTTCACTACCTGTATATACTTTTATTTTTTCATTCAACTTTTTAATCAGTGCCTGGAACAGATTTTCAGAGGACTGTGTGATAACCAGCACATACAACATCTCCTTAAATAGGGGCCACCTGTTTAAAACCTGTCTATTGGCTGATTGAACTCCATGTTGCAGGTGTTTCAATCTTGTGTAAGCGAACGATTCACACAGAATCAGCAGCATGCACGTCATGATTGTTGGATATGTTGTATTTCTATTTTACTGTCTGCTATTTGTCAAATAAAATGATCATTTCGAACAACTCTAGTGAGAGACGTTATGTTGAACGCGGTAGTATTTTCCTCATTCATCGCATTTCGACTTGCGAAAGAACTCAGATGCTCCCAAGCAATCACTCACCATCTTCCACATCGCCAAATCTAGAATAACGTGTGAAATGAAAGGATAACGACTTTCTTCTTTTCCTCACAGTCTATGGCGCAGTCTTCAGTAATGCTACCGAAGCATTGAGTGGCCGTAGAAGACATGGAGTAGAAAAGAGGAAAAAAAAAAAAAAAGAATACCAGACACCACCTGCACGTATCCCAGCACAGACGGCGGACCCTGACCGTCTGTGGATTCATTAGCGGTGAATCACAAGAAAAGTGCCTCACAGGAATAATGCACCTCTGTTTAGCTGGAGTCTCATTAGGTCAGCTCCTCAATTTCAATGTGCATCCCAAAGTACTTCTTCAAAACTGAGTCACAGGTCACTTCTTTTCACCTTTTGGTAACTGCATTTGAAAAGTCTTGAAATTATACTTGATATGTTGCAGACTTATATTTTTAGTATTTTATAAACCTTTACACTTTCTATGTCTCGACTTTCAACTGTCCGTCTTAGTTCCAGTTCCTATAGATCAAAGGATGAGCTGCAAGTCCACCATATACTTATCAAAGTCCTCACCACAATATTCTAAATGCCCACATAATTCTTAATAGTTTGAATGTTTTTCTGCTTCTAGAAATTACATTTTCTGATCTTTACTCTTATCCTCAGCTCTTAACTTTGTGTATAATTGGCAGTGGAGTTTGTATCCATATTTGTAACCATGCTCAAACATTTCATGTAGAGATTTGTAATCATTTATTGAACTTGTATATTTATCCCATTTATTTCAGTAGATGTAAGCCGCACAATTTATTTTCTATCTTTGCGATCTTTGGCCTTGAATTTTCATTGCACTTCATGCTGCACAGTATGTCTGAGTCACTTACATTTCCTCTTCTTCTTTTAAGCTGAACTGTAATTCATCATGCATGAAAAAATATCTGAATAAATTATAAATCAAAACTTTGAGGTCTTTGCTCAGTTTCTTAAGAACAAAAAGGACAATTTGAATCATTTTTAGTAGATTTGATTACTTTGATCCAGTTAATGCTGAAAATCAGGATTTTCCATTCATTTCTCTTTTGACTTATGAGCTAAACTGAAATGGTTCAACAGATTAGTGCTGTAAAACTTATATGAATGGCACCTATTAACTAAGTCAAATGATTTATTCATTGTTCTAAAATTGGACTAATATTTTGTCTTTCGAAATCGAAAAACTGCAAATGTAATTTAGTCACTTTTTTATTTTTAAAAAAGACAAGATTTTTTTCTCTAACAGAAAATCTTATGATAGATAAACATCTTTTTTCTTTTCATTTTTCTTTGTATTCACAGTTGGGACACCCAGTCTGTTGTTTCATTCTGGTGTATGCTATCAAAATACAAAATAACTCACAACATAAGGTCATCACACTGCAGGTAGACATGATCACGAGCACAACTGCACTGACTTCTTTTCCAGGCCGATTCGGATTTTTGACTTCCTCTGAATTCTGACCTGCCGATTCTGATTCCGCCTATTTTGTTCCCATCATCTATAACGCGTGAAAGGGGAACATGCTGCTAGTTCGGGCAACTGTTTTGAATATGACTTTAAAAACAATTAGGAGGCATAATCCATATGTTCCAGATGTTTTAATTGCACTAGTGTTCAAAACTCCCCAGTGTAATGAATGTCCTGAAATCATTATTTTATTTGAGTCGAAAGACAATAATTCACCATTATGACAACCTGAAGCGTGCTTACTTTCGCTTTCCGCGTTTCAAACTCATATTTGCTATCTATCCCCATAACTTTAAAACTAAAGTGCAAACAATTATACAAGGAGATAACGTCTCATTGTATCAGTTTCATAATAGTGCATAAAACAAGAATGTGCAACAACTTATGGCTTCTGAATTAGCTTTGACTGCTTGAAAGAAATTCTTCATTAAACAAAAGTTTAAGCAAAATATTCATTTTCAGAAGAACAGTAAAAAAAACAACAACAACAAAAAAAACATTGTATGAACATTTACAAAACATTTTTTTAAATAAAATTTCTAATCCTAAACCGATTTCTAAAAGTCCTCCTTTACCCAAATATATTATAAGCATCTCGTTAAATAATAAACAAATAAATATAAATTAGGGCCCTCTCGGGCCTTGTCCACGGTTCTCAATCAGAACCAACTGAATTAAATAACATTTCATATGAAGACAGGCACATAGTCATAGAGTCTCCAGGACAGCAACAACTTCCGTGTGGCAGTTCTCTCTGGCCAAATCAATCGGGAGCCGGTTGTCCTTGTCCCGGGCCCGCGGGTCGGCCTGGAATTCCACCAGAAGCCGCACCGTGTCCAGGAAGCCCGTTCGGGCCGCGTCGTGCAGCGGGGTGGTCCCGGTGCTTCTGTCCGCCACGTTCGGATCCGCTCCGTGAATCAGTAAGAGCCGAGCCGCCTCCGAGCTGCCCATCATCACCACCTTCAGGAAAACCGAACCAGGCGTCTTGTAATGAATGCGTTGATCTGATATTAAAGGCCTGCAACACTGAATAAAATCCTCAAAACACAAAAACCCGGTTTCTCGCGAATTGTTTACTGCTCGATAGACACGTGCGGGGAAATAGAATGATCTGTGAGTTTATTCATCGAACGAACTAAATCCCCATTTGATCAGTTTTCATTGATTTCTCGCTATTACGCAAACTAAAAGAGAGAGACCTGCTGTTGGTCTACCTACCGACCAGTGACTTGTGATAACGCTGCAGACGCGTCTCTGTGCCAAACCGGTCTGCACTGTTAAAGTAACCAAAACACCTGAACAGTTCATCGCAAACGAAAACCACCATGTTCTCAATAATTACACGCCGCAAAATTCATTTTGCGACATGTCTGCTAAACAACTACAAAAAAAACAAACGAGCAAAAAAAAAAACTTTAAATGACAGAAATTAAATACTCACACTAAATTAACTATTGTTCTTAATTTAATTTAATTTTTTATTTATTGACACTCTTTAATTTGCATTAAAAACTGTTTCAACATAAATGCAGTACGAACTGTGTTACCTGGCATCGACCGTGTTTTCTCGGTTGCATGCTGTTTTTAAAAGTCTGTTTGGTATTAGAACAACTGTTTTACCACAGTGAGTTGCATGCGGGGCCCCGTGGCCCTTAACAGTAAATCGGAGGGTCAACACCATCGCACAAAACTCTGAGTTAGCACTTTAAAGTGTTTGAAACCGGGACGAAGTATCGTCCTTGTCTGCTCTAGAAACACGCTTAATATTAGATCGGGTCTTACAAGATAGGCTATATTAGAAATTATTGGCAGTCGGCATACATTATTATAAAAAGCATAAGGTGTGTATTCAATTCATCGATTGGTTGATTGATTGTCTTGACGGCTGGTAAATACTCGCCCTTTTTTTTTTTTTTGTTCTTTCACTGACCTGTATTGCTCTTCGTCCAAACTGATTCAGCCCGTTAACCGGGGCCCCTCGCAGCAGCAGAGCCTGCACCGCTGCCGTGTCTCCCAGCGCCGCGGCTGTGGTCAGTTCATCCTCCAAGGTCATTGTCAGCGACGATATCCGCCACTGTCCTCCCCTGACGGGTTCCCTGACGGGTTCCCTGACCGCGATGCCTATTTGAGGAACAGCCCGCTCTCAAAAACGCGCCCGAGCTCCTTCTATTGGCGTAGATATGCTTTTAAAAATAAAAATAAAAATACGAGTGCTCTAGGATTCAATCCGAGATCGTCTCTGTCTTCGCTTCACTCCGCCCCAAGAACATCTGGGTTCGGTCAAAACAAACTGCGCTCGTCCACCGGCTGTCGGACGGTGCGTGTCCGGGCTTGTCTTGTATTTAATGAATGGGGAGCGTCGTCATCTGCTGGGTGGCGTCATCGTCTGCTGATGGGCTGTCGCGGTGGTGCGCATGCGCGTGAATATGAAACTCATTCCTGCGCAGTGATACTACAACGTTGGATTTTGAACCCGTTGTAGTTGTCGCCTGAAGGATGAAACAAAGTTATAAAAATCGAAGTAGAGTTGGATAAGAATAATAATTAAAAAGTCATAATAATGAAGAACAAAATCCTTCAAATGTGCATTGATGCATAAACACCAGACTGAAACAAAAGTACGGGAAAAACTAATAAAAGAAAATCATTAAATTAAGAAAGGAAAAAGTCATAAACCCAACTCGTTAAATTGAGATCAGCAAAGCAAGAGATAGTAGAAATGAAAGCAAGTTGCGGTGCACAAGAATGCGCAGTAAGCACTAACATTTGTCCAGCTGTTCTCTAAAAATAAAAACTAAGTTGGTGGAGGGATATTAAGTGTAAAGACATCAACTGTCAAACCTTCGCAAGCTTTACAATCACAATGATAATCATTACCAGGGTACATTCCAAGTACACGCAGGCATATTGGTGGCGTTATAAGCATAATATTTTTGCAGAAAATGTTTACCAAAGTTGAAAAAAAAAAAAGAATCATGCAGACTAAAGCATCCACTTAGTTGTTCTGGATTAACATGCAGTAGATTGTTATGGTGTCACTGACCACAATGTGGTGACACGTTTTAGGAGAAAAGTTAGAATGCACTTTAAAAAAAAAAATATTCCACAGTTAATTTATTATAATTTACAAATGAAATATTCTTTTCTTGTGATAAACTTTGAATAAGAAATTAAGTGTAATTTCTATATATTTATATACAAGTTTGGCAGTAGAAGTGTTATACTGCAAATCTCAGCATATCAGAAAGATTTGCTGAGTTACTGATTAGATTTGTTGCCATTTACATTTTCATCTCTTCCTACTTTTCTCTTGGACTTAGAGTTGGGAGAAGTATTTACTCCCCAGTTGTTTTTATGCCCTACTTAAATCCTGAAGACCATCAAGCTGTATTTTTTTATCAGACCAAAATAACATAAGTAAATTCAAGATTTCGTTTTTAAACTGCTTTTGCTGGTAGCACCATCCTCAGTGACTACAATGGCCCTCAAGAGTTTGAAATAATCAGCAAAAAATATTTTTACATCTCTACGGAGGAACTTTAGGCCCCTTTTCTTTGCAGAGTTGTTTCGTTTTGTTTGTGCCACTTTACAATATTTTTGAGCCATTTAACTTCGTTATCAGGTTTACGCCCTGGATTTGACTGAGTCACTGCAAAACCTTCTTACTGACTTGTTTGCTTGCTTTGGATCGTTGTCCTGTTTGTGTGTAACCCATCTGGGATTGGATTTAAGGTCACAAAGTAATGGCCAGACATTCTTCTTCAGCTGCTGAGCAGTATTTACGGTTTCCAGCAGCTATGCCAAAAGGTCCCACATTACAGAAGTAGCTCCACACCATCACACTACTATCTTTATGTTTGACTGCATATATGATGAATAAAAGTCTCTGGTATCATTAAGATGTTTTTGGCAAATGTAGGAAAGGGATTTGAGTCGATTATGGAATTTACTTTGACCTTTTGGAGGTTTTGCTGAGTCTCTTTTTGTATTAGTGAATCATAAACACTGATCATAACTGAGACAATTCAGGCCTGCACTGCTTAGCTGTTCATTTAGGTTCTTTTATGACCTCGTGGATCAGTCATTGGACGGTTCGAGTAACACGTGCATCCATGTGTGGTTACACTGTTTCTTTATTTGTGAGTAATGTCTCTCACTGTAATTCATCCGTTTGTATGACTTGTAACCATTTCCTGCATAATAGATGTCAGGGAATTTTTTTTCCTCCCAATTGTTTTTGAATTCTTTCAGATCGGGGGATGATGTGATGAATTTTTGAACTACTTCTAATCTACTTCTTGTTGTTACACTGGTTCTATTATAATGATTTCCACATGTCACACAATTGTTAGTAACATTTCTGTACTTTTTGTGACAGTATCGTCGTCTTTCACGTCTGTTTTCTGTTGATCTTTATGATTGCTTCCGGGCACAACCTTCGTTATTGATCAATGTACATACAGAAACATAATTTGTCCATGAGTGCAAGATTGCTATAAGACAGCTGCTCTTTGAACAATTTGTTTGGCCCCAAAAGAACTCTGCTTGTGGCCCTGCACAACCGTGGACCAGTTAACCTTTCATGCAGCTTTCTCAGGGTTGAATGTGGTTCTGAATGTGGTGACAGAAACAGATCAGATTAGATTCCTTGAAGAAGATCTGCTTTGTTATTGTGCATCTCTTTTGGAAGACATAATCTGAACATGAATTCCGACTGCAGACATGCACAAAATATCTGATGTGGTTAAGAGATAGAAGAGCATGCTGGAACACAGTGGATTCTTCAACAAAGTAGCTCAATATTCCTGATTTTTTTTTTTTTTTTTTTTGGTGGGGTTGGGGGGGTGAGAATTAAATAAAGAGAATGAGATTTTAAAAGTATTTAAAAAACATAAAGTTTGAGACTGGACTTTAAGTTAATTACGGTGCATAGTGGTTAAATCCCTTTTTCTTCCCCAAACTCGTCCACTCAAAAACCTCAAAACAGACAACTCTTAGCGGTGGATCACTCGGCTCGTGCGTCGATGAAGAACGCAGCTAGCTGCGAGAACTAATGTGATTTGCAGGACACATTTTCATAAATTATAACCTACAAACCTAAAAAGCCATTTAAAGAGGTGACACCAGACAGATCCTCCCTGAATCAATAGTGACTCAGACACACAGCTGTATGCACATAAAGAAACACTCTTCAGCCCTCTGTTTTGGGTTGATTACTGTCTGAGCAGCATGCAGAGACTTGCTTTACATAAGTTGGTAACAGGAGTAGTGGAAATTTTCCCTTTTTCTTTCCCAAACTAAAGGGGTTGCTGACTCATATCTGAGCGAGATGAAAACACTAACAAAGCAGTGATGTCTGGGACCAAATGGACAGTACTCTAGGATAGGAAACGTTTTTCTTTTCCTATCCTATAGTATATGTGTACACACAAACTGGGTTGACCACTATCATGAGTCATTGGGCCAGTTTGGCTTGTTTAACATACAAAGATAGACTGTCGGTAATTATAGTGCAAATAAATGCCATGTTTGCTTATACCCATTTGGAAAAGACTACTTTGACTCAAAACATTAAGCAAAAAAAAACTAACCATGAAATGTGAAAGTTTTTGACTAAAAAAGTCATGATGTAATAAATCTAATAATTATAAAACACGGTTGATGTTTCAAGGTTTCAGTACGTTCATCATGTCCTTTAATCAAAATGCCACCTGTTCAAGTGCACTAATCCATCCTGCAAGAAAGAAAATCTCAGATTATGAAGTCACCACTTCCATACTTCAATTCGGGCGTGGTGGTAGATCAGTGGCCCATATACAGAGACTTTAATCCTCAACGTGGATCTCATAGATTTGAGTATTGGCCTGCCGACCAATACTCAAATTTAACCAAGGATTAAATCCAACGAACCGGGTCAGAACCGGTTCAAACCCATTAAAAAGAAAACCCTGGCATTGCTGTCGCCACGGTAACACGGTAATAATAATAATAATAATAATAATAATAATAATAATAATAATGGAGGAACTGGGTTCCTGTCTAAGAAAGAAATTCAAATAATTTACTTGCTGGTTGGAGACATCCTCAAAGGAAGCGGATCCAAGTTTTACTTTGAAGACCTCTGATGCAGATTACATCGCCTTCCCCCTCTGTCACAACCCACTTTCCTGTGTGACCACTGATAAATAAGGTCCCTAGAGCCAGAGAAAACCTAAAAAAAAAATAAAAAAAACCCTTAAATACTGTATTTGATCTGAACTAAAATTTCAAAAAGCTAGGTCTGTGTCCCAGAATGCTTTGTGAAAAATAATTTTAATTTTTGCAATATTTAGGAAGTGTGATGCATTTATGAGTTGGATAGTCTTCCATATTGTCTTATAGTTCCATTTTTTTTATTTAATTCTCAGAATTTCTTGTTAAATGTTGTTAAAGACATATGACAGCATTTCTGATTACTCAGCTCATGTGTGATTTGCTGAGTTGTTCCTTATTTTTCTGTCAGACAAAAACTAGAAGTTGTTCTTCCAATTTGTCCTCCTTTCATGCAAACATATCTCATGTCATTGAACTTAATTGTGTTTAAATAAAAATATATAATTATGTATTAAAATGTTTTTTCTTTGACACCATTTTCAAAGTGTGAAACATTACAGATTAAACAAAAGGCGTAATTAAATTTTTTAAAACATCTGAGTTTTTAAAGAATGTTTTTTGTGGCTTTGTTAAGTATCTACTAGTATTTAGAGAGTAATCCTGCCATTATTAGAGTATAATTATGACAAGGGTTTTCATTACCCAGGTATCTCAAAAGAAGCATGTATTTATGGGTAAAATGAAAGAACTCAAGATCTTTGAATTTTTGTTGAGTTCAAGTGATGGGACAAGAATTGGGAAGTGGAAATAACACCAAAGCCACAATCTTGTGATTCTCACAAGATTTCTGACTTTGGAGTAAAAAAAATAACCAGAATTCTTGTCTGAGGACCAAAGATCTCTCAGAGACAGTTTCAGAAAGACCTTGAATTAGCCGGTGTTGGAAACAGCACAGTCACTACACAAGTCTCCACTGCAGAAGGAAAAGCCAGAGGCTTGCTTAAAGATAGCGGATAAGAATCTGGACAAGCCAATGAAATACTAATGGGAAAGTAGTCTGGTTAGATAAGAGCAACATGAAACTCTTAGCCAATGGACAAACCATGTTGGCAAATGTCCCCATATAACAGTGACATTTGGTATTAGGAGAACCAGAATGTGGGTTTTCTGTGAATAGAAGCAGCAAAATACAAATAAGTTAAGGCAGGATTCATTGAAAAAAAAAAAACATGGCTGGATTTTTAACAAAGACAATGATTCCATGAACACACAGCAAAGAAGCCTGTCAGTTTCACAGGAAAAAAATAAAGCTACAAAACAAAAACAAAAACAAACCAACAACAATCCAGTAAATGATCTGCTAAACTGAGTTAAAATGTGGAAGTCACTCAGTATCAGATTACACAGAAGATGCTTCCAGAACCTTCAAGATCTGAAAATGATTTGTTTTTAATAGGTAAAAACACACAATGAACATGACTACTTTTTTCATACAGGACACATCTTAAAGCTGCATTATTTAAGATTGATATAAGATTGTTATGCACCTATGAAATAACTTTCAGTAAACATGTTTAATTAGGAACCACTTCGGTGGAAACTAACATCCTAATAAATAAATAAACAAATATTTTAGTAGAGAATATTTTAATAGAGAAAAAACTTTGCATTTTCCAAATAACTACTAGTTATTTTACTACAAGAAATAACTAGTAGTGTAACATAGCTCTTTTTGCCAATCTTTTATAATAGGGTCTATTAGTTAAAACTCTTCAAGTAGCATTCTGCAATGAATTCAAATGATTGATCTAAATGATTAATCTAAACACTTAGACTGGTGGGTCATTGCCTCACTTGTGTGTTTGATTATGACTTTGAAACTTTGGAGATTCTGTTTCAGAGGCTTCATCGTTATCCCATTTCAGACACTTGTATTTTTACTTTACCATTTTCCCTTAGATGCCGTCTTCTAATATTTGCACGATAAAAATTGTAGGCCAAAATAGTTTATATTTTTAAAAAATATTTTCTGTAATTAGTTTAATCCTGTGCGACAGACTGGCGACCTGTCCAGGGTGAACCCCGCCTCTCGCCCGGAACGCAGCTGGAGATAGGCACCAGCAACTCCCGACCCCGTTAGGGAGAAGGGTGACGGAAAATGGATGGATGGATGGATGGATGGAGTTTAATCCTGTCCTACAGAGAAGTGAGTGATGTTGACGAGCTTCAGAAGAATGTTCCGCTTTTCTTCTGCGCCTGTTGTTTGAGTCCAAGACTATTCAGTTTCCATGGATAAGTGGGCTTTGACACTGAACTGATATTTTTGTAGCCTTTCAATAAATTGGAACTTAGTTTTAAATGTTTCTTACTCAATAAGAAACATTTCACATTTCCTAGAAAAAAAATAACATTTTTGAGAATAAAAATGACTACAAATTAACAAATTAAAGGGTGATATCAGCCAAAGGTTAAAGAAACTCCCTTTTGTGGCAACTGAAAATTTGGTCTTCAGTCATTAGTGCTAACGACTAATGCAGTTCATTTGCAGCACGTTGATATATATATACTGTTGCACTAATCGCCTTATTAAGGTTGTAGTGGAGTAACTGCATGCTATATAGTCAACAACTTTCATGTGAGATGGTGCATGTCAGTAGATTGTGTCAATAGACCTAATTCTCAGACTGTAAATGTGAGCAGACGTGCCTGGAATGTGAATTTGTCTCGAAGTCCAGCCTCTGAGGCTGAGTGCGTGGGTGGAGGTGTGGAAGTCCCCTACGTTTGTGTCTGCTTGTGTTTATGCAAAAAGAAGACCTTCTGTTAGCGTTGCAGACGTGACTTCTAGCACCATCGTTTCAATTAGTTCTCTCGCCTTGAAAATTAAAGCGATCCGTCTCTCAAGCAATAAAAGAAGGGGGAAACAAATGGCTACTTTTAAAACTGAATGAAGTAATCACCAAAGGTCTTCTTTGAAGGGTTTGAAATATTACATCATCATGCGGGAATGTTCTTTTGGTCATAAAAATTGTTGATCCAGAAAGTCCATTGTTCATTGCCAAATTTAGTAGTTTGGTTGGAGAAATGTGGTCAGTAATGACGCAAGCATCACAGCAATCTGTTGGTTTGATGAAGTTTCCTCGGTGTCTGGTCTGCATCTTTCATCTGTACAGTGTTCCTCCTGAAAACGCTTACAATAGCTTGGTTGTTTTATTGATCTAAAAAAGACATATATTTGAAATTTGATTCCGACACAATAAAAGCTCTGCACTAACAGTGCTGCACACCCCAGCAGTTGAACATGGAAATACTTGTTTCTAACTACCAGCAGATTAAATCACATCCAGGTTACCCTCTTTTGTTGTTTTTCTAAATGTTTGACTCCACCAAACTCACCAGTGAGTCAAATATCAACCCATTCACCTGATGCTTTCTCAGTCATCTACGCAAAGGACAGAAAACTAGTGAATTCAGGAAAATAATATTTGCGTTCTTAACTGTATTTTTGAACCTTTAGGTATTCTGTGGACTTTTAATTTGAGAGATAAGATTTCCATTTTTACTTCAGCCAGGTAAACACCTGTTGATGAGGACCTGGTGACTTGATTCACCAAGGGGAGATGGCAGTCTGGAACAAACAATGACAGGTGAAAAAGGAAGGGACTTAAGAGAGCAAAGGGGACCAAAAGGAGACGACCTTGTCGTGTTGGCTACAAGGTTAGGAAACCAACAGAGAAATGACAGCATCTACATTAAAAACAAGCAGTAACTTTAACAGGAGAAGAAGTGGTGTGAAACTTCTTTGGTGCTTCACACCACTTCTTTGGTGGTGTTATGGGAGTGAATAAACAAAAGAAGAGGGTAGAATCTTAAACTCTGCTCATGGAGTAAGTACTATGCTTCCTCCCAACCGTTGTTCCCAATCTGTGATATTCTGGTATTCCTTTCTTTCAGAAGAACAGCACCGAAGGACTGAATCCCAGAGAGGAGGTTCAGAATATGTGCTTTTTTTTTTTTTTTTTTTTTTTTACACACTGCCTAGGTTCACATTTTTTGTTGCATCGATTGATAGATTCTCATAGCTACTAAGCACTTCTACACAGTGTGTGACGTTTCACTGTGCTGTGTTAAGTGGAAACTCAGCCTGACATACCTCTCATAGTTTGTCAGGCTGAGTTTCATGTTGCTTTAAAGCAGTCACATCTTTCCAGCGTTTCACAGACAACTGATGAAATGCTGAAACTGTTTTCAGAGCTATGAAATATTGCACACTTCATGCTTTTACTGCACAACATTACAATAGTCATCTTTGTTATAGCTGTCTTTGAGACGACTGACTGATTCAGAGCTCCCTCTGCTATTTGCAGTGTTCATTATCACAGACCTGCTGGACTTGGGCAAACATAAAGTAGTGCACTGTCTGGCTGATAAAATCTTTGTTTCCCAGCATGCAGAATTTGCTTTGAAGTCAGAAGTGCATCTTGGGTATTTTTTGTCTTGAGGCTACTTTTTAACCAGAGTGGAACTCATCCATTCATCCGCTCATTATAATTAGCATCGCTGTGTGATTTTTCACACAGATATAAATCAATATAACAAAGTCTTACAAAAAGTATTCAGACCTCCTGAACTTTGACGGTTTATTGTGTTGCAACCAAAGCATGACTTTGCTGCCCTTCAATGGGGTTTTCTGTTATAAACACATAAAATATCCTTGTCTTTTTATGATACAAAAAGAAAATTATATATAGATTTGAAGATTTTTAATGACATTTAAAAATTTCCCAAATTTGGATGTGCATTTCCTGCAAATATGTTTGACACAGTTTGACGCATGTACAGATTTACATTTTTGGCCCATTCTTTTTGCTTTTTGCAAAGCAGCAAAAAGCGAAGGTCAGTTGTGGAGCACCTAAAAATGTATTTATTTATTTATTTTTTTCAGACGAGCACAAAGTTCAGCCTCTCACGTTGAAGCATGTATTTCTATGGCAATCTTTAAAAAAAGGTATTTTACTTGTGTTTCCAAGAGACCCATATGGAGCTTAAAATGTAGAGTCCAATAGATGTATGAAAAGATACTTTACATAAAGCGCTAATAAAGAAAAAAAAAAAGAAAAAAAACATGTCCCCATCAATCCCAGAGCCAGTCCCCACAAGCCGGTGTTATTCAGGTGTTAGATGTTTTTATGGTTCAGCTCTTTGGATTCTGTGAGCCTCAATGACCTGCAATAAACAATGCACAGTGGGTTATAGTTTACCTTAATTGTTAAATAGTTTTGTCAATTCAAAATGTACAATAAACTGTGAACATTACTGTTAATCTAGAAGCATTACCATGTGTGGTCAGATGTGGAATATTCTTCCTGCAGTTTTTTTTTTCTCTTTGTTCACCTGAGAACAAACAGGCATGTTTAAAATGATGCATAGAAATGCTGAGTCAGAGTCGTTCAACAGGTTTGGCATTTTAGTGAGCTCCTCCACTCTGACACGCATCCATTCTTACTTCGAGTAAGAAAGCTGTGACTGCTTTGCGTGCGGTCAGAAACTGAAATTAAACAAGTCGCGGCAGGGTGCGAGCAAAAAAAGACATGGCGAGTGTGCTGTAGCTACACTGAAGTTAATTTCATCACAGAAAACAAAAAACGCAGCACAAATCAGTTGAGTCACACTCCCGTCCAGCCATGGATTTTAAGTACTTGGCTGTGGACCTGGGTGAAGAAAAGGAGGCAATTGTG
This sequence comes from Poeciliopsis turneri, assembly GCA_922788865.1. NCBI lineage: Eukaryota > Metazoa > Chordata > Actinopteri > Cyprinodontiformes > Poeciliidae > Poeciliopsis > Poeciliopsis turneri. The sequence goes on along the minus strand of CAKLNU010000082.1, from coordinate 836,416 downwards.
AGGCACTGACACATTGTTGGTGTGCCAGTTACATGTATGTATGAGCTGCAGCTAACACCCACATACAAAAGAGTGTCTTAAGTCACTGCGGGATAACAGCATAGTAATTGTGGCTGCAATGGCCAGCCACAATTATTGCTCCACTGGTAAAGATGTATGAAAAGCATTAAAGTAAATGGATCTTTATGTGTTTTTCCAGGACGCTCCCAGCAATAAAGAAGGCATTTCAGCTAGCTAATAATTAACAGGGAGGGTTGACATCATGGCTCCTTATAATGACGGTGATTACCATCAATATGATAAGATATGCCAACACAAAACGAAACAAGTGGCTTTGGGGAATCCTTGAGCACTGGTCAATATACCTTGTGTAACATTGTGCAGCAGTATAAACTATTTTTAACAAGTATTTCACATTTCTTTTTTGTTTTTACCGATAGTCTGACTCCTTTATTTACATTGTATGCCAGTTTGCACTTGTGCTTTGGAGCAATTGTGTGGCCATGAGATTCTCATGGTGCTATGCAGGAAGTGCAAAAGACTGCACTGGGATAACAAAAAGAGGAAAACAATGACTCAACGCTTTGCTATCATCAACACAAAACGTACATGACCCAGTGCTGTACAAAAAATCATCGACAACTTCTGTTGTAATTTGCTTTTGAGGACGATCAAACATTGACGAATAACTAACTAAATTTGACCAACATTTCTTGCCGTTTGTTCTTTGACATCAGAAGCTTTTTCGTTATCAATAGCAGCTTTTTCACTCAGTTTCAATTCTCGTGATTATTTAGGCTTTGTCTTTCAGGCCATTTAAAACCTTGAACTTTTCTAAAATTTTTTATCACTTTACAACCTTCAACATCAAAGGGTTTTATTGGGATGTTATGTGAAAGATCAACTCAAAATAAATCACAACTTAGAAATGGTAGAGAAAATGATTTATGTGAACCAGCACTGGCTCAGTGCTGGTTCACATAAAATTAAATTAAGTTTTGCTGCAGCTACACTTGCCAAACCTATTGGGTACAGTATGTCCTTACTAGCTTTGCTCATCTAGAGACTGGAGGTTCTGCACATTCTTGTTTGCAAAATTCTTTGAACTCAGTCACATTGGATGGATAGCATCTGCCTTTCCTCACATCCTAAATTGGATTTACATCTTGAAAGTGAATGGACCATTCTGACACACAAAGTTGTCAGAATAATTTATTGAAATAAATTATTTTATGCTTCGGCTGTATGTTTAGGGTTGTTGATCTGTTGAACCATCAACTCAGTCTCAGATTTTTTTGTAGTTTCTGACAGGTTTGGTTTTTCTTTTTTTTCTCAGGGCTGCCCGTCTCTTACCTCCATCCAAAAGCATGATGCTACCAAAATCCCATTTCACTGTGTCACATCTACACGCCACACTTTTCAGATTTGTATTTGTAAAACAGTTGTAGACCAGAATTCATTTACATTCCACTTCATAATTATAGACTTCTTTGTGTTGACCTATCAGATAAACTCCCATTAAAAACTGTTTTTATGTTTGTAGATAAATTTGACAAGTAAATTAAATACATTTGCAAATCAGTGTTTTGTACTTAACTTCTTGATTTTATGGTCAGTATTTTTTTGTTTCAGAAGTTTTGCTCTGAGGTTAATTTTGAAAGCTGTTACTCAAGATCAGCTCCTCCCCTCAACAACTTCCTGAAAAAGCTGGTAATATCCGGCTCCACAGCTGTGTGGTTTGCTGAAAGGCCTTTGGGCTCATATATGAAAAAGTATTGTTTGGTAATGTTTCATTACATACAGCGATGGCATTTTGCATAGAAAAAATCACATTGAACGTAGCAAGGACAAAAGTAGAATTTAGACAATTTAGAAATTGGTCTAACTTCTGTTAACTGAAATATATTTCAAATATTTTCATCAGTTCCCAGTGTTTTTTTTTTAGTATTTGTAGAAAGTTTAGCAGTTTTAAAATAAATAAGGAGCAGTTACTTAGCTATCTGCATTTTGGACAGGATGGGGACTTTGATTTTTTGACAACTGGAAAGTTGAAGTCACTAAAGTTTCCATTTATCTCTGTGTGTATTTGGTCTGCATAAAGAAGTCCGTCAATGGCGGATTCTTCCCTGCAAGCAAACGTTCCAGTTGCTCTTCTGAACATGTTGAAAGTAACATTTACCATCTGTAAAATATGCACTACATTTTACAGACAAAGGTACATTTGAATGACTCAACATTTCACCAACTTTCTTCCACAATTAATTTTGTACTTTAAAACTCATGTATTTTATGAATTCATTGCAAATGAAACAATGTAGTCAAAGTGTTTTTGCTTTAGTCTAGTAATCTAATGGAAGATTGAATGAAAGAAAATGGCCATAAAATGTGCATAATAATGCACATTCTCAGAGATAAGAGGACATGGTGAAGCAAAGCCCACTTGAGAGTTTTAACGGTAATTCAGAAGGCGTTGACTGAAGTTAGAGTTAGAGCTTAAAGACCCCCCACATACTGAGGACTCATCTGGGAAATGAGTCCTCTTTTCAGAAGAAAGCACAATTTTCATTTTATTTATAAATCAAAGTCCCAGCGTCTGGCAGGAGAGTAGAAAGGAACAAAGTTCCAAGTGGGTTGACGTCAGTGTGGAGTTTTTACAGTCAGTGAGGATTTGGGAAGTCCATCCATCCATCCATTTTCCATCACCCTTCTCCCTAACGGGGTCGGGAGTTGCTGGTGCCTATCTCCAGCTGCGTTCCGGGCGAGAGGCGGGGTTCACCCTGGACAGGTCGCCAGCCTGTCGCAGGGCAACACAGAGAGACAAACAGGACAAACAACCATGCACACACACACACTCACACCTAGGGAGAATTTGGGAAGGCCAATCAACCTGACAGTCATATTTTTGGACTGTGGGAGGAAGCCGGAGAACCCGGAGAGAACCCACGCACACAGGGAGAACATGCAAACTCCATGCAGAAAGACCCCGGGCCGGGAATCGAACCCAGGACCTTCTTGCTGCAAGGCAACAGCGCTACCCACTGCGCCACTGTGCAGCCCGGATTTGGGAAGTATTTTCTGAAATCAATCTAACTTTCAAAGGATGTAGATTTTAGGGTTCCGTCAGCTGTAAACCACAATCATCAAAATTACCAGAAGTAAAAAAACTTATCGGCCTATGTGTAGTGAAACCATGCAATTTTTTGAGTTTTGCTTTTCAGTTTAAATTAGTCAAAGGTTTTTGATGATACTCTACTTTCTTTTCTGCTAAATGAAAAGTGAAACCTGACTCTCTAAGCAGAATATGCAAGAGGTGAAGGTTCAATAATTCATACTGACAGCTTGATAAGAAATTCACATTTAGATAAGCATTTAGATAAGCATTTAGATAAGCGTATTGCCTAAACTTCCACAATCTATTTTGTCATCAGGAAGCCTTTGTCATGTTCTGTGTTTAATTCTGAGTATTTTGTGTTGTGTTTATGTGGATTATGACTAAGAAAAACATTTGCATGTCCATCCTGATCCAGGAAATGGTCTTTCTCAGTTCCTGGAGTTGGACGTTTCCTTCTCAGCCAGAAAACGTGGAAGAGAAAAGTGCAGCAGCACAGCTTTAAACTTTTTATCTGTCTAATTTTCATTGTGATGTGTTTTACGGTGGAGTCTGGTCGTCATCACATTTTGACAGAGCAGCTGGAGGCTGTAAATGTCACCATCACTCAGTCGGCCAGAGGACTTAAACTCTGCAGACGTGAAAATCACAAAGATCTTCGATCACAGATGTGTCATCATGGCTACACAGATAGATGCTAAACGTTTAGATTCTAAATCCGGTGATTTAGAGTCTAAATTGTGCAGAGCGCTTTGGTGTATTTTTTTTCTGTGGCCACTAGGAGGCATAAGAGAGACGATTTTAGGTTGTGAGGACAATGCAATTCAATTTCAATTCAAGTATACTTTCTTTATTCTTTGTGATTTTTCACTTACAGGGAGAGAATTTGCTCTCCCTCATATTCATGAAGTCTAGAGAAATTGCAGAAAAAAAAAAAACTCAACGATGATAATAATTGATCTGAGCAGTATTACACATTTTTGAATAAACAGAAAAGTAAAAAATATAGATGGGACGATACTAAGGTGCCTATTAGAACCACTGTGTTTACGTATGCGACAGGCGATGCAGAACCTCTTAACTTCTTTTTTTTTTTTTTTTTCACCTCAACAAATTGTGCAGGCGTAGACTCTCTGAGAGACTGTGAAAAGAGCAACGTGATGTGTTTTGAGCTAAATGTTTAGCGTCAGAGTCAGCAGCGAGGGGATGGAGAGGCTGCAGCCATGCATGTGACTTGAGCCTCTCAGAGAGATAATGTGTGTAGTCATCCGCCCTCCGCCTCCCGCATCAGCACCATCCCTCAGGACTGCATGAGACGTCTGGGGGAGCAGAGGGGTTTAACTGGGGAGATGGCGCAGTCACTGGCCCATGTAATAGAACGATAGAGAGGTGGGGCGGACGCGCACGCTCATGCATGCACACGCACACCCATCCACGCAAACGTGCACACACACATTTGTGAGGTACAATGTGAATATTTTTTGTAAAGTAACCAGGAGAGCAGAAGTGATTCATTTTTTTTTTTCATCTTCTTTAAGTATTTGTGTTTTGCCAAAGTTATGCTATTTTGTTTTGTTTATTTACCAGATTGTGCTGTGAGTTTAACTTTCACATGTTTTTTTCTTCAGTTTTTAGCAAAAATAATATAGGCTGAAAAGACTGTCTGACCCTGAATTTACTCAAATAAATGGCTCAAAAGGAACAGTATACTGAGTTTCTGAACAAGAAACATTTGCAATAAAATTAAAATGTTTATTTTACTTTAATTATGCAATCAAATAAAATATGCATAATCTCCACTATTAACAGATAACTGTATGGCAAAATTCATAATAAGGTCTTGAGTGACTAATTTGTTGATCAAAGTTGAAATGTTGAACATGTATAGCACTAGCTTGTGCAAACAACTTCGCAATTCATTTATTTAAGTTTATTTCCATGTCTTCAATTCACAAAAACATCCATTTGAAGCTGCAGTTGGTAACATTTAGGAAGATATGTTTCTTACATGTTTGGTAAAACTGTCGCTACACTGTGACAGTTTTCTGGGTATATTTTGAAATGAGACAGATGATTTGTGAAAAGATCAAGCTCCACTTCCTCCATGTGACCCTACTGCCAGCTACAGAAAAACGCCTCTCTGTCAGAAACAATCAGTCAGAGCCAGAAGGAAGATCTTAATGTTGTCAATCACTCTCATATACGCGCAGCTCAACATTGCCACTGAAATTGGACAAATACTCAATAATGAATTGAAGGAAAATCAGTAAATTCACAGGAATACATTTGACTAGTCTAACATATTTATTCATGTTTAACAAATGAACTAAATGATATGGTGATTTGCTAGTCAAACTGACCAATGTAATCCCTTCACACCAGAGTCATATTGACATGCATTTTAGTAGGCAATTCAGAGTTAGGCATTTTACCCCTTGGCAGATAATTGTGGAATTTTGGAATTGAACCCACAACTTTCCAACTGGATGAGAACTCCACTTCTCTCTGAGACCTGATCGCAATTGTCTAGTCCAACACAGGAGTCAAAACCGAAAGCCCGATTGTCTTCTAGTTTATGTGGCAGCAGCACTGCCAGCGTCATGTGAAAAATTCCATTTACAGGCGGTAAAGGCTAAGGCATAAATCATCGTTATTCTCAGATTGGAGCCCCGTTCACTCCCCACACTGTCCACCTGCGGATGAGACGCCCTGCTAACATGTCACCACTAGATGGCACTGTACCAGCAGCAATTCCCCCCTTCTCTGAACACGCTGACCTTTTTCCCTATCTATCTAATTACACATTAGACCTGTAATACGCCATTCCGCATCCAGAGGCCTCAGATGAATGGCTTCCCCCTCCCTTCCTTCCTCTTTTCATTTCTCTCTCTCCCATCTTTTCCTCCTCTACCATCCCAGTTTTCACACTGTTCTGACCAGCATACCTCAATTACTGTCATGGGCAGACCACAACATTGGGTGGGGTGGAGTGGGCTGTGGGGGTAGAGGGTGCATGAAGGGAGGGAGCAAAGAGGGGAAAGAGATGGATGCGATGGGAGGAGGAGACAGTCGGTGGCATGCCAGCACATGGTATATGTTTACAGGTGTGTTCGTATGTGTGCGGGCATGCGTGCCTGCTTCCCGACTGTGCATTTGTGCGTTTCTTTGACATGCCCATGGGGCAATTGCTTGCCACATGCCAGCGCTGTTGGAGCAACAGTGGTGTGACAACAACGATTTGACATTTGTGAAAGATAAATATATTCCACTTAGAGTGAAGCTGTTGCCACTCACTAGTGGGACTGAAAATATATATAAAAAAAGCTGAAAAATATAATGACACTAGTTGCAACAATCATTCAGACATTTTCAGTCCGCCCCATTAACGCCTAACTGCTAAGTGTGCGATCTCAGTGCTTCCCTGATTTTTGTGATGATCCAGATGTTTGTATTAACTACAGTTGCAACACTTTGAAAGTTCTGTTCAAGTAACGATTGGCTAATGTCAATGAACTGTGCAGATTTTCCAGAATCACTCTAACATTTGTTCTCATGGTGGAGCAGATGTCTGGGTATATTTTAATAGACTGATAAAAAGTTTATTCTGAACGAAAACTCTGCAAAGTTAGAAGGGGTTGAGAGAACAGAAAGTGAAACATGCACAAACAGAATGTGTGCAGTTTTAATCCAAATCCAAATGCTAACAATAATCTACTGCTGCTCATTCACTCCCAAAGCTGTACACTAACGAGGACAAGAAGTGATGTTCAGCCTCATTAGGCTTGGGCTTTGCCCTGCAATATGACTAATTTACCATGAAAAGGTCTTAAAGCTGTGCAAATACACAAAAGCAACATTGCTAACTGTTCGAAAAGTCTACACATTTGTTTTCCTCTGAAAAAGAAAACAAAATGTATCAGGAGAAAATTACAGTATGGTTCTGAATTGTAATTATTATTGTTATTATTATCCAGTGATCAATTTCATGGATCATCAAGATGCTTTTAGGCAAATGAAGAATTATGGAGTCTCAAAACATTTAAAAAAAAATTGCTTTGGAGCTCTTTCCATATTGATAAATGTCTACAGGTTTGTTTCTTGACTATTTTGATTTTAAAAAGTGGTTTGACCTGACAAAGGTATGGTCAATCACAATTGATTTATTACTTAACACGATTGGCTGTTACTGTTCTATTTAAAAACTATATTTTCTATTTCCACAATTTATAATTGCCTTATTTTCATATTTATGTGAGACAGAAATGTATAGACACCAGAAATCGGCAAGAGTTCAAATATTTTTTCACAGCAGTGTAAATGTGCCACTGAGGAATTTGTTAAAAACAAATATTTCTGAACATGAGATTTTTAATCTACACAGAATAAAGTATGAGATTATGTCTTAAGACCTTTTACACATTTTTCCTGGATTGACAAATCTGTCACTACAGACAGTAAACCAGTAATTGCTCAAAATACATTGGATACCTTTTTGAAGCCCATTAATTCTACTTAATCTCAGCATTTGTGTTTGGAGATGCTTGCGTCAAGCAGTCATTCTTACAGGCTTGAGTTCACTTCAGTTCAACTTAATGTCGAAATTTAGGAGCACTGCATCTTTCTTCATTTAGAGTCCTAGTCTGAATGATGCACTTGCAGAGACCATGCCATTATTTGAACAAAAAACAACCTAATCATAATGACATCTTAAGAATGTGTAGAGATTTCAAAATGGGAACTGGATCCATGTGGTCAATAGAATGGGGAATTTGCACATTTAGAAGTCTGAGAGTATTCCAGACATCTGCAGAACCTCTGCACAGCAACGGTACAGTTTTGTGCATGTATTTGTGAGCAGTCTGAGGTTCTATTGGGTCAATCACAGTAATTTCCCCATTTTTTAGATAGCATCATTTTGAGCTCAGGCCTGCTTCATTACGAGGCTTGTTCACACATCCTAGCTGGGAAAAATACTTCATACATAAAATTCCTAATTTCCTGTCTGGGTGTGTTTGAGTAATTGAATAATTTCCCACAGAGAAAAGATAAAGATCAGTCACTGGAAGTGTTTTTTTTTTTGGTTTTGTTTTTTTTTTTCAAAGTTTTGGCCAATGCGTCCACAAACATTAGTGACAACATGCTCAGTGTGATTCCTTTTTTGGATAATGTTTGGACAGAACATTCAGAATGCAGTTTATCTTATTTTTTATATTGGATCCCACAAATATCATTACAGCTCCTCCGATCATTCTTGATCTGATGCTGATGATTTTTACTCAATGTCTCCAATCACAGGTAAGATCAATGTATCAAGCAAAGATTTCTCATCAGTATTTCAGTTTGTAGAAGACAGGTTTATTACTGGCTTCTTCATCACCACAAAGGGTAAGAGTCCTAACCTCTTAATATCTGGTGGGTCGCACAGTTCAGTATTCCTCAACCAAACAGGTCAATTGATTTAACGAGGTTAAAAATGACATAGAAATTGCTTTGTTCTAAAGGTCTTTATATATTATGTCTTTGCAGTTTATAGTTAATTATTTGAGTTGATGATACATTAGACTGAAGCATAACATATAATAGAAAAGTGAACTGAGTACTCTTTCACCAAACTAGGACTAAACAGGAATTTTCCAGATATCCTGGCTGAATTAAGCCTGGCTATCTGGTCGCAGTTTCACAAAAGCATTAGCACATATGTTACCATGGTGATTTATCCAGTGCAGCTAACTTTTCCAGACCAGGCTTACATGATCATGGTGCCTTATTTGCTCAGTCAGTTACCATGCCGATCAGAAGCCAATGAGCTTTGTGAGTGATTCTGTTTTCTTGGCCTAATTTTATTTTTAAAATTGCTAAGCTGCCCAAAGTAGGTATTATTTTCTGGACTGTTGTAATCATTAAATTACATTCATGGTCATTGAACTCCTGTGATTTGTTATATTAGCGGGTGGATAGTGGCTATTTGGCAATTTAGTTTCAGCATTTTTTTTTTTTTTTTGTATCTCAATCTGAACTTGTCACTGTTTTGTTTCAAAAATGTTCTTACTGGTCATTGTCAATGAAAAAGTCCCAATTGCATTAAAAAGTGAATATGCATACTTTGTGACTTTAAACGTATCGTACAAGTATCTGTTGCAATTCGAGATTATAGTGAAGGTCGCAGTACATCCACTTCCAAAAACTCACAGCAGTGATGCTGTCCCCCAGAGTTATGTGTCCAACCTGGTGACCAGCGTCTTGTTGTTCCATACAGTTCTCCATCGGCACTCCTAATTGTTAAATTAATCAACTGTTTTAAAAAATTGTCAAATTGTATATTCAATTGTAAATGCGTAGTGTAGAAAAGCAGAATTAGCTGTTTGGTTGGTAAAGAGAACTTGGCAAGCATTTCATGGTTGAAACCCATTTGCTCAGTTGTGCTGTTGCTCAACTCATAAAGCGTTTTCTTTAAGATTGAAACAGTTCTAAGGAACATTGTAAGGTATAAGTTAACTTCCATATATTATGCATATTTTATTACAAAAAATAGTTTTTTTTTTACACATTTCTTAAAACTGTCACCATAAGACAGATAATCTATGAAAAAATGAGGTCCTCTGACTCCAGCTGGTCTTGTGATTCTACTGCCATCTGCAGAAATACACTGTTCGCAGTCAGAAACAACCAATCAGTGCTCAGACCCTGCTCCTGAATCTGATTGGTTGTTTCTGACGTGGAGTGGTGTATTTCTGCAGATGGCAGTAGAACCTTTGAGAAAAGGCAGAGGAGCTTGATTTTCTTTCCACATCATATGTCGTATGTCAAGACACAGTGACAGTTTTAACAGACGTGCAAGAACTGAAGCTCTAACAATGTGGGACCTTTAAGAGGAAATAAACCAGCTTTCAAGTGGCATAATGTTTATTTTCAAGAAGGATTGTTACAACAACAACAAAAAATTAATAACTTTTCCTTGCCAAGCAGAATAAAACATTCTGGAAGCCATTGTGTTTCTGATGCCCTTTTGCCAATTCCTCCAGTTTGTCATTTAGATTTACTAAATCATGGCATTACTTGCAACACTAATTCCTCTCCTAACCTTTTTACCTCAGTTTTTTTAATCTGCTTCAGCTGCACAAGAGGTTGAAAAGGCTTTTTAAGGCTCCGGGGAGGAGGTGAAAGGGTGAAGAGCGGGGTGGATCTGCGGCACATTGTGGCTGCACATTAATTGAATGGGCTTGGTCTCTGAATCCCTAATTAGGGACAATGGCTGTGACATGGGCAGTGGAGATGCAGAGAGCTCTTCTGGGAGGTAAGTGGGATGTTGAAGGACAGCCAGGGGAAAGCACCTCACACTCTTATACAGCGTCCTCCAAAAGCTGTAAGAGGCTATTGTAAGAGTGCACACACACACACACACACACACACACACACACACACACACACACACACACACACACACACATATGAATGAAAGAGAGGTGTGCTGGAATAGGGGCGCAGCAGAGGGGGCTGAAGCAAGATGGAGAATAAGCAGCCCCCTCTTGTGTACTTTTTCTTCCAGCTGATGTCACAGTGAAAAACAGAAGTATGAGGGCCTCATTGGGAAACAACAACAGAACAATATGAGTTCAACTTACAACAGCTATGAGGAAAAAAGGAAAATAACCCATTTCTTATGCATCAGGATGGCTAAGACAATCACAGATTTGTGATTTGTGCAATCACAGGACAAAAACTTAAAAAGTGCTGACTGGGAATAAATGTCTGTCATTTGATGAAACTATTATTAAACTCTAACTCATTCATAAACCACCTGGTCTGTATTATGTATTATGATTTGAAAAATTTAAACTCTATGACCGAATGCTTTAATGTCTAAAATATATAATGAGTTACTCACATTGTTTGTCTGATCATCCGACAAATCTTAATCTTGAAGCAGGTAACCTGAGTAACCACAAACATCTTCTAAATCATGAAGTGACTGCGACAGTCCAATTTTAATTTTTTTTTTGGCATGGTGGAATATTAAATTAATTTTCATTAACCACTCAAAGGCCTGATTACAGTGCGATATTATGAGATTATCTTAACAGAACCTTTCTGACAACATGAAGTAGGCATCTCCTAAAAGCAACAGAATCTACCAGGACCTGGAGAAATTTAAGAGCAGGTGAAATCAAAGTTATTGACACATTGACAGCCACGTCTAATGCTGTGGGACTCCAACGAACCAGAGCGAGAGCCATTATTCACAAATGGAACAATCATGGAACATAGATAAACCATCACAGGAGTGGCCCTGCTGAAATTACAACATGAACTACTCACACAGCAATTCACAAAGGAACCATGTGAACATCTAAGTGTCATATTTATCAAAAAAGGCTCATTTTTCAAAATTCCAACAATGAAAACGAAACCGGGCAAAAATGTCATCCATGAAAGAGCTTCAAGACAAAAAAAAAAACACTGCAAAAATGGCTTGGCTCATACTTTTAAAATCATCTTGGTGATTCCATTGATTGATGAGAGAAACATTTTTAAAGGTGTGCATCATTTATTTAGAAAAAGAACATTTAACAACAGTCAAACATGGTGGTAGTAGTGTGACAAGTGACAAACCATGAACTCTGCTCTCTGACAGAAAATCCCAAAGGAGAATTATCCACTCATTAGTTTGTGACATAAAGCTCAAGCACACTTTATAGGCAAGATAAGGTCATTTTATTTATGTAGCACATTTTCTGCAACAAGACAATTCAAAGTGCTTCATCAGCACTCGAGGAAATGCAAACAAAACAACAAAAGAAAAGCAAGAGAAAAACAAAAAGTACTCCACAATTTATATACTAACAGGAGTTTCTCTGGATAAAGAAAAGAAAAGTAAAAGTATAAAAAGCTTAGAGCTAAATGTTGATCTAAGGTAATGAGTAGTTTCTCTAGTTTGTTTTAATTGCAGGACAATAATTAGCTGCACACCACAGTGTGTACTTCGCTCAAAAAAAACAAAGGAAACCATAAAAAAAAAAAAAAAAAAAAAATTCAAGACTTTAGAGTGGTCTAGTTAAAGTTTGAACTTGTCAGCTTGAGATGATGTGCCATCACCTTAAACTGACTGTTTATGTCTGAAAAACACTCCATTGCAGCTGAATCAAAGCAACTAAAGTTTTGACCAAAGACACAAGTTCTTTGACAACGACACTCACTGTGTGCTGAAACTGACAAACGTGAAACAACGAAGCGCTCCCTTAAACCGATTCATGACTCCCAGCTGTTAGTTAATTTGTGCTTAGCTTGGTTGATCAATACTACCTCCAGTACCGCCTGATGTCCTCCAGGAGTGTTTACCAAAGTTGCGGAACAACAGCTGCAGAGAGGATTTGCGTGTGCTCGAACAAGTTTGTGTCCTACAGTGAGACACAGCTGGATGCTGAAGGCCAGGGGTGTCAGCCAGCCGGCAAACCTGACCCCGTCAGCCCCCACCCCTTCCTCATTATTAACAGGAAAACGCTAACAGATACCCTCTCCTCCCCCCTAGCTCACGCCATGTCACGGCCACAGAGATGGAGAGATGTGAATGTGGATTAGTTTCTATGCCAACAGCACGAGGACGTAGAAACACAGTCAGACAGCCAGTCAGCCAGGGTCCCTGCAAGACACTTGTTTTCGTCCCCCTTGTTTTCCTCTCCTTGTCGGCCCTCCCCTCCCCTCCCCTTCTGCTCTCTCTATCAGCAGAGGAGATAAGGCTGGGCCCTGGGCTTGGTATTATGCCTTATCTCCCCAGCTGGGGCTAAGGCCTGCTGGATTTGGCGACGCAAGTGCAGAGGTTCAACTCAAACAAGCCCAGTTTTAATGGCCACACATTAAATTGTCGTCAACGGCAGGAGACAAAGACAAAAACAGAAAATCATTCTCTCCTTGTAAATAATTTGGGTTTGAACTTTGATGGCGCAGAATATCAACAAGGTTTGTTGTTTTTTGTTTTGTTTTTTTTGTTTCTGCTTTTTTTGGGGGGGGGGGTTCTGCTGTGTTCCCGTGATCTCCCTCTATTTCTTTGTGTGATATTTCCTCCTGATGCTGCTGCTGTCCTTCTCTCCCTGCCAGGTTTGAGGGTGGGTGGAAGGAAGGAAGGGAATAGAGGCGCGACAGACAGGAACCAAGAGGTAGACAGAGAGAGAGAGAGAGGGAGACAGAAGCAGAGAGAGATAGAGGAGAAAGGAGGAGAAGGAGACACACTCTGAGGAAGGGAAACAGGCAGGAGCAGGAGAAGGAAGAGGTGGGGGCGGGGGGGTTAAGGTGAAAACAATAACACGGGAAGCGGGGATCGTGCGTCTGTGTGCGGCTCCCTGGAAGTGTCAGGCGCTCTGTTCATTGACAGTGTCGTGCACCCGCCGCCCCGAGAGCGCCGGCAGCCTCACAAAGACAGACAGCTCGAATTAATCCCACGGGGGGAGTGCGTGACAGTTTGGCAGAGCGGAGAATTGAAAGGGAGGAGGATGCAGAGGATGGGGAAGGCGCGAGCATTTGTCAAATCATAATTAAATGATGAATCACTATTCCGTTATTAAGGATATGCCCACCCAAAACCTCCCTTGTTACATGGAGAAAAAAAAAAGGGGGAAATTGTAGAGAATTGAACCACCAGCAGCACTGTGGCCGCCGTATAACGGGAGGATTCATCTCCTGCTCATTTGGCAGTCTTGTGGCACAAGATTGGAGCTGATGGTTGATGGTTTTGAGTTCCAAAAAAAGTACAAAACATTCATAGCGTTTAAAAAAAAAAAAAAAAAATCTGTTGGAAATGGCTTTACTCTGCACAGTGACCACACTTTCAGATGCACGCAAAGCAAGCCCATGTTTTCCTGTTTTGCTTATATTCAACATTTTCACTTTTCTCCCAAATTGTTTGGTCTTTAAACTGTTAATGCAGAGTTAGAAACACACAATACTGATAACTATCTGACTGAAAGGTGAAGTTGTCTTAGAAGAAAATGATGATTATAGGTTCAGATGATCATTTCAGATTGGGAAAGCCAGCAACCAATTAATGAACATCTAAAAAGTTTACACACCACTGCTAAAATATCAACCTAGATAAATTATTTCTGAACTTTTTCCACCTTTAAAGATGACCTATGTGCAGTATTTTTTTTTTTTACTGAAAAGCAGAGTATCATTATTAAGCCAGTGCATTTGTGTACTTCATGTTGTCCAAAAGTTATTACAGTTTTCTAGAAATAGGCCCTGGGCTTGGCCCATCTAGGTGCCTAGAAACACCTAGATGTTTTTTGAACAAAAATAGATTTGCTCTATTTTGTTTTAGAACAAATCTACAAAAAATGAAATTGCATCTTCCTGCGTCTTCCTGGCAGCAGCCAGTCGCTGCATGTTGGCATTTTGGATCATTTTGCTCGGTTAGTTTCTTTACATTTAGTGCACGACCTTCAGCCTCCCCAAATCCAAACCATTGTTTGTTTTTTTTCCGAAAGCCATGCAGAGCAGATTAACATCGACAAATGAATAGAAACATAAACACAGCATGCTGTGGTGATTAGCCGTCAGAGCAATTTCATGATGAACCCGGACACAGCCGATGTTTTCCCATTTTGGAGCAGCTTTGGTAGGCTACTGCTCCCCTTGATTTCTTATTTTGTAGATAAAGAGTCACTGAATTCCCAAAGCCTTATAAATGATTTTATAACTATTAAAAGATTCAGAAAAATCTCCTTAGATAGGGGCACAATGTGATGTCCTTTTGAGGTCTTTTAACCTAGTTCATGTGGTCAGACGTGTTCTGGTTAAGGTTTTTCTTGATTCTGCAAATCTGGCTGTAAGCATGTATGGGATTGGCTGGTAAAATTGAATGTAGTCTTTCAACTAATGTGGGTAATCACAGTTAATCCTTAATTTAGTTGAGTGGCGTCAACTACTGCTGTAACACAGCTGTTATTCCTGAATAAATGAATTTGGTGAATTTATTCAAAACTGAGATTATATGACTTTACAGTAGTTTACCTTTTATAACATTTCTTTGACAAAAAAGCAGAAATAGAAATCTGTGAAGAGACATATTTAGTCACAGCACAGAATAATCAAGTTGTAATTATGATTATTAGTTTAAAAAATTAATAAAAAAGAAAGTAAAAGAGTAAAAAGTCTAGTTCCAAATCAGTAGTTTTTATTGATTTAAGAAAAAGAAAATAAATATAACTGGGTAGCTTTATAGCCATGTGAACCTTTTCATACTAATACATATGCATCAGTTGATATATACGCAGGATGGCATCATATCATTTTATGTACACATGCATGCTCTTGGTTCGTACTGATTTACAACCATGGACGGTTTCATTTAAAAAAAAATAAAATATAAAGGTTGAAGGGCAGTGGGTAACATGTGGAATTACCATATCAGAAACAGGGATGTCAAACACTCTGACTCACATCACGATGAATCCTTTGACATGTCTGATCACTCATTGAGCTTGTTTGCAGCAGCAGGCGTAGTCTCCTGATACCAAGCCACCAGAAAATGATTTCCGATACCTCTTTGAGTGGGAGTCGATATGAGATGGGGGAGAGTGACTCTTGCATCTAAACTTTGAGGTGAGCAGGTACATTAAAGCTATCTGACTTTGGTGCCTGATATTTGTTTTTCTTAAATTTAAGTCAAAAGTTAGCAACAATTAACTTTCACAGCTCTCTGGCTTGTGAAAGCTCTGGGTGTCCAAAATAGTCTCGGCAGAGAAAACCGTCAAACCGCAAGATTTTTGTTCTGTTTTAGATGTAACCCACCTCCAACCTGGACAGCCTCCAAATCAAAGCCCTTGTGTCATCAGGGCACCCTGAAGACAAATAATAAAGTTGTCCATACTAAAGAACAGCTGCAGTACCCTGCATCAACCCACTTCACTTGTTACTAATTATCAAACATAAGTAAATATTTAGCAAAAAAAAGACCTGTCTAGAAAAAGTCTTTTTCTCCCTTTGCCGTGCAAATTGTCTATTTGCTGCACATTAGGAAGCAGGAGACAAAATCCTGGAAGCTTGTGAGGGAAGTTGAGCAATTAAAGAACCATTAGCAGCACCTCTCTGCAAAGCCATTAATCAAGAAGCAGCGGTGCAGCTCACAATGGCAAGCGCAATGTTCACAAAGGAGAATGAGCGACGGATGATTAAATGAAAGATATCTCTATTTGTAAAGCATCTCTAGGCCAGACACGCGTGCAGGACTGCAAGAACAGGTTTGATTTACAAGAAGAAAGAAAAGAAGAAGAAGAAAAAAAAAAAACAGCAGTGCTGCTTCACACACTGAGGCAAATTAACTCAAACATCTTTTCTATACGTAAGCAGTTTTAAGCATATAAGGTCTACAAAACTGAATAAGATGAGGAGATGAGAACACATCTGAAAATTGGAAAATGCTATACTTTTTAAATAATTTATGTTTATGGTAAAATCCTGAACTAATTTATTTTTAAGCTTATGAATGTATATTTGTCCTTCAACTCCATTAAAAAAATTAGTGAAATGATAATAATGAAGATTTTTTTCCGATAGCTCCTTATCCCTCACCCCAGAAAATAAAATGGAAAAACGACACACGCGTGTTCCGCTGCTGGTTAGAGGGATAAACTTTCTGTGGGGTTTTTAGTGTTTAGATTTAAAACAAATCAGCATATTGTTTTGAAATTTTCATGTCAGTGTTTTAAATTGATTCTTTGAGTCTCAAAATCATTTCTTCAGTCAGTGAATCAAATGAAATACCCCATAAAGTTGGAAAACTCCAAGGTCCCTGAGCAGCACGAGAGTTCAGTTCAGGTGTAAAAATGTAGCATATTTTTTAATGTCAGTTTTGTACGATTTGTACAACAATTAGCAAATGCCACAGGGTTTCCAAAGAGAACAAGCTAAACTCGAGTGTGAAAGGATTTCCAGATCCAGGTTAGAACTTTTGAAGCAAATCCAAATCAGAGTAATGTAGTCTAAATTGGTGTGGTAAAATTTCAAAGACACACATAAACTATTTTTACTAACTTGCCAAACTCATTTAAGTATTTTGGAAACGTTGTGAATATCTACTCCTGCTCAGTTTGCATCAGATGAGTACTTTTTCATTTAAATCCCCCAACCTGGAACCCCATTGAAACTCACGCAAACATTGCTGAGAGTGAGCTGACTGTGACTTTAGAATGAGTAGCTGTCATGAGAACTATGATGTGGTTGAACTAATCACATCATTGCGACAGATGTCATTGAGTGAAAAAGCGATTGGTTCATTGCAGAGATATTTAAAAACGTAGACAAAGGAAACACAGAGATGTAAGAAGCTCTATTTTCTACCAATGACCATCAGGAGTTCATTAAAGCTACATCAACACATAACAAAACCTTGGTAGGTGCTGATCACTTTGTTGCATCACCATTTTCTATGCTAGCTGTTTTGGTCATACGAGAAAAAAATAGGAGAGTGAAAGGATGACATTTTGCTCCCACTTTGCAGATTTCGCCAAATGACCCAGATACCCACATACCAGAAAGATAGAAGGTATCAGAGCTGATCTATTTTATGTGGTTGCTTTGTAGCTTTGAAGGAAATGTTTGAAATGCTACAACAGCTAAAACTGATTATCGGAAGATTAATGCATTACATAAAACAAGTCTCAAGGCTCTCATTGATGCAAATGTTTTTTTTGTTGTTGTTGTTATTGTTGTTTTTTTAAGATAAATAATGTTTAAACTTTATTAATGTGGTAAAAAAAAAGAGCTTGCTGACAAGCTTCACTGACGAACTCAAGCTGTGTTTTTTGTTTTCGCACTGTATAAAGAAGATACCTGTGGAACTGATGCACTTGGAAAGAGGGTGAGAGAGCTAGGGAAAGTCAATAGAAATATTATTGATTGCATAAGTCAGCGATAATGTGCAAATACTGTCAAAAATATGGCAGCTGCTCATTAATTAGAAGCATTGATAAAATGTCAGGGTTTCTGCTGGTTCAGCAGGCTACATGTTATAAAGGAAAGGTTAAGCGCCGTCCGACTTTTGATTTCCTTTCTTTGACTCCGTCTCTGTGCTTTTACTCTTTTACGTCTCTGGTGCTCCCTTTCCATGCTCATCCTTTCTAGAAATTACCCCCCCTTTTTCTTTTTCATATAAACATGCATCCATAGTACAAGGGAAGATGATGTTATTTATATAGCACATGCATAAATATGCACATATATAAAATGTTGTTTTGTTGAAAACAACAATTGCCTTGTTTTCAGCAATAAGGCAATTCAAAGTGCTTTACATGAATTAAAAGGAAATACAAATAAATTAACAAACCAAAGGAAGGAGCAAAAGAATACAAAGTACATAATACTTTGGATTACATACTTGATCCAAAGTACATAAACTATATACTCTTGTTCAGGCTAGATAAGTTTAAGTGAGTATCTTCTGGTCTAATTCCTTTTCTGGGTTGGAAGAATAGGAGTCTAAAAACAAGTTGCTAAGGTAGTTTTTTTTGCACTCCAAGTTTGCTCTAAAACCTGTTCTGGGTTGTTAGACAAGCAGATAAATAAGAGAAAAAAAATAGCTTCTTCCAACTGTCCAGTTTAGCACTGGGGATAAATATCATCTGGTTTTTACCAGGTCCAAAAATTATTTCAATTTAACAATGACTGCAAAAAACACATGAGTCCTCTCTTCACTACTACAAGAAAAACAAAAGCAATATAAAAGCAATATGTTAAAGCTATTTGTTTTAAATATACCGTTTGATTTCATAAGATTTGGGACAAAAAAGCAGCATCCAGGTCCAGTATCTCCCATCGGCTAATTTCAGGGGCAACACTGCACAAAAAAAAAGTTTCTAATGTTTCCACATAGCCGTCTCATTGAAGTGCTCGCACACACACACACACACACACACACACACACACACACACACACACACACACAGCCCTCACTGTCATTTAACAGCATCCTCTTCAGCATCACACTTGCAAGATGGATGTCCTCTCTTGCGCGTTTATCCGCCAGCACTGTGGTGCTTTATTATCTAATTCTGACAGCCTGGTAACACCCATTGTGCTGCTGTATTTCTGCTGATGGTTCCCCCAGAGACAGCTCTGGCAAGGCCTCTGCTGAACCCAATCACAAAGTGCTAAACAAGGTGCACGGCATCAGTGTTAATTTACTGTAACTAACACGCTGAAGGACCTCTTCTAATTGCAGCAGCCGCTTTGGCCCAGCTTGACCATCCACCACTAAAAACAGACCCACTCTCGCAGAAACTCAGATTTTTTTTTCCCCTCTCTGGTCCATAAAATTCTGCATCTCAGTGCCGCCCAGGGTCCAAGGTTTAGAGGGATGATAAAAATGGAGATTTTGAGGATAGCTTTCCGTGCCCAGGGGAGAGGTGACAAGATTGAAATGTGTATAGAGCTGTCCCAGTCAGCTGTGATGAGGGATGGATGCTCACTCTCGCTGAGGTCTGAGCGGATGAAACATAAAGCCACCTTAGGATTGCTGATGGAGGGCTGATTGATGGTCTAGTTAGCCTCATCGTCATTCATCATGCCAACGGAGAAAAAATGAGATCTATCAAATCCACTGGTTAGTATTCAGATTAACTTATTCTTTATTCTTTTTCCACATATTCTCATTTGTTAGGTTATTAAAAAATGTGCTACCCATATTATGTTTAAGTGATTTAAAAGAATACGTAAGTGTCAAACATAGAAAAAGTGTAATGAGATCTATATTAAAACAATACAGTATTAAGTTTCATGAAATCTGCCATGTTTTGCTGCATCCAGCCGCTGTTTTGTTGCAAGTTACTCTAATATAAAGTGTCTTGGATATAAAGCTGAGTGCTTTAAGCTTGATATCCATGTTTGTTAAAGGACAGGATGCAATTCTTGAGTTCCTTTCAAGTTGTACATTTGGTTACAGCGACGCAGAAGAAACCTTTGCCTTTTTAAATCCTTCATGTAACAATATTTGGAAACTCAGTAGAAAAAAACTAAAGTCTCAGACAAAAAAGTACAATATTAACCCTCTGAAGACTATTCTCACACATTTGCCTCAAATCCCCTCTGAGCCACTGTGGTCTATGTATACCTATAATGCCTGTTGATGCATGTTCTCCACACACCACTTTGCTGCCATTTGACACCAGGGATGTTCCCATGTCATTATTTTTCCAAAGTCAAATTAAGTGACATTTTTGGAGGGGTAAATCCAAGTTAATTTCAAGTCTTTCTCAAAATTAGAGTTCAGTACCAAGTTTATGACATCTGAAATATATATTTTTTTCAAATCCAGGTGAGAGGGAAGGTTTGTAGACGTCAACAGCATAAATCCAACTGTTGCTGTTTAACATTCAGAATACAAAGCAGTGCAATATTACTGTCATTCCAACAGATAGTGCTTCACAACCAAAGGTTAATGAACGTAACTCGAAGTAATCATCTGCATAAACAAAACCTGCAAGCATCCTATTTGTCAGTCAGTATAACTTAGGAACCTTACACAGCCCCATGCAAAAAACATTGTTTTAAAGACAATAACAGGATATTTAAAGACAATGCCAATTATTGCATTAAATACTACAATACAACACATTACAACACCACTGTGTGTATAGTCATGAACTGATGTCCACTTTATGTAACTAAGAGAAATCTGGCCAAAACTGATCGATCTTATTCCAAGTTCAATTTCCCTCTGCTTAAGTACAATGATGTAACTCATCCACCAGAGCGCAAGACTGTGACCAGGAAACTTTGTCTTCTTTTATGCCAAGTCTGTTCCTGCAATATAATGCTAGAAAAAATATCGAACAAGGTAAACCTGGTCCAGTCAGACAGAACGATGAATTATACTGGTATTTCGCCATACTGAGACTTTCCACTACATTTCCACTTCCAACCCAACCTGATTGTTGTACATCGGTGAAACAAATATTTGGGGATCGTCAGAAACTATTACTTTGTGGACCCACTTTGCACAAGGTCTGATAAATGCTATAATGATGACAGCGAAACAACTCTTTGGCATTTTTGTCCACACCTTTCTCACTTTGTCCTGGTTGCTTCTATTAAACCTTTGGGCAGTGATTGTTAGTTGGGCACCATCATCACTTATATGATTGGCACAAGGAAGCAGAACCCTTGATACATTCTGTGTGGAATTCACTTGTTTTCTTTTTCAGAAATTAATAAACATTTTTAGTACATTCTTTATTTTTAGTTATTGGTATATATTTTAAGAGGTTAAAGACAATAAACATGATGTATGAATGCTGAAAACTATCTGTTTTATTTCCTCTTGAAATGAGAAGATGTCATCACCCAGACATTTTTGGGAGGGTACTCAGTTTTTCCTAATAACTTCGCTGCAGTTGTTTGTTCTCTGTCATAATCATTTGATGAATTAGAGCATTTGTCCAAGCTCTGTCTTATCAAGACACAGGAATCTACCTCTTCTATATAAAAGATTGGTTTATCTAAAATGGTATAATTCTCAATGTACTCCTATGGTTTCATAGCACCATTCAGTGATTCAGCCCCTGACTTAAAAATGAAATTCCTGTCCTGTTTCCAAGTCTAACCTTGCAGTTCCAACACCTCCCGTTTCCAATCCCAGCATGCAGGCCATGCAGTTGGTGAAATTGCCTAAACCCAGAGTGATTGTAATTTCTGAAGAGGTGTCTGAGTGGTGCTCTGAAGGAGGCGGGGAGAGGAGAGCGGTAATGGCACTGAGCAATAAGCAAGAGCTGGAAGCTAGAAGGGACGGGTGAGGAGCCCGGGTGCAGAGAGGGTTGATGTTAAGTGCTCCTGCAGAGGGGTTGGACTGTCCCTCAGCACTGGTCACAAGAGCGCTCGCTCTGGCCTGATCTCATATAAAACAATTACCCTTTCACCTGTACAGGCTCATTGCAACACCACCACCAAACTACCATCGTCTCCACTCACAGTCAAAGTTTAAGCAAAAGAGGAAGATGTTAGAAGGAGAGGAAGTGTGGACACAAAAAGCGCTTTAGCACACAAAGTCTGGACCTTTTGTGGTAAATTATCTCTTGACATTGTTGGGAGTTTCCATTTGAAGCTTTCAGCCACACCTTTCAAGTCAAAAATGGAATTAAGACTTGAATATAGCACACAGTGCAAGCTCACCATGATAAACTCCTGATGATAATTCATGTGTCACAACCAGTGTTGCCACAGTTCCTGTGAAACGTGCTGATTACTTATTCTTTAAAAAAGTAACTTATTTACTTACTGCTTGATTCCAAAAGTAACTAAAGTTAGATTATAAGTTACTTTATTAGTTACATCTATTAATTGCAGACAACAGCTTCTGCCGCTTCAACAGAAAAATGGCAGCCAGGCGGGACAACTTCAGAAGAAGTCGTTGTCCTATATGATATAATATTCCTTGAGATCAAAGTAATTCACATACGTGGGGCTCTACGACTGTCGTTTCTCATTTCCTTCCTAATGTTAGATCCCTGTTTGGGAAATATTTCAACTAGTACTGCATTACAGTCACGAAAAACATAGCTCAACAAATCCCATGTGGAGGAACTACACGGGCTGGTTTATCTGATTCAAACCACACTGAAGGGAACGTGTTTGTCTGGCATTTCTGTGACGGCTTAAAATTGATTTTCCTGGAGAACATACTCCCCAAACATCACCAACCCAAATAAAAACATTGGTTTTAACTACTCATCTGTGTGCATGTGTGTGGGGGAACTTGCTCAGTAGTAGATTAGGCATTGTCTTAACTAATGAGAAAATCAGTTTTTTTTTTTTTTTTTGAGTTTAAGCATATTTGTCCCTGAATTAGTTGACTCTACATCAATAATTAAATAAAGTGCAAGTGGCTTTGAGCAAACAAGTTGTAAAAATTTAGCTGTTCCCAGAATTTAAGGAAGAATTTTCTTCTGGCCTCTTTCCCTTTTTTCTGACAATTTAGCTTTTATTCGAACAAGGTTTCTAAAGCAGACAAGAAACCTGACTTGAGTAGTGTGAGTAGGGCAATGTCATCTTGGGAATTGTCTGTGAAAACTAAACTAGCCACAACATTATATCTACTTTTAGCATTTACACATGTGTACTTTAATAAGTTTGCTCACCAACTGATGGCTCTATGACTCTAGATGTTAGTAATGACAAGCGCTGCAGCTTGCAAAAGTGACGATTTTATGTTGTAGACCAAGAAAAATAAGTGGGTAATTGAGAAGTGGGAGGAAAATGTTACATAGTGGCCCATTGTTTTTATAAAAAAAACGTCTAAACAATCCCACGTAGAGTAGAATTTGGTTGAATGCACGTCAAAAACCACAACGCTGTTGTCTGTCGGCCGTGCTGTGGTGGTGTAGGGGGTTAGCACAACCCACAGATGGAGGCCTTAGTCCTTGATGTGGCCTTCGCAGGTTCGACTCCTAGCCCTGGCGATGTTTGCCGCCTGTCTTCCCCTCTCTCTCTGTCCCCTCTTTTCCTCTCAGCCTACTTTAAAAAAAAACAAAAAAACATGCAGTCCACTAGAGCCAACAAAATCCTCTGAGAAAAGAATGACAAAAACAAAAAACATTGTCTGTCTAAACAATGTGAAACTGAGGTTGAAAAGTGAAAGTAGTAAATAAATCTTCATAAAAAAAAAAAAAAAGTCAAGAATTGAAAAACTATTTCTTGGCAAAAGGAAGACTGGCTAACTTCGAATGACCATAAAAATTATGCCCATTGATATCAAGAGTAGAAAGAGTGTGTTAAAGTAATCTCCCCCAACCACACACACACACACACACGCACACACACACACACACACACACACACACACACACACAATGGTTAAAATACAACAATTTGTATTTAAACCATAAAGAAAAAAACAAAACAAAAACAACACCTAATCTTGTTAATGTGGAGAATGCAGCTTGTTGATTGTAGCTAATCTGAAGGCAAACATCGGAACGTTGGTAAGTGAAATCGGTTCATGTGTGGGGTGTTGCTCCTGCCATGTGGTTGTACACCACACACCGGACAACCGAACCTGTTATACCTAAAATAAATAAATAAATAAATAAAAATAATAAATTATCGTCATGTGTGGGGTCTCCTTGGTTTGGAAAATTGGCTGACAATTTTACAAACTTTTTTGTGAAAACCAGACATGAGACCAGATGTGTAGAAGGAACAAAAAGTACTTCCCTTGTCGACAGATTCCCCACCTGAGCTGTGACTCTCTGAAGCTCCTCCAAAGTTACCACAGCCGCTCTCGGTTGCTTTTCCTGATAACGCATTGAGGTAATAGAAGCTATATTTCCTTCTTCTTCACAGGTATGCAGAACTCTGTGTTTGTCTATCGTGTAAAATACATAGAAAATCCGCAGTTTAGCTTCTCAGGAAAGCCAACTAAACTGAACAAAAACTGAACTTGGTAATCTGGCAGTATTTCCAAAAATAATGTACGTTTTAGTTCAAATCCTCTCCCCAAAAACTGATTTATTTTTTTTTTTTGCATTTCATCCACACCTGCATGGACATTTTAAGAGCGGACCATCCCCTTGTTTTCGGTTCCAATGTCACAGAGATGCAGAAAATCCTCCACTGGCAACGACTGTACAGTACACACACACACACACACACACACGCACACACACACACACACACACAACCAGATGCATATATTTGTATGCGGGCGCGTGCACGTCCAGCTGAGCGTGCGCTCGCTCACAATTTGGTGCTCACACACCGTCCTGTCAGGGGGTCTGTGCAGCTAATCTTTATGCACTCTGTGACCTCCTCACTGCAAACCCTGCTAAATATATTATTCCCCTGGGCCTTTCATTGCTGCTTGGTGTCAGAAATCAATATGTATGAGGCGCGTAGATGGGAATTTCTAATAGATCTCTGCGGCCCCGCGCTGCTCTTCAATATCTGCCTTGGACTATTAGTACCGGCTCAGTGGCGGTGAAATAACCGAGATAATCTTTTAAGGTACCTTCCTTAAGGTGGAACCGCAACTGCGGCTTTGCATCTTCCTCCTAAGTGGAGGCAGGGGGGGGGTTATTGTTTTTTTTTTTTTTGGCGGCCGCCTGATGAAAATGTCGAAATGAAACTAAACCGTTTGATCTTAAAGAGTTTTAAAAATTATTAGTAATTTGCTCATATATATTTATTCTTAAAATATGTATGCCTAAATTTGAAAATATTAAAATAGAGAGAGAGAGAGAGAGAGAGAAAGAGAGAGAAAAAAAACATGACAGAAATGTCCAACATAAATAAATATTTATGCTTCTTCCATGGAGGATTTCTCAGCGGTTTTGCGGGGATGAGTTGCGTGAGGGGGTGTCTGGAACGACGCGCCACGGCGCTAATTGCCCGGATTCTTAATGCGGGGATGATTTGCTGCAGCACTTAACAGCAGCAACCTGACTCCCAACCACCACCACCACCACCACCACCTTCACCCTCCCCACCACGCCGAGGAGGAGAAGAGGAGACATCCGGCATCGGCAGGCAGTTAGGAGATTGGTGGGGGGGGGAAGGAGGAGGTGAAGGTGGAGAGGGGGGGCAGTGGGGGTTGGCGGTTGGCTCAGACAGCATGTGGTCTCCAGGGAGGGAGAGAGGCTGAAATTATTCTACGGTCACAGCCTGCTCCCCGCTCCACCCCCACGCACCATCATCCACGCTCTCCATCTCTCAGCGAGGACCTCGGTGTATAATCCTTAGCACTCGCCTGGCTCGTATATCTCCCGTCCCTGAGACAAAAGGTTATATCTCTTTTCCTGCAGGAGCGTTGACTGGGAGCCCGCGTGCCTCTGTCCGATTATCAGCACATCATCAGCACCTGTAGTGCAGAATTAATTGGTGGGGGGGAGGGGGAGGGAGGAAGGGAGATTCGTTTACTCCGTCCAAAAGCGAACTGCCAAATTGTTGATAGATCGTAAAAAAATAAAAAATAAAAAATAAAAAAAAAAGACAAGCCTGCCCCGATTTCAACCCACCACCACCACCACCACCACCACCTTCAATGAGATGCATGAAATTCCAGTCATCCACAAATGGCTTCCCTCTCCTCCTCCTTACAGGTGAAGCATTACATGCCCGCCGCTCTGCGCGCTGCCAGAAAAACGAGAATAATTATTCCCTCTCTCCCGCTCCGGTCTCTCCTTGGCTCAGTCATTACCTAATCCCCGGTGCGGCCAATTCATTTCAATTGTGCGCCCGGAATTATTAAGAGATATTTGGATGTAATGCGGCGCTGCCGCCTGCGTTAAGTCAGAGGTTTGTGGAGGCTCGGCTCTCATTAAACTCTGTTGGTGACCCATTGAGGTGGGTTAAAGCAGGAGGATGAAAAATGGCAAGATGGGAAATAAGACAATGAATTGAAGATCGCAGAAAAAGATTTGAAATCTCCTCTTGTTTTGGGCGAGGAGGGGGACCAATGACTTAAGTTTTGGTTCGGTCATAATATTTTTGCCTCCAATATGCAGAAACGCTCTGTGACACACAGCCCTTCTTCCTCGTGCTGCTCGCCTGGATAATTACATCCCTCAGGTGCAGCGACACAGGGACACGCCGCACAACGCGCTGCTACCGGGGGCACTGCGCCAGAGCGAGCAGACGGCAGCCATTCAGGGGGCAGGGAGGGGAATAAAAGAGACAGAGGAGGTGGAGGAGTGATGTTGATGACGTGGAGTGCGTCCGTGTGTGCGTGCGCCCGCGCGTTGTGTGCGCGTGGGCTCGTGGCGGTGTAAGGAAAATATCAGGAAGGTTGAATCGGTGGGGGGAAACGGGAGGTGGGCTTCTGGGAGACAGGCGTCACGGCAGGCTTGCGTTCTAATTACGCAAGGTCTCCCACAGCCATTAGGTGCTGCCGGGAACAAGAAGGGACACAACCAGCCGATAAAGAACAGGAGTCCACTGCGAGCCACCAAAGACTGAGAGCGGGGAAGCTGTACACACACACACACACACACACACACACACACACCCTCACATCCCCCCTGCGTGTGGCTTTTAAGCTGTGACTTGATTGCATGTTTGGTTCAGCGTTTAGAGCCTGGACTAACGAGAAAAACTTGCACTGAAGATTATTAGAAATGTCATAAACATGCCGAGCTGTGTAACATATTGACCCTATTTAAGGTATTTTATTTATTTATTTATTTTAGAAAACGTATTTTTAAGCTTAGCGAAATGAGACCTGAAGATTTCCGGTGATAATCTAAGCCTTCTTTTTTTTTTTTTTTTTTTTTCTTTTGTTCTCACAAGTTCATTATGATTATCAAATCTTTGGCAAATGTACAAACAAGTCTGGTTTTGAAGCGTGGTTTCGATAACGCCTTTAAAAAACATAAAAGACAGAGAAAACGGTGCAACTCCTGCTCTGTTTGCATTTTTGTGGACGTCATCTTAAGGGGGGCCTCCGATTGGCCAGTGTCGGATAACGCAAATAATCTTTTGACCAATTTCCACATACACTCTGGAAATCTATTGGAGTCTCAAAACTTTTAGTGCTGTAAGATTTAATATATTTTGTTCTCAATTTTCCTTAAAAGCAACACTTTGAAGAAGGTATTCATTTAAATGAGGTTAATAAACAGTAAATGAAACAAGATTCATCAGAACCAAATCAATTCTGACTGCCTTATGCTTCATGTGATGTCACCAGAGTCATTTTCGCAAGGAACCTTGTTTTTGGGTGAGTAGATTTTATTTCTTATTTAATAGCATTTTAGGACACACCAGCAAAGCAAAAACAGAATGGTCACAACATGTTGTTCTACAGCCAGCAAACTAGCGAAGTTGAGCTTGACTGACTATACAGAAAGGTTTGAGATTTGCCTGAACTGATTTCTCAGAAACACAAACTCCAAATCCAAGAATCATTGTTAAAAATGGCAAACCAGGTTTTACTGATCCAATTATTATTGTTTTTTCTTTATTAGTTTTTATGAACCCTTTATTCCAAACAGCTTAAAAAGAAAATATGATAAAACTTATGATCTCTGATACGTTTTTTTTTTTTTTTTTTTTGCTTATTTGCCATTAAACTAGAAGTCCATCTTAAACAAGGTCAGTCTAATGCGGTGCTGAGGTGAGTGTCCGTGTCATGTCTGTCTGCGTTTGGTCCCCTTGTCCCGGTATCTGGCAGAATGAGGCCTGTCAGGTTTTTCCCTCCACTGTCAGACCTTGGACGAGGTGACATTCTGAAATGTGGCAACCTGCCAAGTAAAGGTTTCAAGATTTGCTTAACCAATACCGAACTGGACTCCTCCGTCCGTGCAACACTTTTACAAACTCCAGAATAAAGCTGTCTTAAAGGGACCTTCAGATTGATAGTGATTTACAATCGGGACTGGACTGCATGTAAAAATCAAGAAAACCAGTCTTACCAGTAAAAACATTTAAGGAGTGTGTTCTTGTTGAGTTTTGTCTCTGTGTTGGTGTGACGAATCTGGTTTAGAAAATGATCGTTTTTGGCCTCCCAAAATAGCGGCTCCTTGGCCAGCTTAAATGACAAATGCATTTAATCTTGCCTCTGCGTGGACGGAGGCAAGCTCACCACGAGCTGTGAGTTGACCAGAAACGGCTCTTTGTGAATCTGTGTTGAAGTGGTGCGGGAAGAGTTGGACTTACGTCATAGCTGCTTGTCTTCCAGCCCATCTCAGCTGCTCTGGCAAAAGCCCACCACATGCACACACTTGCGCACATTTTTCTCTCTTTGCCTCTCCCTTGTGCCTTCCCCTTTAAAGAGGCACGCGGGTGACTGCGTTCCACTTGACGTGTGCCTGTGTTCTCACCTTAGAGACAGAGGACGGGCACGGTTACAGGCTTTGATGGCTTAATTATTGCTGTGGAAACGGGACTGGTTGCAGGGGGAGGCAGAGGGAGCCAGGGTTGTGTGAGAGTGCAGGCAGCTCCGATAAGCTCGTGAGGATTTTCAGTTTGAAGCCGGAATGGCAGTAAGATCGCAAAAGGCATCCTAAATCTTTGCTTTTGTGATGGGAAATTTAAATACCAATTTTTCATCGCAAAAAAAAAAAAAAAAAAAAAAATGAAAAAGGGGGCAGATTTATTACATGCTTTCTTTCTTCTGGACTAAAAATATCAGAACCTACTGTGTAGCAACAGGTGGAGTTAAAAACAATTCCAGATATAACACTGAGTTACAATATTAATATACTGCATTGTAATTGATGCTTTTTGTTTAGGTTTGCTTATTTTATTCACGCACATCAGTAAGTTTAAAAATGAGAAAGTCTAATTAAATGAGACGTAATGTCAATTAAATTTAGGCTGCATTCAAAACACAAAATTAAAATATGGCGAATAAATATATTAAATAAATCAAAGAATGAAATGCAAGTACATTCAGTGTGTTTGTGGTCATCAGGTTTCCAAAATGGCAAACCTGAAATAAGGTTTGAAATAAAGAAATAAGGAAATACGGTTTGAAATTTCACCTTTGGCTCTAAAGCAAATTCTTTCCCATAAGACCTAAGAGCTTTGAAGTTTGAAAACAGTTCTGATAAATAGATTGGACTAGAACCATTAATCAAGAAAAGAAAAAGCAAAAGAAACAATAACATGTCATCTACCAAGTATGTCAAACCAAAAATAATCAGAATAATTTAAATGGCCTGAATTGCATATTTTTCAGACACATTTTATAGCACAATCAAGTAACTGTGTTACCTTCAACTATTATAATAAATGCTATATACATCAATTAAAAGAAATTTGACTTTACAATTTAATGCCTTGAAATTGGTCTCTGTCTCGTAAAAAAGCTCTGAATCCTTCTAATGCTCTGCCTTCAGCACGTCGGTACAGCAATGTCCGTCCGATAAGCCGTTTACAACCGTTTACAGGAGCGCTGGACTGAGACATACTTAATAACATAAACTCAGCAGATTTGTAGTTCTACTAGGTATTTGCTAATTGCTGCTGCTGCTAGTTTGGAGGAACTGAGCAGAGGGGTTGCAAGGAGGCAGAAGACAGGCTGGAGATTTCAGCTCCAAGGAGGAGCTTTGTAGAAATATGCAGCGTGTGTGACGCTCCTGAATGGCTGCCACAGGAGATTCAAGGATTTATCAAAGATTTATGAAAGAATCAAGGGTACGTTTCCGATGGGGGAATAACATTATAGCATGATATATGTTGACAGTTTGCGTGTGTGTGTGTGTTTCATTTGTCAGGTTATATCTTCTTACACTATGTGCACACTTTACACTCTATGCACTGATGAACTTTTACTAATCCCAGCATGCCCAATGCTGCTTCAATACTAGGGCAGATGAAATCATTTTCTGATTGATTCAGCTAATTTATTTATCAGTTGTGGGTATTTATACAGTCCATATTTTAACTCCCTCATCCCAGTAGGCGTTATGCTACCAAAAACATAAATGCAAAACACTTACTTCAAAGTCTTTACAGAACTTGATGTTTCATTAAAGGGGGTTCGTTTCGCATTGTCACATACAAGTGATATGTTTCTCTCAGTGTTGTGTCTTCCTGACTTGTTGAACTGCATTTAGCCATACGAATATAGCGTGTTGTAGTGGTTCTGCATCATTTACAGCTTGACTATTTTGGACAAATAACTCTAAATTGTAGGTTGTGGTTATATTTTTATTGATCAGGTGATCCCCAAATGAATTCAGTTTTCAGGCAAAATCCACTTTTTAATATCCTGGCAATAAGGCGTGGATCAACACACCTAGAACCGGTTTCTGATATGGCTAATCTCATTTGGGCTTTTAAATCAGTCCATGCATTTATAATTCCTTTTTAATTAGAATCACAAGGTTTATTTTGAATTACCGTCAATCCCCAAGACATCACCTGTGACATGACCTTTGAACGCAGCCGCGATTTATTTATTTCTTAAAAAGTCTTTAATAATCAGCACAGCAAGGATATTCATCATCCCTCATTCATTTAATAGTTATTAACACTTAAAGATTTTGTCATTATTTGTGCAAGTAACAGACTACACATGCCCACAAAAGGCAATCAGAATTAGTTTTCCATTCTTGCAATGTATATATCTAAAGATGCACTAGTTCATGTTATGAAATTACACTCTGCAGTCTTGAAAAATGTTCATATTAAAAATAGAAAATTCACTGTATAAAACTGAATATTAGACACAAAAACCTGTACTAAATATCAACACTTGAGTTCAGAGGTGAACAATGACCACGATGAAAAGAGAAACCTGAAACACAGTAGCCCTCCGGTTGCACTGCAGGGCAACGTAGCATTTATCACGGGAACGAGGAGCCGTGCGCTTCGAGCCCATCTGTCTCGAGTTGGGGGTTGCAGGGTCGAGCTTGGCTTAATTGAAGATTATCTGCTTAATTACTCAAGCACAGCCAGCGTTAAACAGCCGTGGATTAAGGAAACGTCACAGAGGCAGACCTTGGGGTCCAGTGCTGCGTTCAATTAACAGGAGGCCCCAGATATGACTCTCCCCTCCCTTCCCATTACTACATGGGAACTGAGGCTGCATACTAAGAGACGAGCCATGAACACAATAAACACGCACCTAAACGACTGCATGAGCACAGAGAGTCAAAGGAGTAATATGACCCCAGCACCACATTGTTCTCTCTTCTGGTGCCCAACCTCCACATTTATGTGTTGAAATTGGAACGTTTCCACCCACCGTGTTGTTTCTGCTTACATTCAGCTTTTCAGCAGAAAACGTTACCTACGTATCTTATAGGATATGCACCGCATTTAGAAAGAGAATGTAAGACATCGAGTTCTACATTTACCTCAAGCCTTGTGTTTGGCCAAATTTGGTCCGAAAGTTTGGTTTCATTTATAAAGGATTAAAGTTTGAGAAAATTAATAGCAACAACAGAGCAAAATTGTAGCTTCTTTCACATTGAAATGCATGCTAAATAATTTTCCACTTACCAGAAGCTCTGACATTTGTATAAGGCTGGTCTCATCACACAGGTAATGAAGTAAGCATAGAAGGCACTGATTGCTTTTCTGTTATCCTATCTTTAGACTTGGATCTTCCAGTGAAGAACTTTAGTGTTTTGGTGTCACTTTTGCTATGGAAATCATTGACTTTTTCATTACTAAACATAATTTTGTGTTCTGTTCAATTAAGTTTCTTGTAAGGAAAATTTCTTAATCAGGGAACAGTAATGTCATTTGCGTTTTCTGCCAGGTTTGTTCTGTTGAGTCATCTTTAATGTGACTTTCTCCTCTCCTCTTGCTCTGTTGTTTTTTTCCCCAGCCCCCCTCCTTTTCATAAAGCTTTAACTTCTGTTTCAAAGACATTTAAGAAACATTCAGACTCCCGATTCAAGACTTTGAGACAACCAATTTAATTAAAGTTGCTAAGTAATTATTTACATGCTTTAATTATGTCACTAATAACATTCATTAGACATCAGACATATGAATAATAAGCATATTGACAAGTTCATTTCCTGCAGTTTTCAGCTGTCCGGACGATGTCCACCATGACTAGCACAAAGCCAGGAATCAAGAAGTGACATTTAGAGGTGTACTATGTGAGTCATCCACTTCAGCTTAATTAACGGCCTCACATGAAGTCTTGTTCTCTTACTAATCCCAGCATGCCCAATGCTGCTTCAATAGTAGGGCAGATGAAATCATTTTCTGATTGATTCAGCTAATTTATTTATCATTTAGCAGCACCAAATGTGCTTCTTAACATTTTCCACTACAATTTAAAAATCTTTGTCAAGATAACCTATAGTTGATCAACACTAACAGACTTTTCCTCCACATTTAGATATGACATTTCACTTTTCAACTTTTAATACAGAAACCAATGTCGTGTTTTCTAAAGTCACACAGTGACAGGGTTGCATATGAACATAAAGGAACCGAGTTCCAAATATAGTCCAGTGAATTATGTAAAAAATATATATGTATATATTATTGTGTACATCAGTTGATGATGTTTTCCAGTATATTTTTGGAGAAAGTGAAATTAGATGTTTCCAAAAATCTTTCTTTATTTTGCAAATTGTGGTGAAGGGCAGGCAGAATAGTATCATCTTAAACTATAATTCTTCTTCTGTCCATTCTGTGACTTTGACTGTCAAGATTGCAACCGATTAAAAAAACTTTTGTAATTTGTTAAAAAAAAAAAAGAAAAAAAAAAGCATTTTGCTTTTGCAATGTAGGCATTTCAACAGATACCAGTCAGTCAGTGCAGAATAGCTCGAGGCAGAAAAACAAAAATAAGCAACAGAAGGTAAAAATAAAAAACTCTCAAGAGGATCGGATTTATTAAATCTCACTAAATCCATATTTTTTTGCGTAAGTAGCAAAATGGATGTGACTGTTTAATCTATCCTCTGGGGTGAAGAGCCACCGAATTAAAAGTGAGTGTGTGAGAGTTTGGACAATAAATGGACAATAAAGCATCATTCATAGTGGAACAATGAAGAATTACCAGAACTGATAATTTTTTAAAAAACAATCACATGAACAATTTACAATTTACAGCAAATCCCTTATGCTGTATACACTGATGTATTTTAGGATATAAAGTTAAGATTTTTGTGTTTGCAGACACACATTTGAAGTGAGCTGTTAACTTACACTACAAAAGAGACACAACCTTTTTCCCTTCACAAGTCAAATCAGACTGAACCTTTCCTTTCAATGTTGCTGTTGTCAGGATACATGAGAGAAAGCAGCAGTGTGTGCATAAACCAGAGCAACAGGAAGATCACCTGCTTGCTGACTAAGCAGAGGGACAGTGCCAAGGCAACAATGATTGGGATCTCTTGGGTGGTTTGAGTGAATATGTCCATCCATCCATCCATGGATGGATGGATCCATCCATCCATCCATCCATTTTCCGTCACCCTTCTCCCTAATGGGGTCGGGAGTTGCTGGTGCCTATCTCCAGCTGCGTTCCGGGCGAGAGGCGGGGTACACCCTGGACAGGTCGCCAGTCTGTCGCAGGGCAACACAGAGACAAACAGGACAAACAACCATGCACACACACACCTAGGGAGAATTTGGGAAGGCCAATTAACCTGACAGTCATGTTTTTGGACTGTGGGAGGAAGCCGGAGAACCCGGAGAGAACCCATGCATGCACAGGGAGAACATGCAAACTCCGTGCAGAAAGACCCCGGGCCGGGAATCGAACCCAGGACCTTCTTGCTGCAAGGCAACAGCGCTACCCACTGCGCCACTGTGCAGGTTTGAGTGAATATGTTCATTTGTCCATGTTTGTGGGAATTTGTGAAGAAAATAGGAGGTAAATCTTCAAGAAATAGAAATTCAGTTTTCATGTTCAAGTCAGGTAATTGTTGATGGAAGTAAAAACACTGTAGCTTTGTCTGTATCTCAGGGTTACACTGTCATTTTCTTTTTGTCTCTTCACAAGACAGTGTCTTTTTCTATATTAGAAAAAAAAAAATTTTGTTCTTTACTGTGAAAGCATACGGTTTCAAAAATGTACAACATCTATAAGGGGACAGCGCCATCGGCCTGTGCCAAAGTTTTTCTTAAATTTTTAACATCCCGTAAAAGACCACACAAAAGACCTTCATAAAGAATAGAGCTGCCGAAAGATATAATCTGGTCTATTTGAGTTATTGTCTGTGTTTCACAATTTGGCTTTCCTTTCAATTTCCTTTCAATTTTCATCGTATTATATTATGTCTTTCTTCAGGTAAGGTCATTTTTAACTTGACAGTGATGAAGCCAACAGCAATGGTCGAATATCTGCATTAATGTTTGAGTTTAGAGCAGACTGAATCCTATTCACTAATTTATCTATGTGCCATTGTCTTTGGTCTATGAAGTACATTGTAGAGGCCCTAAACTCATAAATACACGTATTAGGGCTTCCAGTAGAGGACTGGGGATTATTCTGTTATACGTGTCTGCTGCTGGGGGAGTATGAGCAGATAGGCAAACAAACAGAGTGGAAGGAAAGGTTGTTTGGTGGTGGAAGTGGAGTGCGAGGAAAACGGGTGAACATCTGGTTCAGGCTGAGTGCTTCACTCATGCAGAGGAAATGCTGAGGAGGTCAATCACCAGCCGCGCCACCTCCCCCCTCCAATCTCCACTCCCTCCATCTCCTCCTGTCATTCAAGCTACTTCTCCTTTTTATCCCTTCTTTTTTTTTTTTTTTTTTTCCTCCTCGGCTCTTATCTGTCCAAGTATATCCTTTCCTCTCCAGCCATGTGCCGGTTTGACAAACAGATTTATTGGTTACGTCATATTTCTTCCCCGTTTTAATCAAACGCCGTGGCGGCGAGGCTGACTTTTGCTCAGATTAATATCGCCATTGATCAGATTGGATGGAGGAGTCCTCGCTGCACGCGCCACACACCCTCCCTCACTACTCCACTGCTGGGAAAAGGGCTTTGCCTTACAGAATTACAGTAATGTGCTTCACCAATGTGTAGCTAGGATTTGCCTCTCACACACATGACTCACATTATGTTTATGTGTTTTTATAGAGTGTTTTTTTTTATATACGGTTTTAAGCTGGATTGATACTGAGGCACCTACATATAGTAGAGGAAACAGTTCATTTATTTCAGTAATTCAGTTTGAAAAGTAAAAATTATATGGCATGGACTTATTATAATATACATATCAGAACCTGGGTGTTCAGTGGTGTATTCAAGCATACAAATCAAAAATTGATTTGAAGGAGAAAATGTGGTAGAAGAAAGAGGACAAGCAAAAGGGAAAACCACGACCTGGAAAGGATTGTGAAGCAAGGTTCATTTGAAGCTTGATGGAGGTCCTCAAGGTGTGGACTGCCGTTGAAACTAGTGCTGCAAGAGACACACAGACATATGTGTCAACATACATGGGCTTCAACTGTTGCATTTCTTGTGTTTAAGGAGACAGTAGTATGTGTTTTCTAAACAGACAGTGCAATTTTATAGCAATTTTCAAGTATCTATGCCACCTTCAGGTACTTGAAGTGTAACATAGATACCTTCTATAAGATGGCACTCTGCACACCCAGGTGTTTTGCTGAATGACTGCAATGGGAGATTAAAGGATTTCTCAAAGCTAGACGAAAGAATCAAAGCAACACTCCAGATATGTTTTCATGAGGGAATACCATTATGACATGATGTATAGCTCAAAAAGTTGATTTTACGTACAACTGTCCCTTTAAGCAACTTCAAAACAAAGACAGACTGGCACTCTGTGGTCCAAAGTGGGGGTGCTCCGATAAATCAGACAGCTGATAAATTGATTTCCTTAATTTTCGAAGATTATGATCAGCCGACACTTACTGTACATGCTTGCATTGTGAATGATTTTATCCACTGATCTTGTCACAGGTTGTTGGCTGAGCAAAAGGTTTCCTCTTGCTCTGCCATGAGAGGTTTGACTGACAGACCAGGTCACCAGGACAGGTCTACACATTTGTAGTTAACACTCCATAGCTGTCAAGTTTCTTGCTATATTTAGCAACATTTCAGGCAGTAAAATCAGTTTTGGCCAAAATCGGAATCGACAGGTTTGTAGCTATTGACTCTGCAGAAACATGGTGGCCTCTGTGCACCATATACCTCACTATCTGCTGACTCTACTCTGTTATTCTATCATAGCTGCATTATGTAGTACTGATAAAAGTAGATTGGTTATTAATAGTAAAGAAATTTCATGACTGACCTTGTGGAAAAGTGGCCACACTGTTCTCAGTGCCACACTGACACTTATTGAACTCCGATGCGTGATCCATTCTTTCACTAATGTTTCTAGAAGGATTCTGCTTCAGGTACTTGCTTTTGCCTGGCTCTGGCCATGGAAATGTTTGGAACACCTAAGTTCAATCATTTGAATTGGTTGGCAATATAGTATGTCTCCAGCTATAAATCAGACCTTATTATCTTGTAAAGTCCCTCGAGGTGGTACTTGTGAATTGGTGCTACAGAGATGATACGAGCAAGCCGAATTATATGCAATTCTATGAACAAAATGCCAAAAAAACTGAGATAACGGAGTCTAAAATTTTGAAACAGAAATGTGTAGGAGCCTTGTATCTGAAAAGGCAGCATTTTATGATGACTTTAGGTGCATCTTAATTAAATGCAGCGCAAAAAAAAAAAAAAAACTCATTTAAGCCTGCTGCTGTGGAGGCGTCTCAACTTGGCAAATTTACTGTCATTTGTGAAGTAGGGCACTGTGATGTTTGTGGCGGAGACGCACGTGGGTAGGAGGGAGAACGGGAGCAGGTGCAGCACCAAGGCAGTGACAATGCTCCATGAGGAAGTCATTTTAACAAACACACCGTGGCGGCCAGGGCCACTGGCAGCCATCAGCTCTGCTCCTTCGCTTAGTGCTCACACGCACGCAAACACACCCACACACACGCACACACACACACACACGCACCATCACATCACCTCCAATGCCTTCAATCGTCCTAGCCCCCCCCCCCTCTATCCCACCGCAGTTATCTCCCGGCCTGCCAGTCACGCAGCTGTACCCCTCCGCTCTCCCTCGCGCCGATCATGCGTGACATGGAGGTCAGTAGCAAGCAGTGGCGAGGCAAAGAGCCTCAGTGGACTCCTCCCTCCATCGCCCCCTGGGGTGTGACTGGCCAGCAGTCTGCCGCACGCGGTGGGAAATTACCACCCATCTTTTGTTGCTAAGTGTACGGGTGAGTGATGAACAGAGGAGGCCTTTGGCAGATGCTAACGGCAGGGTTGTTGGAGGAGGTGCGGAGGTGTGGGGTGAAGGGGTTGGAAGGAAAAATGTAAAGGGAGAAAAATAGAGAGTGTTGTGAGGAAAGTGGTGGCTGGTGGTGGAAGGATAGAAGCGTGTGGGGGACGGGGGGGGGGGGTGGGAGGTGGGTAGGCAGTGAAGCACTGGGAGCCGCAGCCTTCTGATTAAGGGCGAAATACTGTCGGCTGAGGTGATGGGGGCGGAGGAGCAGGAGAGGGAGGAGGAGGGATGTAGAGAACAGAGTGAGGAAGCGAGAGAAAGACGGGGAGAGGAGATAGAGGAAAAGAGAGAAAGGAGCCCGAGAGGTGGGGGAGGGGCAAGAGGGACAATTTAACGAAGCTCAAAGGCGCTGGCGTCTCTGAAAAGCAAGAAAGGAAGCAGACATGGAGGAGACCGGGACGAGCTCAGGCTGGTGTTAACAGCTTGTTAGTTCTGCCCTTGCTTTTCTCCCTCTCCCGTCTTTGTTTAGGATTTGGTGTTTTAAAAAAAATGTGAGCTGGGATTACGCCAGGTTTTTGAAAAGAACTTTGAAAACCACTGCTCTGTTCCCCGCAAACAAGAGCACGGCTTGTGGATTATAAACTTATTTTCTCCCACGCAATGTAGCCTAAATATCTTGTTAATTTCTCCTCAATTTAGTCCCAAAAGTCTTAATTGAATCAAATTAAGAGTGCTAATGCATTTGTTTCTGTCTTTCAGTTTAACCCATCTTTTAAACATTTTTAACAATAGTCTAAGGATAATAATAAAATATTCATCAGGATTGTTTTTTTCCCCCCACATTTGTTGAATTGTGGGGAAAAGTCTCAAATCAATCAGGATGGCTTGAGTATTCTATCCCATCCACCCCCATTTTTTTTTTCTTTTTTTTTTTGTTTTGCAGATTAACTTGGAACAAGAGCCATTTAACATTATTAGGGACTGGATGCTAAACACTGGATGAGAGAGAGAGACAGAGAGGAAGAGCACCTGTGTCATTGTTATTCCTGTTGCCTGGTTACGACATTCTTCACGGTGGCAAACTGCAAAAAAAAAAAAAAAAAACATGCATGAAGAAAGCCTTCTTCTTTGAGAAAAAGAACTGAGTAAAGAAAGACTTCCGTATTTCATGGAGGTTTTTGTAGGTGGCATTTTTTGTTTATCGCCTCTTTGTGGATTTTAGCACAAACAGGTGTTGACAATGACATTAACTTAGCGTTAGCCACAAAGCGTGCGCCACAGCCAACATATCTCAGTCTGCAGAGGCATTTCAAAGGACTGTTTTCACCTGTTTGTGACCACACAGGCTTAAAACACTTTTTTTTTTTTTTCAAAATAAATCTACCAACGTTGCCA
The DNA here is from genome assembly GCA_922788865.1 of Poeciliopsis turneri. Lineage (NCBI taxonomy): Eukaryota > Metazoa > Chordata > Actinopteri > Cyprinodontiformes > Poeciliidae > Poeciliopsis > Poeciliopsis turneri. Next base: position 797,253 of record CAKLNU010000082.1, on the reverse strand, counting down.
GTGTAAACTCGTGTGGAAAAACAGACAAACCTGAAAAAAAAAGTGTATTTTTTGTTTTTATTTATTTATTTATTTTTTTATTTTCAGTAAAATGAATTTGAATATATCTCTAATGTTTTGCCCAATCTGTTTTGGTGCCCATGGTTTGGGTTTATGTATTGCTGAAATTTATTTTAGGTTTTTGACAAGATGCATGTTCTGGTCTTTCTGAACCATTTCATCATTTCATAGCTGCTGTTTTGTTCCCAACAATTTAAACTTATTTTCTATATTTTTAGTCATGTTAGTTCCTGAAAACCAACAAATTGTATAAATTTGTTGGTTCATTTATATTTGTGTTTCATTAAGGGTGTGTCACATCCATTGTTCCAAATTACATTGGAACAATGTAATGGAATTACATTGTTCCAATGTAATGAAATTACAATGTAATGAAATTACATTGTTCCAAATGTAATTTGGAACAAAAACGAATTGGAATAGTTACACAAAGCCTTCAGAAAGTAACACACAACTGGATTAAATTATATTTGAGATTTAAAGCAGTGACATTCAGTGAAATCACCAGTTCTTAGCTTTAAATCATGTTATGTTATTTCTTCATCAAAAATATTTTTTGGAATATTGCTTTGATTCTTTTATTTAAGTTTGAGTGGCAGCCATTCGGCAGTCTCTACTTGGCTATTTCCACAAAGCTCCTCCTTGGAGCTGCAGTCTCCAGCCGAACTTCCACCTCACACTGCACCCCGCGCTTTCCTCGCCCATCTCCACCACACCAGCGGCAGCAGCAATTAGGAAACACATGGTGGAAATGGGAGTCTGCAGAGTTTGTCAAATGAACTACTTTCCAGTTCAACATTCCTAAGAACGGTTCTAAATGGCTTAATCAATAAACATTGTGATGATGTGCTAAAGGCAGTGTGGTAAAGAGCAGGAGCAAAGTGAAATGTCTTATAATTTATGTTTGATATGTACATCATTTTGATAACTGAAGGTAGTATAAATGTTAAATGTGCTTTAAAATTGCACTATGTGCCTGGAAATTACATAATACTCCCCTTTGACCATTTAAGTTATCTACTACTGCAAAAACTAATCTGACTTGCCAGGGTGTAAGCACACAGGTACAAGATGGGTTTTGGGAAGAGATGAAATGGCATAAATATATAATGAATTCAGCCCGCCCTGATGAGATCTCTTGATAATAAAGCAGCACTCATAAATATATCAATGTTTGTTTTGTAAAGTACTATCCAGCTACTTTAAGTTTATCACTAGGTCTGGTAAATAAATGGTCGGGCCATCGCACAACAACTTCCAAAAATATTGCCCTGTTGTTTTATATATGAAAAAATCCACTTTGCAGTGTCTTGTGGACGTCCGACCTTCCAAGGTGCAGCAGCCAGTCATTCTGTTTGAACCAGCTCTACGCAAAGCGCTGTCACTTCTGATAAAACGCTCTATAGCTGGAGTCCAGGAGCATGTTCCATCTCGGCACACTTTACCACGATGGATCTAATGTTAGTCGAAGAGACCACGAGAGCCAGTTGTTGCGAGATATTTTTATCACTGTATTTTAAAATTAGCTATTTGCTTGCTGTTTATTTGGGAAACAGTTTTTTCCAATTTCTTAAAGAACCGACAACTTTGGTTGCAACATGATATTTTGACTTGATAAACAGGAACTACTGAAAAAGCAGCTATTTACTCGAATGTAGGTCATATAAAAATACGTTTCAATGCTATGAGCTAATTTGAGAAAATGTGGCATTGAGAGGTAAAGCTTTCAGTGACAAGTGTCTCCATAATATTGTCTGATCTGTGAGATGATGATTCATATCAGACAATGTTTTAATGTTTATTAAAACATTTCTGTTTTACAAATTGCAAACTATGTTCAAAATAATCCTTAATCAATGTTGAATTATTTAATTTTATATAAAGTAGTTTTGATGTTTGTCTCAATCTAAGATGATCCTAATCCCAAGCAAGCTTTGAAAAATGCTGTTTATGCATCTACAAATGAAATGAAGGTCAGGTGAATTTCAAACCTTCATTACTGAGTAGTATAGAAGTGACAGCATTTAATTGAAACCCAAAACTCAAACACCTGAAGACCTTACGGTTTACAATCTACTGACAAGAAAGTTACTAAAAGATATATATATATATATATATACACATGTATTCCTCCTACACTATAAGTATGTTTTTTGCTACAGGTGTATTCCATGAAAATACATAGAAAAGACTCCTAAGGCTAGCTGTTTTAAAATTACCTTGGCAATTTAAGATATTGCTTAGTTGTTTTGAATTTTTGCAAAGACATTATTAAGTATTAAGCACTACAAAGGAGCCACATGCTGCTCTGCAGCCGCAGGTTGCAGACTGCTGCTTTAGAGCAGAGGCATTCATGCCCGTTGTCCTGCAACTTTTACATGTCCCTGGTTCAATACACCTCAATAAAATAGCAGAATTACCTACGCAGTAAAGTTTTCCAGAGACCTGCTAGTAACCTGATTATTTCACTAAGGTGTGTCGAAGCAGGGACACGTCTACAACCAGCAGGATGCTGGCCCCTTAGGGCTGGATTTGAGGCTCCCTGGTCTGGAGCAGTAGTCTCAAACTCCGATCCTCCAACTTCTAGATTTCTCTCAGCTTCGGCACACCTTAGTCAAGTCATCAGGTCATTAGTAGAGCATTGACTGGATGCTTGTGAGGCAGTTTTGCCTCCAATCCAAGAGTTTAGGACAAGGAACACATCTGAAAGTTGCGAGACTCTGACTCTTGATGACTGCAGTTTGAGGCCACTGGTCTAGAGCAATCTAGTTCAGACTTCACCAATCTTGGTATTTTATATTTTTTAGAAATCATATATTAAAAAAAAAAATCCCATAGATTTAGCAATGGATAAAAAGTTAAAACTAAGATAACATCATTATCTTCAGCTATCTGGGAAGTGAGCCATATTTTCTTACAGATATTACACTGTGCCCAACACCAATTGCACATAAGCAAGTAAAAAAAAAAAATAAATCAGGACCAGAAGTTTATTTAGAGCTAGTTCTGGGCACCAAGAAGACGCTGCCCTAAGTGTTGAGCCATTAGCATATTAAAACCAGCCACAGTGTATAAACACATTTAATAGTGAAATCTTTAAGCATGCAGCAAAAGGTTGTTTCTGACTCTGCATCAACAAACACATCTTGATATCTTGAAGTCATATTTAGCTCTAATACTGCAAGACTGACATTTCATTTTAGTAAGTCGCCCTCTAACTTATCCAGTTCGTGACTTTTTTCCTTTGCTGTCAGCACATCATCAGTGTTTAAATGAACACGCCCTCTCAGAGTCAGCTGGCCTAATTGGACCAATATATATATATCCACAACATCTCTGTGTCGGCTGCTGACTGTGGGTTAAAGTGCACAGATAGCTCTTGCTTTTTTTACGAGCCAAAGGAGGAATGATTGTGCAGGTGATTCATGCAAACACCTATTCCATGATGCAACAGTTGAACACCTGAGGTCATGTGGATCTGATGAAACCTGTGCTTTTTCAGAGAGGGAATGTTATTTTAAAATTAGAATATACACTTTGAATTTAAGAGCAGGATTTCTTATCTTAAGTTTTCTTGCCCTCAACACCCTGCTCTCAAGCTGAAATAATTCCTATTAGCTTATAAATAAGTTGTGTTTCCCTCAAACTACGTTCTGCTTTTCTTGCACAAATTTTATTTCCTATTTGCATCCCTAATTTTGCGCTCAAGTTGTAGGTCTGTAATGTGTTTACCTCTAAATTTCCGTGTCCAATATCCACATGAAAACGTAAAAAAGGAGAATTCGCAAATTTTCACTTCGGCCAGAGTTTTTATTATCAATTGGTTTTAATACTATTAAACGGAGGTAATGTGCAGATGGAAGGCCATATAGCATAAAAATTTATTTGGTTTATCAGATAGTCAGCTACGTGTCACCACAGCCTTATTTATAAACTAGATATTGCTACAATATATGCAGTAATCTTGTCTGTTCCTGCAATGTAGGGTGCCTTTCACCCCAAATAAATTCATCTTTTATTGTAGTATCAGACAATCTTACAAAAACCTTATCTTTAATCCTCAACGACGCCACACTTGTTGCCACTTTCTGCAGTTTCCTTAAAATGAATACAACCGATCTCTTCGAATTTCTAATTTTGTTTGATCGCCAGGTCCAGGAGCTTTTATTTGGTAAGCCAAGTCTTCCCATTTCTAGTTTATAAATGTAAGAGGCTCAAGCACTCTTCAAAGTTAGAAAGACAAGAGAACATGCAAGACAGTAAGACAGCCGGGCATGAATTGTTGGGACATGGACATGGTTGCAATAAAACAGCTACTTGCCTAAACCTGCTCATGTCTCTAGTCAGCCGAACAATATTTAAAACCTTTAAAAAATGTCGAGCTCTTGAACAAAGAGAAGGATCCAAGTTTAGTTTTGTCGCCACACTAGACTTTATGCCACCAGCACAATTAGGATTATGTTTTTGTCGCAGAAAATCCCCTTTTGACTTGAAACCTTTAAGAACCACGTTGGGTATTGTTTGCCTAATTAAAATAGTGTTCCTAAGCAGAAAATTGCTTGTTCAGAAAAGTAGCTGGGACTTTATCAGAGAATGTGCTGCGAGGCAATTTTTATAGGCGGTGACAGAAAGCTGAAATAACGCACGGCTTTTTCTCTTACACTCCTCCTGGTGAAAGACATAAAACACTACAAAGAGGGGCTGGTGGGCGACACACACAGCCCTCAGGGTAAGAGTGCTGTCTGTTTCAGGCTTCGTTTTACCTCGACCGGGGTCAGATTTCAGGTATGCTTCACCAGCTGCTTGACGCTTCGCTGCAGCTTAGCCGTCTAATGGTGCATGCTGAGACAAAGCCACATGTGACTTGTGGGAGGAAATCCAACCTGATGAACACGTTTTTGATTGACCGGCCCTTTAGAGTGAATTATATGGCAGAAATAGGCTAAGACGTCATCTAAGGATACATTCATTAATATTCTGCCCTGACGTCTTTGGTGGTCTGATAGAAGTTCAGTGAGATGCTTCAGATTGCTGGTAAATGGTGACTTAATAAAGCAATAACGGTTGGAATAAAATGATTTTCAACTAATCTTGCGGCCAATGATGAGCAAAGGTAACGGCTTGGAGGCTGGCAAATGAGCCACTGCCTTGAAAGCTTACAGGCTAATGATGTGATTATTTGCTCATCAGGGTGATGTGAATGTGGGACTTACATACATGTGTGGATGCGTAGCGCATCTGTAAATGTCTATGATCTTTGCTGCTGATGGCAGTGGCGGGTGGCGCTGGTCGCATCTAAGGACGATAATAAAAGCCCGAGCTGTTGTCACAAAACTCAGCCCCCGTGCTCGGCTTTTAAGTGCTACGTCTACTCGCAGAGAGCTGCAGACACATTACAGAGCTGGAGGAGGGAGAAGAAGGAAGCGGGAAAAAAAAAAAAAAAAAAAATGCCAGAAGGAAAGAGAGCTGGGGAGAGAAGCAAGGGGAGCTTGGAGGCCTGTGGCTGAAGGATTGATTTTAAATGTTCTGCAAAGGCAGTGTTTACTATCCTCTCTGGCTAGCCCCCTGACAGCACCAGTATCAAAACAAGAATTATATCCCCTTCCCCCCACACGGCAGAAAGAGGATCAGGAAATGCAATGGTTGTTAAAAACAAGGGGCTGTTTCCCTGGTCAATCGCTTGGGTTTGCTAAAAAAAAAAAAAAAAAGCAAAAACAAAAAAAAAGCATGATGGCATCCTCCATTGCACTGGAAAAGCTCACTCTGACTGATATAACTAGAAGATTGGCTGAAAAAGTTAAGGAGATCTGGAGACCCTTTGGTGGACTTTTCTAGACTGCGGTATTGTAATATGTGGTTTTTGATTATGCTTAATTGATTAATTTCGATTGTGTGCTTTTATTAATGTATTATATAGCTTTTCAACTTGAAAATGAAACAAAAACTGGAATGAAAACATTTTGTCCCATTTCTTCTTCCATATCCAGTTAAGCACAGAATAATTTACACCTCTGAAAGATTTTGTTTTAATAGTTTCATTCAACCAAAAGGTTTGTTTCTGATAGGATTTGAGACGTAAATCTCACAAAATATACTAAAACAATACATATAGGAAAGGTGTTCTTCCAACAACGTATATTTTGGATTTGACTGCGTATTTTTGGCAAATAGTTGAGGTAAAAAAAAAAACAAAACAACAACCTCACAAAAACTCAGAAAATATATTAAGCACTGTAAATTGTTTATTTTGCCTTAGGATCTTTATGTTTTATTCAAAATGCCTACAGGTAAGAAGCTGAATTTACGGAAACAATCATGTGTAAAATTTCCCATTTAAAGAAATCTTAAAATTACTTACCATCACTTGTTAGACTGAATTATCCCGGGACTGAAACCAAGCAAAAAAAAAAAATCGTCTATGGATCTGAAGAAGAAAATTCCCTTTCAAGACACGTGGCCACACTCATAATTATCTGATTGTTTCAGACCATTAGGAACGTGATTTATTGTTCTTTGGCAGCCAGGGAGGAGGTTTCTCACCCCCGCCTGGAACGTGTGTGAAATACACAAGTCTGGCAGGCAAGAGGAGAAGATGGGGAAGCAGGAGCCATATGTCTGCGCTGTCAGAAAGCCACTTGTTAGAGGAAGTTTAGCCTCTCTGTGCCTCCAGCCACAGCCTTAATTATTAACAACATGTCTCCCCTCTGAAGAACTGTGTGAAGGTGGCATAGAGAAAAAGGTTTTTTGGAGTGCAGACGGGTAGCTGCGTTTCATCGGAGATATTCACAGTATCAGACTGTTTCAGGACAAGCGGTTAGCGACAGCTTCACATCCGTTTCATTTCCTGTCAAGATGTTTAATTGAAGATTGCTCATTGTTTACAGGTTCATCAGTAGCAGAATGTTGCAACTTCCTGTGAACAGTCATAGTAAAAAGCAGGGAGAGGAATATTTTATTTTAATGTATTTATTATTATTATTTTCATTATTATTTTCTTTCTTTCTTTATTTTTTTTTACACACAAAAATTCTATGTAGGGCTCAGTTATATATTGTTGCAATATACCATGTGTAAATGGAGATAGCCATCGCTGATACTTTATCAGAGATGTCGCCCCCCCAAAAAATCATCTGGTCACTATAATTATATGATTTTCAGCTTTATCAACCCTGACACATAACTGGCTAAAATATCTTTTATATCAGTTATGAACTTTTCTAACTTAATCAGTAATTAAATTCTGACAGGTTGTGTCATATAAACATTCTTCAATGTGGAAAATATTTCTCAGGGAGAAAAAGTTTACTTGTTTTTACGATCAGTTAGTTGTCAAAACATTAAGTCAGTCAGAGAAAGGTTAGAAGATTTATTATTAAAAAGGAAACTGCACATGTTGACACATGTTTATGTCTCATATAAACTGCTGCAGAGTGTGGTATTTTCAGCAGATAACAGGAAGACTGAAAAAGGTTACAGCAAAGTTACTGTGTTTTATCTTTAAAACACAGACTTTCAAATATTTCAGGGTTAAAATAATCTACATTCTCAGTTGAATATAATTGGCTGCCATCTCAACATTGCTTGATGTGCTCACCATGGTAATATAAGGTGATGAAGCAGTTTGGCCATAGTCACTGCACACTCAAGCTCTTCCGTCCTGCATGTTTTTGGTGTCTCCTTGTTGCCACATACCTGGCTGATGGACAGGCTTCAGCAATACTAAATGTCAGGCGGAGGAGGTCATGCAATCATTTGAATCAGGTCTGCTGGAACAGACACATCTAAACATGTAGGACAGGGTTGGAAACCACTAGTGGAAACAATATGTAAGCATGAATCCATCCTGCTTTGAATCAACTCAACAGTTCATGCTAGTGTACATGCAGTTTATGCTAACGCAATGCTTCTTTTTTCATACACAAGCTTTGTTGGTTTTATGGTAAATTCCTTCTGCCAATATTAGAGCCTGCTACACTTTGATATTGAACTAATAGAGTTGTTGGTGAAACAGCAAACCAAAACATTATTCTTATATAAACTATTCATAAACTGTTCTTGTGTTTATCGTAAGCAGAGCTACATCAAAAATATGCTCATGCTCAACACGCAAGTGAGTCAATTATAGTCAAGCAGTTAAAAAACGTATAGATCTATTTTGAAAAATTCACATTGTTATGCTTTCATTTGGGTTCAACTGCTTTTAAAAACAGTGCCTCAAAACTCCCCAGCTACGTTTTTGGCCGTAAGTTAATGTTTTTGAACACTGGAACATGAGACATTGCAAAAACCTCCTGAATAGTAAGTTACATTTGAGGAGCGCTGCACCATTGCCTAGCAACCCTAGCTAAATCCAGCCAGTCACCTAGCCACCCAAGCAGAGCTCCAGTATGTTTGGTCAGCTGGTTTTACTACATTATGCGCTGAACAGTGGGTACTGGAAGAGACAAGTGTTTTGATGTTAACTTCCCATTCAGAACCCACTTGCTGCATTCTTGTTAGTTGTGCAGGAGGGTCTAAATCTGCTTTCCAAAGATGTAAGGTTGTGGACTGTAAATGTTGAGTTATAGGGGCGTGGCCAACAGCAGCTTATTTAGACTTAAAGTGACAAGAGGCCCTGGAGACTCATTCTGAAAGGAGCTCTGGCCAAACTGAAATCTCATTATTTAAGAATAGTTTAGTGCAGCAAGTTTGGTGCAACTTTGTGACACTGTTATGTCACCAAAATCTCCGAGGGACGTTTCCAACATCTTGTTAAATCTTAACTTGAAGAATTACAGCAGTTCTGAAGAAAAAGAAAAAAGCAATCCAACCCACCACCAGAGACATGTACCCTATAAAGTGACTGGTGAGTATTTATACATATATAAATAAACACAACTTGTTTTTTTCCAGTCCTCACTTTGCTCCCCAGTCCTTCTGCAGACCCCTGCTGCATGTCCCCTGATTGCCTGGCTGAGTTCACCTGTGTCTGATTACACACACACCTGTCCCTGATTACGTGTGACCTCCTCACTACGGCCCATCTCCCAGGGCTGGTTTGTCACAGTTGTGCTTGTATTTACTGTTTATTTATTTGTTTGTTTGTTTTTACCATTAACCAAAGGTTCTGTTGAGGTACTTAACAATTTATGGGTTTGAATTGTCCATTGTTTGCCTTAAGCAGATGTTCTATAAGGAAGTGTGAATTTTTAATGTGAAACTTTACAGACAGGATTAGGGTTGAAGAAAGAGAAGCCACTGTTGTCTTGATTTCAGTGATGTTTCGCGCATGGATTTTGCTCGGCCCCATCTAATTTTTCTTTGCTTCTCAAAAGAACCAGCAGCCATTATGCTTTGCACCGTAGTGATATTTTCCACCAACCAGTTCCTCCCATTTCAACAGAGTGGGGAAATAATGCCTTTCTTTACTCTGTTCTTTCAGCTTGGAATATTCTCCCACCTGAATTGAAAATGTCTGAACTTGTCTCGTTTAAAACTTTCAGTGAATGAAAAAGAGATTCGCAAAATTGTGCAAGTGTCTTAAAATTGTGATAATGAAAAATTGCACATTCTCACCATTTTTTTGCATATATTTTGTTATATTGAGAGTAGGAGACAGTTGTACAAAGAGCAGCAAGTACAAGTCATTCATTCTAGTGAGTTTTTTTTTTATTGTCATTTAAACTTGCCATACCACTTAGTATTGGGTTTTAGTTTAACAACGGTTGCTTACGTATAGGCAACAACTCATGCTGTTACTTTCAATACACGTTCACTAAATAAAAGATATATTCCACAGGCATCAATAAATTATGTAGTGTTTGCAGTGGGGCTTTGAGAATCCTAATTAATCCAATTTACCCCATTTAAACTGCAATCACTTTGGGGGAAAAGGGGCTTGGGGGATGAAATGAGAAGTTATTAAGCAATTTTGCCAAATCTAATTCTGTTTTTATTATATAATTTGAGAAAGTAAATTACGACCTCCCTTGTGTCTTTTTGCTCAGCTTGATTCTGCTCTTTCCCTCTGTTTGTGTGAAACAGAGGGAAGCGGTTTGTGAGAGTAAACTGCTTCTTTTCTTTTCTTTTCTTTTCCACTCATCGTAGAAAAACTCCTACACTTTCGCTGAAGATTGAGTGCATGAGCAGAAAACTTGTGCGCACTCACGCACCTAGCCCAGTGCTGTGGAACAGCCATCAGTCAAAGTGTGTTGCCGCAGCAGGTCTGGGGGCATTTACATAGATAGATGATAGAGAGATTATGGGGCACAGGGGTTATTAATCACACTGCTGAGAAGGAGAAGAGGGAGTGCTTGCTGTCACTCTTCTCCTCTGAGATAGCTCTTTACCCTAAATATGTCTTTTTGTGCCTTTTCCTGTGTTCTATTTAATGCCATACTTAGCCGCAGCAGTATCATGAAAGCTTTTTGCAAAAATAATGTAAAGGCACTTTTAGGTAAATTAATATTTTATCTATATGAAATCTATTACTTTGAACAGTGGACTGCACAGTGACGCAGTTGGTAGCACTGTTGCCTTGCAGCGAGAAGGTCTTGGGTTCAATTCCTGGCCTGTTGTCTCTCTGCATGGCGTTTGCATGTTCTCCCTGTGCATGTGTGGGTTTTCTCTGGCTTCCCGCTTTATCCATTTATCAGTAACTTGTCTTTGCTTCAGCAGTTCAGGAACACAGTAAACTCCCTCAGTAAGCTCAAAACTTCTTTAAAAATTTGAGCAGTCGTGCGGTTCAGTGTTTTACAGCAGCCACTATTTAGCACATTGTATAAATTTTGAATCGTGAGAGGCTCGAATGTGCCATTGTAAGGCTAGCTCGATGTGATAATGGGGTAATTCACAACGACAGGTGAAGTACTCTGTTCCTCTTGGCTGTTTGCTTCGCTAAATGTAGCTGCCATCCTCTGACCCCAATGGGACATGACATTTGGATCCTCCCTGTCCATTCTCCTCAGAGCCTCATCTCCCCTTCCAAACATTCAGCTCGCTCGCCAACACGTTCATGGTCGTAGTGCAAATTGAAGTTGCAGTCTGCAGTTGGTGGTGGGTTTGTCTTCTTTGGGCTTCTTGATAACTTTAACGGTCTCTTCTAGGTATATGGATGGATGAAGCAATGTGCTGTAGTTGGTTGATGGATGCATAGATGATGAATAGGGGGGATGGGTGAATGACAGATTCACAGAGTTATTCACAGCACATGAGAGCCTTTTTAGTGATAAAGTATGTTAGCATGTTTCTTTTATTCTGATTACATTTTTCTATAATGTTTTTTTATAATACTAAGTTGAGCTGTAAAGGACAAATAGCTCAACGATGTATCGCATGCAGTAGGGTTAAAGGCAGACTGTATTCAGGGCCTTGAAAAAATTATTCACACAACTTTATTTTTTACTTTTCTTTTAATGTTAAAATACATTGAAGTTTGTATTCCAAATAAAAAAAATCTGAAGTCACCTAATTAGAATATATTGAAAACAAAATTCTACCTTTTAGCCTTTTAGGCTGAAAAAGGCTGTCCATCCCCAGAGCAAAATATAGCGGTGGTAGAATCACTCATATTTAGATATATTTTTATGATTATATTTTAGTTGGTAAATGACTTGGTGAATGCATCATTGAATCTGAATCTTTTAAAGATAGCTTTAGGCGTCTCATCCTTCGGTGTACGTTTGCCTTTTACTGGCCGAGACTGCAGGAAAGTTCATCCTGAAGTTCCTTTTTCTCATAATCTATACAAAATTTATCTGGCCACCCTGGTGGTTCATATTTGATATGGGCTGTTTTTATAATTAAAAGACCTTAATATATTTTTTAGCTTGAAGTGAACCCAGAATGCTTTTTCTCTCATCGTTTCCTTTTGTACCGGGGAACGACAGAAATGAGGCACAAATACTGTTACGTTTTATTGTGCTTTTCAGGACGTTTAGTTTAGAAAGGTAACTTGACAAAGCTACCAGGTGTTCAACTGAAAATTCAAACTGTTTCATTATATGTACAGTAACATCACTTCCTTTCCTTACCAGTATTTCATCACCATCTTAGGCTGCAGCTGCTGTTGACAGACTGAACTCTCTCATGCAAATGTTTCCAAGTAAATGACAACTTATTACATTAGTACATTAGTCCCTAAAGCGTTTACTGCTTAAGTTGGATGAAATCCTTCAAATTATGTTCTTAATTATTAAAGCAGTTGTCGTGTGTTTTTATTTTATTTAACAGTTTTGGATTTTGCCAGTACATCCAATTTAGAGTGGGAGGTGGAACAATCTTAGGCAAAACCGTAAACCCATACATTAGGCTGAACAGACGATATTTCCCGGTATATTTTATATACGGTAGGCTCTTACGGGGACACTTTCCTGGATTCCAGCCCTGCTGACTTTGATTGCCTAATTCCTCAGAGATCACTCTGAGACTCTGGCTGCCACAGGCGTTGACAAGATGTGGAGAAATGTCGCCAGCCATCATGAAGCCAAACGTCCCAATCAATCAGTCTTCCAGCACCTCTCTGTATGCGTTTGAATGTGTTTTGGCGCCGGTGTGTGTGCGTGTGTGCGTTTGCGTGCGCGCATTTGTGTGTGTCTTCCAGGTCGACATGTGAAGAGGACAGGTAAGGAGACCCTAAAAGCTTCTTCTTCCACATTCATCAATTACGGCACAGAGGAAGGTTGTGTCTGTCAGGGGGAGCAGATGGTGTGTGCGTCTCGCTTTGTGTGTGAGAGTGAGTGAGACAGGGTGAAGGTGTTAGTCAGAAACAGAGAGAGGTGATGACAGAGACAGAGAGAGAAATGTATGAGATAGAGATGTACAGATGTGTGAGGGAGATACGTACAGGTGTGCTACACAGAGAGAAGCCCGGCGTGCTCCGTGATGGCTGCAGGATAACTAATCAATCTATGGCTGCTTCGCAGGAGGGGGGAGGAACAGTCAGGGAAGATTAGTGCAGAGAGAGCGGGCGAGAGATCATGTCATTTTGGCACACTGCTGCTTCCTTGCTTCTCTTTTAGTTGCCGTCCTCCTCATATACCAGCCTATAGACATTTCACTGTATTTGGTTGGATTTCTTCAGAAAGGTAAATGCCAGTCACCTTTTATGACTCCTCCACCCACAGAGTTTCCAAGTTACTCAAATTACTTGAGCACTTCACGTCCTCTAAAACTTGGCAGCTCGCTTAGCTTGTTGAATGAGTGAATGAAGTGCATATTGCAAAAAGGTTTCAATAATTTTCAGCGACTGGCTTTGACAACACAGACCCAGAAGCCGATTTTCTTACAGTGAACTTTCAGAACTTTAGAAATCTACTTTTCACCCAATTGTTGCCCGTGCAAATCTTGCTGCTTCTTTCCATGGGAGTTTTCTTTTTCCCTTTTCCTTCTTTCTCGTTTCTCTCCTGCTCTTAACTGTGTACCAGCGGTTCTAGGAGCTGTCATATTGCATCAGCGCTCTGCTGATTACTTCCACCTTGTCTCCCTCGTCAGGAAATGATTCTGACACGCACTCACACCCAGCTTTCCCTGCATCAATATGCGTGCGATGGAAAAGCTGCAGACAGTAAATAAATAATGAAAGGCAAGGAAGCAGGAGGGGCAGAGGGGGGAGGTTCTGGATGACATTTTCTTTATCCGTCTCATTCTCCGTCCGCTGTATGCGTGAGAGTCATTCTGGGAAAGCGGCATACGTAATTGCATGTAAGTATGTGCACTAACAAGTATCTGTATCCTAAAAGTTGAAAACAAATAAAAATTTCAATCTTAAAAAATTATTTCACTTTTTGAATGATCTGGTAGAACTACACAGACCTGACTAGATCCATAGCTGAGGTTAGACAGGAACTACACATGAAATTAGAACCAAAAAATGCAATGAATTTGTTTTGAGTGAAAAATCAAAGCACATTTTTTATCTCTACTGCAAAGAATCTTTTGAGCCCAGTGTTAATTTTCCCATTCAGTATGCTTAACATGCTATTTATTTGCATGAGATTAATTAGTTTATTTTCCTGCAAAACATATGCCAGTAGTTCACACAGCATGGTAGTGGCTGGATTGTGTCGTGGGATGCTTTCTTTCAGCCTGGAAGAAAATTGGTCAGAGCAAAATGGATGGAGATAAAAACAGGACAATCCTGGCAGAAACCCTGTTAGTGGCTGCAACTGAATTGAGGCCGAGATGAAGGTTCATCTTAAATCAGCACAACAGCCATAAATAGAAAGCCAGTGATACAAAGAGAATGTTTAGTTTAGTTCAAAGTATGTCCAGGTGTTGGAATGGCCTAATCAATTAATCTAATTGTGAATCAGTGGCAAGACTTTATAAATTGATGTTCATTGTGATTACGCAGAACAGCTGCTACACAAGTTCACTTGTCCAAAACAAATAAACAGAAATGAGCCGACAAATGGTGCCAGAACAGAAATACAGGTGCAGATTTAGCTAACTGTCACAATACTTGGAAAAAGTTCTGATGAGTTTTGTTTGGGTGTTTGTTTTTTGCATTTGGGTTTTTGTTACAAACTTTTTCTTCTACAGTTGATGATGCTCAAAATATTCCAACTAGTGTAAATCAGTCAATAAAATAATCAAATCTTAGCCTTTTAGCTTTTAAACCATCCCTTAAAGAAGAAGTGGGGCATGAAAAAAACAAACAAAAAAACCCCCTGCATGCACGTCATGAGAGACGCTGGCTTTTGTCAGAAGTCTAATTTAGCAGTCATACTTTTGCATTGTTAAAATTGAATGAATAACACTGAGATTGGCAAAAAAAAAAAAGGATAATCATATTATTTCCATCCCACATCTGATGGTAAATCATTTACCAACATCCCACCGAGCTTTACCACCAGGATTTGACACTCATTTAAAAATCTCAAAACATGGCCATGCAACCACTATATTATGTATATACAAATGTTATTTCTATTTGTACTTTTGATATATACATGCATATTTCCTGGAATTTAAATAGACAAATACAATTGGGATGCCTTAATGGAAATGATTCCCAGGAGGTTTCAGTGATGGCCAGTCCATGGGCTGAATGCAATTTATTAAATAATGTTATTTAAAATGACTTGAAAATTCAGACTTATCTCAATTTATGCAGTGAACCTTTGCACATCGTAAGACAATAGAATGTTATTCATTAAAAATAAATTACTACATCAGGCGTGTTTTAAGGTTTAGGAAGTAACAGACTTACAGTAAAGTGCAAATCTTTAGGGTTGACGTTATCTTGCCAGAAGTTGGTCACGTAATCAATCTTGCGGCAACGCTGTCAGAAATAAGTTGGGTAATAAAAAACAATATCTAAGAAATTTGTCATAATTTTACATTGGTTGTAGATCACTTTTAAAAAGCCATTCTGAGGCTAAGAACTATATATAAAGCAGACATATATGCAAATATAACAAAACATCACCCAAAAAACACTTTTGTCTTTATTTAGAGATTAATAGCTCACAGAAAAATAAACATTTTGATATTCTCCCAATTAAGGTATTTCTCTATCGGCTTTGCAGATTTTTGTATATTTGGAAACATTTACCTTTGATGGATTTGTAAATTTAGATTTTTGTCCGTTCTTCTTTACAAAATTTACTTTTAAATTTCGCCACAGATTCTCAGTTGCATTTAGCTTTGGTCTTTGACTGGGATTTTCTAACAGATAAATGCTTTGAACTAAACCGTTTGATTCTATTTGTTTAAAGGTTTTACCCAGTCAGGGAGCGTACATCATCTCCAGTCTTAAGTATTTTGCAGTCTCTCTTCCAGGATTATCACCTTTTGAACTCTGTCCATTATCATATTAACTTTTTCTTTCTTCTCTCTCCCTGCTGAAGAAATGCATCCCCCCAACATGATCCTACCATCATTATGTTTTGTAGAGTTCTGGGTTTAGGGTGATCTATAGTGTTAGGTGTAAGGCACATGCAGTTTGCATGAAGACCAAAATGTCAAATTGTGGTTTCATTTCACCACAGCATCTTCTTTCACATGCTTTTTATAACCTTATTTTATATTACGCTTCTTATGGCCTTCTGTCAACAATTAACTTTTCCTTGCTGCGCCACCATAAAGGTCAGAATTGTGGAATAGTTATCATGGCAACAGCTTCTCCTGCATAAGCTGCTGGTCTCTGCAGGTGCTTCGTTGTAGTCATGCTCCTCTTCATTGCTTCTCCTGGAACAGCTTTGGAGTTTAGTTGGATACCCATGTCTGTGTAAATCTGTGGTCTCTGTTTTCACAAAATGGTTTGAGCAGAACTCTATCATATGTTTATAAGATTGTTTTATAATCTTACCACTCTTTAAACTTCTCCACAACTTAATCCCTGACCTGTCTACTGTGTTCCTTAGTCTTGATTTGGCTATTTATTTACTAACTTTGAACTTGGTTACATTGGATTTTATTTCGGGACATCAGAGTAAAGGGGCTAAATACAAATTTTGTATTTGAATTTGAAAAGGAGGTTTGAAAACCATGTATCCTTTTCCTTCCACTTAATAGATTTACTTTAACTTGGTCTGTCTTGTAAAATCTCAATTAAATATTTGAAAGTTTGTGGTTGTAACGTGACAAAATGTGAAAAACCTGTAGGATTTCCCTCGTGTTTTTGGAACAGTTGCAACATTGAACTTACCTTCACATTCCTGCTGTAAACTCTAAAATTGCCAATCTAAGAAATCAAAGAAGAATTTACAGTAGCTATGTATTAATTTAGGGAAAGCAGCTTAAATAGGGTTGAGGATGATAATTAAATGTGCCGTTAATTTACAGAACCATTGTGAGGTCTGGGGTTTTGTTCTGTTGTCTTGCCGCCATGCCAAGTCGCTTCCATCCTTCTACCCTGTGAATCGCTACCTCTCCACCCTGTCAAACCAAGAAACTGAACATTACCTCTGGGGCCCGAGGACTTACAGAACCCCAGTTTCAGAGCGAGGAGTGGGAGGTGAGGGAAGGATTAGAGAGGAGCTGTCTCTGATGTTATTTAATCTCGGAGGCCAGGGAGCGAGCCAGCCGGAGCACTCCTGATGCACATCATCAGCCTCTGATGACCAGCCAGGAAGATTGGGTGCCTCAGATGCTACATCGCAGCCAAACGCCCCCACTGCAGAGCACCGTCTTCCTGTCCGGCTCTAACCAGTCGGCAGCTCAATTTGGCTGATGGCAAGCGTGCTCAGTCAGGGGAGAAGTCGGTCCCGGATGATTTCTTCCTTCCCTGCTCGCCTCTCCTCGAGGCTGACACCCCCTCCCCGCCTCAGCCATCGCCAAATTCTGTCCTCCCTTCCCCTCCCACTGCTGCCCCCCACCTCCTCCCTCAGCATTATTACACTCCCTCCTTTCCCCTGATACTCAAACACCCAGCCATCACTCAGTTGCTCACGTTATCTCAGGAGCCTGTCTTGCTTCACCCTCCCACCTTACCAGCCACCCTCCTCTCTTTTGCTTCCTGGCATCCCTCCATCCCGCCACCCCCCTCCCAGAGCATTCCAGCGTGACAAACCACACGGGATTTCACAAGTCCTTTAAAGTCTGCTGCCTCTGGGAACCGGCTCGTCTTCATGCAACATTTTAGTATTCGAGGGAATACGTGACTGGGGAGGTAACCAAAGCTGTTACATTTCTACTGTCTCCTTCAGATTGTTATTGTTGGGGATAAGTTCCAGCCGCATAGAAAGTCGCCATCGGAGGATCTTTGATGATTGTTCTTCTCATCTATTAAATGTGTCTTTATTTCCATCTTGTGTATCAAAAATTTTCCGTCCAAATATTTTTTTTCTTTACTGAAGCTCTTTTTTTTTTTATTTTAACACATAAAAGCATCACAACAACAATATACAAATTCTTAGTAATCTTTAAAACCAAAAACACATTTACACATGCAACAATAGGGTTTAAGACAATGAGTAACTTATTGGATAACTTTGTCTTTTGGAATGTTTTAATGCCGCTTTGCAGTAGACTGGACTGCTGTTTTACTCCACTGAAGAAAAGTCCAGAATATACTTTAGCTTCAGAGCAAAATCTTTCTACCGTTCCGCATTTAATTCCAGATTTTCCGCCGTAGTTTACAGTACTTCACTGGGATTTCTTCCAGCTTTCATATTAACCTTCAGTGACCCCAAACAAAACGGTACCAAAAAGATATAAGAATTGGTATAGTTTTGTAAGAAATAAAAGATTGAATTATCCAGGGGAATATGACCTCCCATCAGCATTTAAGTATCAGGTGCCGATACTAACAATTAGAAGTGCAGCTCACTAATGCAGGACAATGTGCCCTGTTCTGGAGTGTGTCCACACAAGCTCAGTCAGTCCCCATGCCTGCTGCCGCCTTCACACTGGTATAAACAGGTTTAACATTACACACACACAAAAACTGCTGGGTTATTTCTTAAGTCAATTGTTGAAACAGAAGTTGAGTGTTTTTTTTTTTTTTTGAAAATCAGAAAGCATGACCAAAGTTTCATAGGCTGGCAAAGAGATTAGATATGAGCGTATAAGGAGTGTATAAAAAAAAAAAAAAAGTATAAATTATCTAGAAACCTCCCAGTGTATAATTTCTAGAACATTATAGTTTGCCAAAGAAAGTGCCAGAGTGATCAGACCTTTTGGCAATAATTGTATAGTAATGCAGTGCTGTTGTTCCCCCGAATGCTGCTGGGCACTGCCGGTCAGAAGGCTACTACGCTTTTGATTTGCTTACAAGTAAGACGAATTTAGTTGTTTGGAAAGATTTCAGCTAGTGAAAAATTAAACTGAACTGGAAATAAAAAGGTCATCAGTATTGTAGTGACATCGATCCTAACAATGTCTTTCTTTTCATTTTTATTTTGTGTAAATACATGTAAACAGTGAGGCAATATCGTTGTAAAACTAAGGTTACCATGACAACCTGACAGCTGTGATAATTCTGTTGATGTCAATGCTTTGTGTTAATGATTAACGCTGAAGATGAAGCTTGCTAACTAAATGTAACGCTAGCCCTTTAGCTGCTAAGACTACACTTTGGCCAATCTTCTGGCTGGAACCAGAACTAACATTTCAGCCAATCTCCTGATTGGACTCTCATCAAAAGCATGTGGAGGGAGCTAAAGATTAGGGTTATGGTAAGGAGACCTTTTCATTCACTCGACGCTCGTCACCAATGATTACAAGGGAAATGTGCAAAAAGCTGGTCAGCAATTACAAGAGCGAGCTGATTGCTGTAATGCTGATGTTTTTTTCCCAATAATTATTGGTATGAAAAAATTTTGATCTTCCTTAAAATATAAATAAAATTTGCCAAATTGTTTTTTTTTTTTTTCCCACAAGATTGATACTTCTCATCTAATCAGTTTTAATGAAGGATGAATATCCAGGTTATAACTTATTATTTCAACCCTCTCTTTGTTATCGTTAAAACATTTGTCATTTTAACCAATATTTTCAGTTAAAAACCTACTCCAGTGTCTTGACATTGGAGACACCCTATTTTGTTCATCACCCAAAGGTTAGATCACCCCGTGTTTAACTCAAGACTGTTAGCAAAATAACCTGAATCTTTTTTAACCCAGCAGTTTTTAGAGTGTAAACAGAGCTAAAAGACAATCCTAGAATATGACTCAGTTTGGGGCATAAATGTTTCTGAAATGTGAATATGAGGAATGATCAACAGTATCAGTTATTGCTCCAGAGTAACAGGTGTTTGTTTGATAATTGATTCTTGTGGCCTCTTCGTTTTGTCAGATTTCAGTGTGTTTGTATGATTGTCTGTTTGAGTTCTTTACACAGGGCTGGCTGTCAAACCTACAGCCACGACACTGAAAACACATTCATAGACACCAAAAATATACATAATGATACTGTCAAAAGGTACAATAATTACACAGGAAAAAAGGAAATTACAGAGTTAAAACAACACCATTATGTTTTTGTTTATTTTTGTGTCTGTCCACTTTTTTTCCTTGCGTCCTCTTCAAAAATGTTTGGGCCGCGCTACGTGCTGTGTGTCCATGAAATTCTCCTGGCAGACAGTCAAGAGTCCTGCCTGTCTTCCAGCTGCTGGATGGGGGTCCGCTTCTCATTTTTCTAAAAGAACCACCGAAAAGCTTCCCCGTTGTTTACCGGCGTCCTCTGTGAGAGACAAAATGTGAAAAAGGAGGTTTTAATTTGTGGACTCTGAGGTCAAGTGAAGGTCAAAAGAAGGAAACCTTCAGAAATTTCAAACGCAATTAAAAGCAGAGTTTTTTTTTTTATTTTTTCAATTTTTAATTTTTTATTATTAATTCAACAATTAGAAACAGTCTGAGTAAAGTAAAAACCCTGAAGGCACTTGAAGCCCAACCGCCAAGTGTTTCATCAGAGAGCCAGCCAAGGTGATTACATGCACGTCCCACCCACACCCAAATAATCATTACGCTGGATGAAACATTCGATACAAATTCCCATGGAGCAACAATGAGGCATTTAATTACTGTGAGCTGGAGCCGCAGTGAGGGGGAACAGAGCATCATTTCAATTTGAGCCCGCACCAACAGTTGCCCCACCTCCTTCGCTCTAAAAACCTCCATGCCGCGTGTCCTGAAACTCATTTAGAAGTCAGAGACGTGAAATACCAGAGTCTCCTTCCAATCCCCGTGACCAATTAGCATATTTTTTTTGTATGTGTGAGAGTGTGTGAGGGAAGAGGGTTAACAGAGGGGAAACGGTGCATAATCACAACTAAAATCATTTTAGCTTGAGGACGGGGCAATTTGACATTTTAATACCAAGTGTCATTGGTGGCTCCTTAAAGGCTGATGACGGCTGCAGCATTATCCTTGAGTTCACAGGCTGTTGACCAAGCATACTTGCTAACCTCGTTTGTTTTCTGCTTGGTATTTAGAGTTTGATGAGGCTGCTCTTTAGTGTGATCAATGCAGTTTGGGCTGCACTGTGTGTGTGACTGCAAATTAAAAGGTATTCAAAGTTCTACTACTACACAAAAAAAAAAAAGTAAAGATGCGACGTTGGAAAATTTGGTTGACGTGAATCTTACATTTTATTTCTGATTATTATCAAAGGTCAGCTTCTAAAATATATTTCTGAGGTCATGTGCGTTAACGTGTGTCAAAGAAAGTGTTTTATTTGTGACATAAATTTGTAAGTTTACATAGAGCAAACTTGCCAGTTTTAGATTAATTTTAGATTAATTTTGAGTGGTTCCAGTCATTGTACAAAACAACTAAATTAGACACAATTTTATTAATTAATATTCAGTCACTTTTTCCACTAAATAAATGCACCCAAATTACAATCTGCATTTTTCTTCAATCTTATGGAGTGACAAGCTACTGCAACAGAAGATTACTCATTTCTGTGGTTGGCACTGCAACCATGCAACTAAACTCTGAAATGAATTATAACCTGAGCAACAGCAAAAATAATGTCTGCAAACATCTCCTCTGATTATGATGCCTCTGACAAATCATCCTGGGTAACACGTTCCACTACTTGTGAAAGAGTTAAGAATAGATCACTGCGGATGTGTCAGTTGCTTCAGAAATCAATTATTCCAAGATGCAACTTACAACTGTCTGTTCGAATGGACAACAAAAGCTCGTCACGTATTTCGGGAGGATACAGTCTGTAAAAAACATTTACCATAAAAACCATATATTCACAACATATTAACCAATTACTATTATATCCTTCCAAGTGAGTAACTGAGGAGCCCAGAGCAGCAGGGGCCCATCGTCACCAATTTAAATCCATGAGGGAAATGAAACACCATCTTATTTGAAGCAGTCAAGATGTTCTCACACATCTAATGTCGACCTTTTGTGCTCTTTTTTTTTTTTTTTTTTACCTAATAACAATGAGCTGATTATTGCTGCATGTCACTGTGACTCCATTAATTTACATCTGTCACGTTCTATGCAGTTTAATAAATTACTATGTTAATTTTGCTTATATTTTACAGAGCCAGAATAACAGAAAGGATGTCTGAGTGACATGAATAAAAGGAACTGTCTAGACATTTTTTGAAATCTTCAAGTATGAAGAAAGAGAAAATATTTTATGGATAGATTTTCTTCTGTAGAGAGATGTGGTTGCATTGTTACTCAAGTTTAATATATGCTGTAGTGGCTTTAACATTTGTTTAGTAAGGAGGCAACAAGATCTTGTGACACAAGATGTCGAAACATTGAAACAATATTTCTCGGCAAAAGAAATTCCCTCTCCCGAACCGCTCTGAATTTGCTGACAATGAGTGATTTTATGTATTTAAGGGAGTCCTTAATACCAAACTATTATTAATTTGGTACTATATTATATTATTATTATTATTATTATTATATTAACATGTTATAATGTAAGATTACAGTTATATTTCAGATCAGCCTTCAACACCACAAACCCAAACGTCCTC
Source organism: Poeciliopsis turneri (assembly GCA_922788865.1). Lineage (NCBI taxonomy): Eukaryota > Metazoa > Chordata > Actinopteri > Cyprinodontiformes > Poeciliidae > Poeciliopsis > Poeciliopsis turneri. The sequence continues at coordinate 774,809 of CAKLNU010000082.1, read as the reverse complement.
CACCAGAAGCTCTCCCAGTTCACAGTCAGTGGATCATCAGCTTCCTGACTGACCAGCAGCAACAGGTGAAAAGCATCTTCTCCCAAACAAGAGCCAATAACACTGGCGCCCCCCCAGCAGTTTTCTCTAACTTCTCCTGTTCTCTATTTACATAAATTACTCAGGATGTAACTCTTGAAATTTTCAGATGATATCACTATTATCAGTCCCCTCCAGGACAGTGACGGTTAACTGGTGCTGTCACATTCTTTGCAAACCCCACACATCCTGGACACAAAGTAATATTTTACTTCAGGTCTGTGCTACAGAGCATTATTTGGTAAAAAATAAATAAATAAATAAAAAATCAGCCACCACAGTTTCTCTGATAAACAGTAAAAATATTACAAATATTAAAACTTAAATATCTTAGAATATGAAACATTTTCAACCAAACCCTCATGTTAAAAACAGAACTTTGCACTTTCTCTAAAACGAAACGCTGACATATTGAGAAAGTTCTGAACAATTTGTTCCATTCATCCATAACAGTGAGCAGACAATGAGTGGTAAGCTGTTGACAATGCTGAAGTCAGCTTCACTTTAGAGTTAAATTTTGAGTTGGGTCTTTACATTTCATGTAGAATGCTAGACAATACAAACAATTTGTAATATTTTAAAAGTATTGCACCTGGCTAACTGTTAGCCGCTAGCAATGCTGACGTTACTGGTTTAGATTCCTATTGGAGCGACAATAAAGGGCTATTTCTCAGTTTTTTATAGCGTCTCAAGAGTACATGTATTATCTTTAGGTTATAATACCAAAAGAAAAAAATCTAAACTGGATAATTCTAAACTTATAGGTTCAGTAAAATACAACTTGTAGATCTAATTAGTAAAATTTATGAAAAAGGGGGATTCTCATTTATTTATTTATTTTTATTTATTTATTTATTTTTTCTAACATATTGCTAAAATCTTGTCTTATCCTCATGGACCCTATATTGTTTATTGTATCATATCATGAGCTTGATGTATTGTTATACCTATAGGGTTAACTGTTATTTTCTTGTACTTAACTTATGGAAACTTGAGTTTGCATAATTTGTTTTCTGTTTAATAACTGCAAAATGATCACATCTGAAAAATTAGTGCAGAGAACATAACATAACACAGTCCTTTGTGAGGGAAAAATAACTAAGACAAGTTTAGCCAGTTGAACATCTTAACTTTCCATGACCTCTTTAGACTTTAATAAATCAGTACGGCTCCACCAGAACACCAGACAGATAATATGCAAGCAGAATATTCTGTCTCCCTGCCTGCCTGGACATATAGAATATTTTATCTTGCACTGGTAAAACAGTGAGAAATGAGTAAATAGGAAATTATTAGGTTAATGTAAAAACTTCTCAGCTGATACATTGCTTAAAATTAAAGCTAGATATGCGCTGTAAATTGTTAAAAATTTTTGTCCATCTGTATTGTAATTTTTCCCATCAAGGCGACTCTGAAGAGAGCAAACCCGACTAATGTGGAGGATGCACATCTGCACCTTCCATGGTGGATCTGCAGGGGCACTTTAAAGGCTTAAGCCCATTTCTGTCAGCATTGTAATGCCTGGGGAGCTGAAGCAAAGCAGAGAGTGAGGCGAGCCAAGAATGTTTATCTTGATCCATATTCTCACATTGATCAATCCCTGGTGGAAGTGCGGCTCACCAGAGACAATAATGACCCTGATCCGGGCACTCGGCATGTCTCTGTTTTGTTAAGTTCCCCGCGTTATCGATCCAGTGGGGCTCTTGAGTGCTGCTTGGATTCACTCCCAGGCCATCTCTCCTCAGCACACAGCAGTGACCAGGCACAAAGAAGGCTCAATTAGCACCGGCTCTGCGTTGTCTGCTCCCCCACCTTCAAAATCACTCCGTCAACTGGTAGAAAGGGGAGGAAGGAAGACAGGATAGGAAAGCTAGAGAAAAAGAGAGAGAAATTGAACGACTGAGGAGAAGGGGAAGCGCTGACCGTGTTACCTGGGACACAGGAGCAATGCCAAGGTTTTACCTCAAATCAGGACTCGGAAGCAGTGGCTGCGCCTTATGTTAATGACGCTGCCTCTGCAGGAAAGCATACAAAACAACCCGGCTGCAACGACACACAGAGGAACACAAGAGACAATTTCCTGCACAGGCTGCAAGTGCACACAAAAAAAAAAGTGGCAAACTGACTCCAGGAGACGGAAGAATTTCACTAGACCTCGAATTAACCCCACCACATCGCCACAGTAGGCAGGGTATCCTAAAGTGTCTGCCGGTGGCTCTGGGTGATAACAGCACAGTAAAACTGACATGTGGTGGAATAATTCTCCGCTGATTCTGGTGAGGCGGTGTGAGGTCTCTGGGCTGCCAAGACGCCCTGTGATCCTAACCGAACCTGGCATGTGCCGTTAATGTTGCAGACATGTTGTCAGCTGATTTGGGCAAGGTGGCGGAGAGACATTATTGGCTCATACGGGAGGGTGAATCATAAGCAAAGTAAAAAAAAAAACAAAAAAAAAACACTAAAATGGTGCTCATATGTGCTGGGGACTTAAGCCTTCAAACGCAATCTTAAGGATCCAACCTTTGAGTCAGGTCCAAACCGTTTTCTATCCACACAAACAATAAAAATGCATGAAATGTCCTCAACCTCCCAGCCCACCGAAGCCCCGCTCTTCTTATCCCCTGCAGCCTTGGCGTCACTCTGCGCCGGGGCCAGAGATAAACCACTCAAGACGATGAGGATGATAATGGCAGACGCCGCAGCGCCTCAAAATTCAATCAGCGCCTGGACGTCAATGCGGATGAGTGTAAAAGTGAAATATGTTCGCCAGCGTGTGTTAAAAGATGCCACACAGGGCTCAGAGAAACAACAGCGAGAGATGTGGAGGGCCATGAGGGAAAAAGGAAAAGAAAGGGAGAGAGAAAGAGAGGGGGAGCGAGAGAAAAATGAATATAATGTGTTTCAACTGCTCTGCTTCCCAGCACAATCCCACTGGCATTTTGAGCAGCGCTACTTTAACCACAGACTTTGAATAAATTACCCTTTTGAACTCAGGGTGATTGCAAATGTGCCCCGGTTTCTTTTGAGACATGTCTGGCACTAACCCTCAGCCAGCCTTGTCACAAAGGCCCCTTCACTGCCTGTCCCTCCCTCCCTTCTACAGTACTTACAGGGCATACACACAGACAGGCATAACATAATAAAACTTTTAATTTCCTGTAATTGCTGATGAATTTTCTATTTCTTTCCCAGCTACAAAAGGTGTATTTCCACAGCGAGAAGCTTTTTCCAGGATCCAGGGTGAAATTCTGGGACCATTTCACCCTTTTGGTTTGAGAGCAGGAACCAGAGCCAAATCAAGACTGCCAGGGTACAAACAGGGCCAGGTAGAGAGGTAGCACATTTTTTTTTAAAAGAAATTTCACTTCACCTCATAGTTACGCCCTGAAATTGCCCTGTGTGTCTTTAAGAAGCTCCTGCTTTTTCCAACAATCCTTTATCAGAACAATGCTTCTCCATGCTGTAGGTTGATGTTTACAATCGTTCACAGGAATGTTGTAGTTTGAATGATAAACTCAACACTTCCTTCTGAGGTTTGTTCATTTCTGCTGCCACTAGTCTGATGGAGCTATGTGGGGGAGGGGTGATCTGTGGGGTAGGAGGACTGAATCTCCAAGGAGTCGCTTTGTGGAAATAGGCTGCGCCTTTCTTTGTCCTTAAGAAAAATCCAAATCCAAACATCATTTTCTTGATACTTTTTTATTTTAATTTTATTAATTACAATGATAGCCATGGGAGGCTCAAGGGTTTGTTAATCAAATCACTGGTCAAAGCAGTGATTTGTGTCTGATGGAAAATGACATTATAATATACTATAAAGCTCAAAAAAGTCAATTTTGCATAATTTATTTTCTCTCCCCCAACACCCAGTGGATACATATTTCAACAATATGTGAAAAAAATAAAAATAATAAAGAAAAGATGAATTGGTCTGATTTTAATTGAAAGTAGAAGTAATTTATGTGATCGGTTGACAGTCGGATCATACAGTGGAAATGCCCATAACTGATGAACAGAGTACAATAAAATGTTACACAAAGTTTCAACATAATTCACTTTTCTCCATTTTTTTTTCAAGGTGGTACGCTATATGAAGGAGTTATAAATTTATAGTTTCAAAAAGTTATAATTTCTCTCATTACCTTTCCTATGGTTTAAAGACATTTTAGGAATTTTGTGCCGATATTCAAAGCAAGGATAAATGCAGTGGCCGCTGAACCACTGCTGTTGCTAGCTGAGCTGACCGCTTACGTCCAGTCAGAGGGCAGAAAAAAAGACACATACAAATATTTTTAACACTGAGTGCAGAAAGTATAGAGGTTGTAGCTTAAACTGCAGTTTAAGTTAGAAGTGGCTCATATGTGAAGTGGTTGCCTGCAGGCTGGCTGCTGGAACAGCAGTTTGTTATTCTGGTGCCTTTAGAAACATTTAGAAAGGAAAAAACCTAAAGAATTTTGCGCAATAAATTCATTGGTATTGTTGTAGTAATCAATGTATAATTTAAGCAGCAGCAGAGGTAATTATTATTTTTTTTGGTTTGTTTGAAATTGAAGTAGTTTGTGTGAAAGATGTTTGCAATAAATACCAAGATAGTGCAATATTTTCACTCTCAAGATTTCACTGTAATAATTTGTCAAAAAATCTAAATAAAGGTGGAAGATAATATAGAGATTTGGGAGCTGCAGAAGGGAGGAAAGGAATTTCAGTGAGCAACATTAAGCAGGTTGAATAGGAGCCAGCGGGAGTGAGGCAATGTGTTCCCAAATGCTCATTATAACTCATGGCCCATACATTACTGTGACAATGTCCATTATTTATTAGACTCCACACTGGGAAAGAGCCCAGTTTTTATGACCACAGTCGCCTGACAGGCTGCAACCAAAATAAAAATAATCACCACTGTCACACACACGCAGACGCGCACAGATTGTTCGACACTTCTTAGTCATTGGCACTGAAAGTTCAGTGTGCAATCATTCCAGAGTGGTCAAATGACACCATGCTTTTATTGATTTCAACTTGTTTTTAGAGCAGAAAACTGGGAAGAGACAAGAATTAATTTGTTTCATCAGTCAGTCGGGGAGGAGTATGATAGCAAGCCAATCATTCACGACCGACCTCCAGCGCTGATGGAGCAGTAGTGGAGCTGCTGGGGGGGGGTTTGGGGTGCAGTCACCCCTAACTGATGTGTTTTACATATCCTGTCACTTTATTCTGCAAAAATATTGGGGCGTTGCTGAGCTCAAATGTGGAAGGTATCGCAATCCATCACCTGGAGAGCTCACTGGTGCTGGTGGGAGGGGGTTGAAATCTCATCTGGAGCCTTGTCACTGTTATCCCAGCCACCCGAGGGCCGTTTATGAGAGGCACTTCTCCAAGGCCGCCATCGCGGCGGAACTCATCTAGGCGCTCACATGACGCTGGCCAAAATGCAGCATCGCACCGCAGCACTGACAGACTATGCTAGCAAATACAGGCCTTTGACAAACAGTTTAAAGGAAGCTACTCAGTAAGGGAAGCAGTTTCAATTTCCCAAAATATTCACTGAATGACCTCCACAAAAAACTTGCACATTTGTGCAAGTTTGCATTAACATGAAAATAATTTTTCAGTTGTTTGTTACCTGCAAAAGTGATTCAGAGAGACTTTTTTTTTCATCAGTTAAATAATTTTTACTTGTTTTTCATTTATAAAACTTGAATATTTTTTTTTTTTTATCAGAGCATTTTCAATTTGTATTACAATCTACATTAGCAACAACCTGACAAGTTTTTACAGTGTCATAGCTTAGCTTGGAAATCAACTAAATCTACAACAATTCTAAAAAACAGGACACTATCAAAAATGGAAACTAAAAACTGTACTGTATTAGATAAGGATGAGAAAAAATAACACACCTTCATGCCATTTAGCAGGAATCTGGCAAGATAGACGATATATGTCTGACAATAATGTAGTGGAGGTGGATACAATTACGTTTTTATGCTTCTCTAATTTTAAGGTTGTCCTAATGCCAGAAAAATATTGAAATCGCTTCCTTTAGGTGTTCATAAATATGAAATAATTTCATTTATATAAAATAATATTTAAGGAATCTGCCTGAGTGAAGAATTACCACACATGTCTGTTTCTTTGCTAAAGCTCCCTTCCTGTCTGTCTGTTCTTTCTCTTCCAACAAGAGGTCAAATCTATCTGGTTTTACAGTGACTAAAAAGCCACAAATCCAAATTCATGTTTGTTATTTAATGCTATGCTTTTTATTATCCCTCAGCATGTTAGGGTTTAAACGAGAGAGGATCAAATGCAGTTCAAGCACAACAAATTCTGTGAAATGGCCTTTTAGTGTAGAATCAATACGAACATATGTGAAGCAAATGCTAAGTTTAGTGTCACCGTTGGACAGCAGTGCTTTAGTAACAAGCCATGTGAGCAAACTATTAACACCGAAGAGTAACACATTAACCACTATGATTTATAGATGCAAGTTTTAAAAATATACACCCCTTCATATTTGAGGCTCCAGCTAATCATTCACACTTTTTGTATTGTTATTGTACATTATATATTACATTGTGCCATTTTACTGCAACAAGGTCTCATCACACCCCTCACATTAATATAATAAATAAATAAAAGATGCATAGCATTGTCTAATTTCTTTTTGTTTCAGACCAAAAAAAAATCTGTTATTACTGGTATAATAATGTTTTTATTTCATTCACAGAAATCTATAATTTACATTCATAAAAGTTAGCAGGAGTTTTCAAGTGCTAGATAAGCTCCTCTCATAGTAGAGTAAAACAAAGTGGACAGCCCACTATGAGGTCTAAATTAGTCAGGGTATCATCTCTGGTTACCAGCCTGCTTCTCTTAGGCTACGAGCAACAGCTGCAGGAGCGGCAACACCACGTTACTCTGTCCTCTACATTGCAGTCCAACTTGGATAAAATACGGTGAAAAATGTTTAAACTTCCCATGATTTCAGCATGTTTTGGTTCCAAGGAGCCAGACTATATTGTAATCTTCTAAGGTGGTCATAACACAAAACTGTCAAAGTTTTCTTATCTTTGATTGCTTATGAAAAATCAACCAAAGTCCAAATAAAAGCGATCTATTTGGACTTTGGTTGATTTTTCACAATTTTTTTCTCCAGTCTGACCATCACAGCATCTTTGCAATTAGTACTTGAAGAGAAAGTGGCCAAGTGCAGAGTGGGCAATAATAATCTAACTACCATAGATTAAACGTATCTGAAAGTCAGGACCTTAAAAACTTTAAATAAGACGCTATTTTATGTCTGCCGTCTGTTGTCTTCTGAGTTTTTCATGGAATGAATGCAGAGAGGGGAAAAATTATGCCCCTGTGACAAGTAATGTTTATAATAAGGAACTGCCTAAAGATAGGTTCTTTGCTAAGTCGTCTGTTGCGCAGACACAACACAGGTTTTTTTCTATTTTCCTCTTTGGTGCGTCAGCATTGGGTGGCTCGATTTCCCTGAAAAAGCTCAAGAACTGCTGAGAAACATTTCAAAGCAGCCCGACTCCTTGGAAACAAACATTGCATTTATTAATTTGGTAATATCTAGTGTTTGGCTACTGCACATCCCTTTCACATCTGTGCATCCCAAGTGAAAGTGGTCAATGTGTAGATGTCCGCTGACAAGAGGTCCATACAGGTCCTTATTACGCCTCGGTACCATGATGTGGCTACAATGCAACCACTGGCCTTGAACAAGCTATCCTTTCAAGCAAATCTAGCTAAGTGTACTGCGGATGTTTTGGAGTAATGAGGAATTTGGGTGATTTTTGCTGACTAGGCATTTATGGATGGTGAGAGGGATGGCTTATGATGGTGTGCTTAAGAGCTATGGCTGGGGGAGGAGGGGTGGTCACAGGGGGGAGATTAGGCTGAGGGGCAATGAAGGAAAACCCAAATCCATCTCCATCTCAGAACCATCCTAAAGCAGATTACTCACTTCAGCGGCAGAGGAAGAGAGAGAGCGAGAGAGAGAGAGAGAGAGAGAGAGGGGGCAGCAGATGAACGAGGAGGCAGTGAACGAGAGAGCAATTAGCCTAGATGCAATTTCGGCACAGTCCCCTGACTTGATATTTGACCTTTAGTAAGAGTCTCGCCAAATATCGCCCGCGAAGCGCCGACAGACCATATGGCAAAGTGCTGCTGGAGGCTGAGATCAGTGCGACTCGCAGCCTCTGTATGGTAATGGGAGGGAATGTAATTACAGCGCACTATTCCTGTAGGACGTATATTTCGCCAGCCCGCAATAGGAGTGGCTTTGCATTAAGTGGGCAATGAAATGGAATGGACCCGGTATTTCTGAGCCTGAACTGAAAAATGACTCTTTATGAGCCAGTCATGATAGAGAAAGAGAATACTTTGTTAAAAAAAAAAAAAAAAAAGTAAAAAATCCTGAAATCCAAGCTAAGAAAGAAAGCAGCTGAACCACAATAATTAATGTCACAGCAGAAATGTGTCAGTCGCTGGCATTGGCAGAACCCCTGCTGAGTCAGATGCGCCACAGTTAGGAGAACAGGTTTAAAGCCAGAGATAAGAGAGGACAAAATGCATGCAGGCACCAACCAGTATGACTCAAAAAACCCCTAAAACTTAGACATCAACAGGATAATTAACAAATGAGGGTGTAAACAGGTCCTTTACAAAAGATATACATGACCTTTAAGAGTTTTGCTCGAGTTTTGCATTGGTGAAGATTGTTGGCATATTATTTTTCATATGCCATATTAACTAATATCTGTTCTTATTAGTACATTCAAATTGAATGCAGTTTCTGTTATAATTATCTATGAATATGAATATTAATATGTAGAGAATATGCTCTGCAATTCCATTATTTACCTCCAACATAAATAGATAATTTGGTAACAGCTAGTGTTTAGCTACTGCATTCATTGCCTACATTTCCCTTAGGTAGCTTAACATGACATTATTGATAAACTTTTCTCAATTAAATTTCACATTCCCCTCAAAATCTTTTGGCATCCCCAGGAAAAGGGGATAAAAAGCCCCAAAAATAAAATTATCTTCTACTTCACTAGAATAATCCCACACACACAAAAAAAATCAAACCTTCAATTTCGCTACATTTATCCAGTGAAGATAGCAATATATTGAGAGGATTTTTTCAAATAAATCAGCAGTTCAGTATTTAACATTTATTAACAAATGTAAATGGAGGATTTTTGTCATTTACACTTCACTGTACAGAACTTTTTAATTAGAAATCCATGTCTTTATGCTTTTCTGGTGTCGGTACATGACAGGGAGGCCCATTTTTCCGAGTTCTCTTATTTTTTCCACTTTTTTCAAAGTGGAAAAAATAAGAGAACATGATATTCAAGTCACATCTATATCCATTCACCTGTACAAATTGGGGATATTGCTAAAAAAAAAAAAAGCACATAGCTAAACAAGCCCACAATCTGGGAAACTGAGCAGGAAAAAAAAAAGAATAAAAAACACATTTTCAGACATTTTTAGACATCTTTTTCATAATTAGCAACTGTTGAGAGTCTCATATTAATCATTTAGTACTAGTGCAAAATAGGTAGAGAATATATGCATTTCAAATGTTACATTTTTTATATATTTTTCTATTCATCTGACATATTTCAGTGCTTCTTTTATTATTATTATTCTTTAAGAGTCAGTCATAACAAAAGAACAGATGGGATGTGTGTGCCTTTCAGTTTTCAGACCAAGATCCGTCTCTCTCTGGAGACAACAAAGTAGAAAAAGCAACTCAACTACTCTGCTAACTTTCTTCTTATGCTAAACCTTCTGTGCAAATATAAAACACATATGAGAGGCAGTGTATGTAAACACCAAGCTCCTCACATCACACACACACGCACACACGCACACACACACACCCACACATGCCCATGCACACAATATTTGCCCGGTAACAAAGCCTGAGCCTTTTCTGCTCTACTTACATTCACAAAGAAGTCCCATTTAACACTGAAAAATGCTTAGTAACTGTGCTAAATTATTATGTGTGAAAAACATTACCTTACCTTAAATAGGATTTTTAAAGGCTTTTAATATTTCTCAACCATAAGAAGTTGTTTAGTATTACTGTGTTTCTTATGATGCGCAATCAAAAATATTTTACAAATGGTTTATTGACATACCAAATTATAATGAGGTTTTTAGAATATTTAATGTGAGAAAATGAGATTGTGTTTTCTTCCTGATCTTAATTTTTACCAGAAAAAAATTAGCATCCATCGATCTGGACTGCACAAGCAGCTGCTACCCTGCTACTAAGTGACCATCGTTTTTTTTTTTTTTTTTCAAATTGCTGTTGTGGCGAAGATTTTTTTTTTTTTTCACCAGCCAACCTTGAAGATAGAATCACAAGTCTAGAGACCAATGGATGTTCATTGAGAAGTGATACAATAAGATCCAAACCCTCCTAAGTTATTGAACATAATCTGCTAAGGTATTATTTTTTTTTTTTTGATACTCTGAGACATCCACTGAAAACTTTCCATTCTCCTCTCCTTTCTTCCTCTCTCAAATTATCCCCCTTAAACTATTGTTAGACCTTGAAACAATTGCTCCTACTTGTGAGAGAGCAGTATTTTATTTTATTTTATGAAATTACATATTTAACCACTGGTTGGCAGCAGAGCAAATGCAGGGGTCAGAGTGTCTCTTTGTTCCCTTTTGCATCATTGCATATAAATATAATATACGACGAAACAGTCTGGATAAGCCACACATACATACCCAACACACTTTACAATAAATAAAATGAATCTTAAGCTTTTCCAGATGAAAGTGAGTTTTTCGATTATGCAAAAGATCTGCAGTGAAGCGTAAAAATGGATAAAAATATTTAGCTCTGATTAAGGCTGCAGCTGGTTCAAAGACTTTCACTTTGAACCAGCTTCTGTGAGAAAGTCTTCTCACAGAAGACTTTCACTGCTCACAATCAATTTTTTTTTTTTTTTTGTAGAAGTTTTTCTACAGGAATATTCACAGGTGAAAGGTCACTCAGTGGCAGTTTTTCTGGGGAAACCACAAGATTTGGGGATTTGCCGTCAATTTTAAAAATGAAGTAGGAATATCCTTCATGTAGGTAATGTCTGCATCCAACCTGTGTTGTTTAAAAGATATTTATGTTACAAATATTTTAAAATAAATTGCAGCATTATTCCAGATGATTTAATTAGTTACCTAAAATTCAGACCCATATGAATGGAGGCTGGAAGAAATCAAAGGATCACCTTTAAATTCAAATATTTTTTTGTAAATGAAACAGAGTGTGGAGGTCTTTCAATTTCCAAGACAGACGATTAGGGCAGCGTGAGCAGGAAGGAAGAAAGGTGTTCCAGGAGAGGCGCAAGGGAGGAGGAGTTTGGCTACCTGAGGGATCCGGTCTGGAAATCCCCAATCTCCCAGCCAAGTCGCAGCTCTTTGAACAGCGAAAGTCGTCAGCCAGCACAACGACATGTGGGTGTAACGAAGCGAGGGCAAAGCGAGGCAACATGCTGCCAGTTCTCTGAAATGTTAAATTGAAATGCAAAGTAGGAGCGGGTCGTCTTGTTTAGAGCAGATTTCTTAGCATCTGTGTGGGAGTCCTAAAACTTGGAGGGTCCACACGCAAATCTCTGCATATTTAGAGTAAATCAACATAATATTTAGGTTAGGATTGGAAGATACACACAGCTGAAGTGGAGTTTAATTTTGTTCAGGTAAATGAGAGATAAAGCAATCTGTTCTTGAAATACGGCGAATAACAAAAGCTCCATTTCAGGAAATTAAATTTTAAAGCACACAAAATATTAGCTTTCACTAAGTGTCACGGTTTTCAGTCAGGCTTCTGCATCACAATAGTTATAGCAGAATTATTAGCATCATTATTATTATGTGTATAAGAAGTAGATGATAATTAAAAATGTGTGTCTAACTAACAAGAAGTAATCAAAGTTTAAGAATTAGTTGATATTAAGTTAAAGGCCCAATATCTGGTTGCCTTCGCTTAGTTTAAGCTACTACTTAAACTAAGCATTATCCTAAATGCCCTTGACTTATGTTTTGTTTGACTAGTGGTTTATTATAAAAGCTTACGATTATAATATCGAGGTTAAGCACTGTGAAAAGCAAAGATTTAATGACGTAAAAAAGATGTGACTGTATTGGTTTTTACGCAGTTTTACCTTCAAATCAAACAGAAATAAATATTTCTTCTGGCACAATTGCCCTTTGTTGACAGTCAACAGACAGGAAATGGGCAAAGAAAGAAGGGATGAAAACATGCAGCCAGTGTCAGGACTCAAACCCACCTTTAGCTGCTACTTTTCCACTACATCTTTATCAAACTGTAAATCTGACTGGAAGTTCATCACAGTTTATCAGGAACACAACCATTTGTCACAGCTTGCGGTTTAACTCCATACCCACCCTGTTGCCTGACCTGATGGATTATTTTGTGATTCTTTTATTTATTTATTTATTTTATTATTATTTTTTTGAGTTTTTATAATTTTAAACAACATGTTCATCAACATCCTTTTCTGGCAGACAGCTTTAGAGAAACCTTCAGGACCAATCCAGTGGGTTCACCTGACTACATTTCCTCAGTGCGGGTTACCCTTTGTCTGGTGAAAACTTCATGTTTTGCCTCAGTAAAAACACTTAAACACATAAAGCGCCCATGTACAGTGTCCGGGACACACGAATGGGAAAAAAAAAACAAGCACACAGAATGAGCTGCAATTTTGTTCTTGCTAGAACCACAAACGACAATGTGCTTCATTGGGATTTTATGGAGCACACCAAGACAAAGTAGTGTTGTTTCGTGGAAGTGAAATTGCACGGTTTTCATTTTTTTAAACATAAAATTCCCCAAAATTTGTATGGATTTTTTCGTCCTTGGCTAATCTTAAAAAGTTAAACACATTGATGGATTTCCTCTTACAGCACACACAAACCAAGAGATTTACAACTTTAGGGAAACACTTGGAAACCAGGACCAACTCAATGTTCCCAATATCAAAGTTTTTCATTTTCTGCTCTACTCAGTTTTGGGGTTTTCAGTGAAACTTAGCATACTGCTATATGCTGAATCTGAACTGTTTTGTCAATTTTAAACCTTTTTTCACATTGAAATACAAAGTGGTGATAATGTTGAATGAATAAGTAATTGCAGAATCCTAAAATAGTTACTTATTGAGAAATAAGTAAGAAAGCCAGCTAATATAAACTGTAAAGCACAATATTCTCACTCAGTTTCTGATGAAGCTGAAATACAAAGCAAAACTTGGATCAACAATTTAATACAGAGCTCGCCCAAGAAGACTCCCACACTGCCAAGTCATTGCTGCTCAACAATAATCAGACAGGGAAACTGGTCACAGTTTGAAAAGACACAAGCTGCCCTCTGAACTGATTGAAATTACTTCTCTCCCCTGTACAGAATGCCTCAGACAGTGCATTTAAGGAATGTCAACAAACTGCGGACGCCGCAGTGGTCGAACAGCTGAACGAGGGGAGAATCTCCTGCCGCTGTAGTCAAGAGGGAAAAAAATTAATCCACCTGATTGTGGCATTATAAATCCTATCCTTTGCCTGAGGACCACAGGGTGACTTCACACCTCTATGACACACTTGAACCTCAGGGCATCTCAGAAAACAAAAAAAAAAAAGAAGGAATATCTTTCTGGGCATGGTGTCAGATGCTCATCATGAAATATTCATAACCTGAGACCAGAGCCACAAAAGACGAGGTGGCAGCCTGAGAGGATTTGACTTGCAGAAATGGAGGTGCTTAAACCGCATTGACCAGTTTCTCTCATCACAACTTGTCAGTCACAAATTCACCTCATCCACGTCACTATTTCCAGACCGAATGCCACGGAGCCGCCTGTCGTTTGTTCTCTTTTAACTTAAACACTCAAACAACTGACTAAAACACCGAGAAAAGAAAGAATAAAGAAGAATTTGATTATATATGAGAGCTCCAGTTTAACTGCGAAAATTCAATAATGTGTTAAAAAAAAATCATCCCTATTTTTTGAACACATGTATTGTATGGAGGTAAGGTATAGAGATATTAAGAGTATGCTGACCAGAATAAATGTTGCAGACAGAAAAAAATATTATTTAGAAGAAACATATTGCGCAATTAAACACAACCCAGAATAACATAGTTCTATGTATTTACGTCTGTTCTATCTTCTTAAAACCCAGGGATTAATACAAAGTCAACACTTTGATAGAGTAGGCTTGGTCTCCTTCGAAACTGTTTTATCAATTGCCATAATAAACTAAACTTGACTGCATTGTTTCATAGCTAGAATTGAATTTGAATATGTATTTTTGACTTATATCTATATGAATGGATCAAACAGACTGCATATTTCTGCAAATAAAATGAGACTCTGTTTTGTAAATAAATTTACATTTATTGTGAATTGGTGCTATATAAATACACTGCGATTCTCCTATGCACCAGCACACACAGTTAATAGAGGTTGTAACAGTCTATTTTTAATAGGTCATATTAGTAAACAAACTTTCTTTCGCTTTCCCTGGTCATTTTAAGCTTTTGGATATTTCCTCCTTCTAACTAAGAAAATCGTGAGTCTGTTTTTAACCAAAACAGTTTTCAGAGAAAAGATGCAGCACACGGCTATGATATTGCGAACAATAGTCAACAAACTCGATCAATGACAGCTTTAAGACAATGTTAAATTTTGTAGCCATACAAAGCTTGCATTTTACACGAAATATTAAAAGTCAGAAGCCTAATGTCTTTATTGATTTTGTTATTTACAGCATGTTAATAAAAGTCCCCAATAAACATAAAAAGGAACAAAGCAGGGATATTATTGTCTAATAAAACACGTTTTTTGACCTTTGTTTGAAATAAAGGAATATTTTTCATTGTAGCATAAATGCAACCCAAAGTATTTTGCTCTACACAGTCATCATCTCCTGATTTCCTACACGTGATATAATTGCATACAATTATAAACATAAAGATTGCAGTTTTGCAGCCTGGTTGCTGATAAATCAAATATCTGAATGAATGTAGTCTATGCAGGCAAAGATCTGCAGCTGTAATTTAGGCTTATGCTTAAGACATCAGAAAAGACTAATATGAATAATATATTTACATTCTGGTCTTTATCTGCACAAACAATGTACACCTTTTGTGCCCTCAAAATTGGATAAAACCTATGAGTTTAATTCTCATGAATTAAACAGATTGGTTTAATTCACAAGGTTTGAGTCTAAAACAGCACTGCCAGGCTTTTAGCATTATCTCTTCTCTGATACAGTTTGCAAACATTATAGAAAATTGTTTTGTGAGTATTTATGTTGCGTTGTAGCTATCACCACAAGCGTCCAACTCTCAAAAACCAGAGCTGTTTGTGTGAAGTGCTAGTGGTTTTGCAATAAGTAACATCAGCCATAACCATGTCTTCCTGTGACTGTCCCTGATGTTGCTGCAAGAGATCTTTGTAACCTGCAAATAGATGATCAAGAGCCTGTAAAATGCTATTGCTGTTATTCTGCATAGTTTAAATGTTTTGATTGTAGTTACCATTTCTAGTAATAAGAATCATAATCCCACCGTGTTACGCTAAATATCAAGAGCTTCATTAAGAAAAGCTAATAAATGAATTCTGAGAGCTATTCTTAAAGTGTTTGTGGCCCTTTAAGGCGCACCATGGAATTGAATAATTTTGTCTTCATAATGTCGTAGTATATATATCATTGTCTGACGACACTTACCTGATCAAACCCTGTCTACCCTAAAACTATTTAAGATCTTGCAGTCATAGATGCTGACAAACAGAGAATCTGAAAAGCCTGAGCTATAGACAGAGTCCAGTTAGTCCCTTTTAGATTACTGTAGAAACACAATGAAAGGGGGAATAGGGATACAGAGCAAGTACAATAATACTCTGTCCATTTCAACATCACACAAGCAAGGCTTATTATTTACACAGATTCATATAAAAAATATGCATTTGTTTATGCTTCCTTCCCTCCCTCAACAAAATGTTGAACATGTCTTGGAATGAATGGGAATCCTGCCGGAAGCTTTTGGTTATCTCTGCTTTGTGGCCAGTGCAATACGGATCCACTTCCAACGGTACGACGGACAAAAGTTAAATGAGCAGTAAATACAAACTTGATAAGATTCAATTAATCTCTCAACAATAATTAAGTCTGATTCAGTGAGTTTTGATTTAATAGAATACAATAGGATGTGATACAATCAGTTCGGATAACGCAAGAGAATAGTGCTTTGTGACTTACACAGCACAATTAGTAGAAACAGAACATTTCTCAAGAAAGCCTTGTTCTATAATACCTTTACATAAACCACATTGCTCTCAATAATCGGACACGTTGCTGTCTCAAAAACAGAAACCGAGGGCACAAAATACACTGGTCAGCATTGTTTTTATATTTTATACCAGTTGCTATAAAATAAATTGTTTCTTTGGGAACATTTGTGAATTGCTCTGCATTAGACTGATGAGGTTCAAATGTACTAAGTGAACTACGAATTCAAGATAAAGAAACATGTCAAGGTTAAATGCTTTGGGAATTAGCCTTTTTGATTTCTATCAAGGTAATGTTTAATAAAATATTTATGACAATGATTTCAGCAAATTTGTCCTCCAAATAGCAAACACACCACCATATCGGTTATAAAGAACAATAAAGTCAATGTTTGGAAGGAGCCATCAAAAACCCTGATCTCAGTAAATCTGTGGGCAGAGGTGAAAAAGGTGTGAAAGCAAAAGAGACTACAAACCTCACTCACCTACACCAGTTGGGAACGTCCATCCATCCATCCATTCATCCATCCATTCATCCATCCATCCATCCATCCATCCATCCATCCATCCATCCATCCATCCATCCATCCATCCATCCAAGGATGATTTAGAGAGAGACCAATGGACCTGACTGTTATGCGGATACAAATTTCTGGTTTTTACTACATATGTACCTAGCAACAATGTCCAAAATATGTGAATGGATGCATGACTCGGACTTAAAGGTATTTACTAGTAAGATTGATACATAGAATTTTGCATCATTTCAACTCCTGATTTTCAATGGATATTGAATGAAGTTGATGTTTATTCAGTAAACTGATGTTAGCTTCACTCTCACACTTCCCAGTTGCAGTATATCTATAGCTTACTGTTGTCAAAATATGAAACAAAAAATAAAATACAAAAATCGTGGTGCAATACTCTGTGCATCTTTACTGAATATTTTCCTCTCAGACTTTCTTCTTTTTTTTTTATAGTCTCTCAATAATGACGAGATACCTTTTAACTTTGCAGCCCGCGTTAACATCTATAATTTATTCTTAACCATTTAAAATTTAAAGCGCCGCACATTAACGTCTTGCCACACCTGCTCCTTCACGCTGTCCACCCTCCACTGGGCTTTTTTTTCACCGCTGTCCCCGTCTCTCTCTTAGCTTCTCCTTATACTATAATGAAGACAATGACAACTCCTCCTTCTCTCCACTGAACCACGGATGTTAAATGAAACGATGGCAGAGAAGGCGATAGACCATATAATGTAAGGCCATCGTCCAGACGCCTTCAATTACGCTTTGGCCTTAATTGGTGGCCGTGGCAAGGATGAGGAATTCTTCATTGGTGTGCATTTGCGCCTTTCAAAGCTCAGCACTGGCCCAGAGACGACAGCGAGTCAGTGCAAATGAAAGCTGACAGAAAATCCACATGGTACAATCGGTCTAGGAGAAAAAGGGCATGACAGTGACTAAAGGGGACCTGGGCTCTGAAATAACTGGGGGTAGTTTGCAGGGCAAGATCTGTATAATTAAGCGGTCTGCATTGTTGTTCAGACGGCAAATTCCCTTTGTCTTGACAGGAGTGGGCCGTTGCCCTTTAGGCTGCGATGCATGGCGGTGTTCACCATCTCCTTTATTTTTTTTTTTTTTCCACACTCCTCCAGACCTGTGTGACCAAGTTAATTTTCAAATTTTAAGCTTGAATAAATCCAGTAAGTTAGAGATCCCTGGATCTTAAGGCCACATGTCCTTCAGAGTTTTTCCTTCACATTTTTTTTTATTTATTCTTCACCCCCTCTCCTTAGCCCACAGAGATTGACTTGGAGCAGCCGGTGTTATCTCCAGAGAGGCAAAGGTTGGTGAGGGGAGTTGGGGGGGAAGGCCACAGATTTGTCCTTATCTATTCTGAGCACACCTAAAACAAATTAGACCTGGCGGCCGCTGCTTATTTGGCTCCCCCACTCTCATTAAGGGGCTGAAATCCAGGCTATTTTCCTGGAGGTCCTGCCTCTCTGCCATTTTGGGTCTTGTCTTTTATCGCTACAGCGAAGGTTTCCAGACAGACATGCCGCCTTTTCATCTCAACCATTTCATGTAGTCAAACCAACCCTGCACAAATACCAAGACTGGCAGAGTGAGCGTCCCTCCCTATGCTGAGACACTGTTTTCCTACACATCGCTTGATGCTGGCCTTTGACATTTGTTAATTGAAAGAGCAATCTGTTCAGTCTCATCCTGGTCTCCCTTCGGCCTTACGCTGCAAGGAAATCGAAGCCTCTTTAGATGCAGCTGAATGTTTTTTACTCTGTCTTTGGAATGAGAACAAACGTCTTCAAATTCAATATTATACCGTATTGCATATAGAGCACAGTACCATACTGTACTTAGGAGTGGGCAACATGACAGGACTGAACTCTAAAAATGTTGATTATCTGCAATATCAGAAATATTGTGAAGGCCCAGGTAATTAAGACAGAGTTGCGTAATTTGATAAATTAGGAACGTCATGTTCTTTTTTACATATTTTGTGAAATTTATTGTTTTTTTATTTGGTCTTTTCTTTGAAGGCAATCTTAGCGATGTCATGTTTGTAAATGTTCCTAAAACATTTTACTTCGTAAAATACAGGTTAACAAATTAATAAGTAGATAAATAATTACTAATAATTTGCGCTTTTCACCTCATGACTCAACAATCATTTCCATCTCTACGTTTTTCTTACAGGAAAGTACAACAAAAGAAAGACTGTATTCGCCAGTGCAGATGCATGTCAAACTCAAACCATACATCACCAGTTAACAAGAGCTGCAACTGAGTGTTTGGTTCACACAATTAACTGCAATTGGAAGAAAATGTGTCTCAAGGCAAATTATCAGGAAGTCATATAGAAATAGAGAAGGGATGCTAATGTTAGCTTATAGTTGTTATAATCTTGAGCATTTTGTTCTTTATCCCTTAGCGTCAAATAAATACCTTTAATGTTGCAAACATTCTCTTTGTCTGACTGATGTTGGTTAAATTAAAATATGAATCTATTTTCAGATAAATAAATATACAATTAAAGAATAATCCATAAATGTCCTTTGGCTCAAATACCGAGGTATTTGATCATGTTTAGTACATAATAACTAAGAAAAAAATTAACCAGGGGTTATGATTTACTCTGCTGCTGGTTTTTTATGGAAAATCATCCATTAATATTATGAAGTATAGAACTTACTGTTATGTTATCAATGACACAGTAGTTTGCTTTTTAACATGATTTTATAGTTAATGTTACTTGGTGTTTTTTTAACATTGTTTTATCATAATGTAAAAAGAAATGGCACTCAGAACTTTATTATCTTTTAACCATCGTTGTTGTTGTCATCGTCATTGACATCATCATCATCAGTGCTCTTATATATTGTTAGCATACTTCTTTTTAAGGAACAAAATAATATGGCAAAAAACATTAAAGTAATTGTGAGAGTGGTTCTAGTTTTCGGACCCTTTAACCTGTTTATACCTGCTACACAAAGGATGCTGAGGGAGGCACACAAACAAATATTTACATAAACATATCCCACAGCCTTTGCCTTCCTCATCCATACGCAAACTGTACAAAGATTTACAAAATAAGATTTTAGGAAGTGATGATCCATCCAACTTTGCACATGCCGACAATTTGTAAACAAAAACAAATGAGTCATTTTTAACGGGTTTTTTTGGGGGTTTTTTTTTTCAAAATGTTTGCAATGCGTTATCTTGACTGTGTCAAAAAAGGAGAATGGTTGAGGTCATATTTCTAATTAAGGTATAATGTCACATTAACTGAATTCATGAATGAATAAATGTCAAATGCTTTCTTTCTCTAAAACATTGCACATTTTCTGACAGCTCTGTGTGAGCCGGTTATGGATTATGTTAGCACACGGTCGTATTCTGCAATGATCAGAAAAGCCCGGGTTACAAAGCCTACAAAATACTGGGTTAGAAACAGATAATCGGACTCACAGAACGTCAGTGTGGTTTGTATTTTCCTTCCATTACACTTTCCAAAATGCAAAGACGTATTTTTACTCTAGCAAGTTATAGCGATTTGTTAGCTTCTTTGACAATTTAAAAGTTAAGTTTGTCGTAAATAACTTAAGCAGCAAACAAAGAGAAAGTCTCCTCCTGTTCTCACATGAGTATAGCATTTGAATGTTAATGCGGGACCTTTGAGCCATCTGAGCTCGAGCTATGCAAAGGTAACTGCTCGGGAAATGTTAGGTTAGATGAGATTCATCTGCCAGACTAATCCATCCTGGAGCCTGAGAGCAGCAGCAGGAGCGGGAGTAGCAGCAGCGAGTCAGAGCAGGATCTGCTGCAGAACGGCATAGCGGTGACACGGGGCAATTCTCCAGGGCCTTGCATTAGCGCGCTAAATTAAAGGGGGTATTAGATTAAATTGGCTCTCCGATTTCAGGGGTGTGAGTAAAATTCTGATTTGCATTTTCCACCGCTGCTTAAGATATAATTAGTTCAGGGTGATTCCCATGTGGAAAACATTGACAGGCAAATCCAACTGGTTGCCGGTAGCTTATCGTCTCTTGCAAGGCAAAAAGGTACGCTCAGCTCATGATTGGTGTGTTACTCTGTGCTTGTGTACCTCTTCGCCTGTGTGAGTGGGAAAACAGGTGCAAGACAGGAAACATACTATTTGTGAGTTCTGTTAACTCTGCAGCTGAGGTTACTACATCACCTCGTTCCTCAGGTTTTCAACCAGATGACAAAAAAAATTCAGCAGTTATAAAATCAACACACTATTGATATTGGCAGGAAAATACAAACTAATGTACCTTGCAAAAATATTCAATATACAACTGGATATTTTTCCTTTTCGGGGTGCTACAATAAAAAAAATGAATGAATGAAAATATTTTATTTGGGTTTTCAGTGATAGATCAAAACAAAATAGTGTAAAATTGTAAAAAGGAAGAAAATGCATAGATAATGTTTTTCTTTGTTTTGTTTTTACAAATAAAGCTGAAAAGTGATGCACATATTTGTATTAACATTACTTGATTTAAGTCATGGAACTGTAGCTGTGGCTGTGTTCTTAGGGCTGTTGTCCTGCTGGAAGGTGAACCATCGCACCAGTTTTGATTTGCATTAAGGGTTTTCATTCAGATTTGCTCTGTGCTGAGTGTCTTCTCTCTTTCCATCGACCCGTCCCAGTCCCTTTTACAGAAAAGCATCCACACAGCATCACGCTGCCACCTCTACAGCGTTTGTCACCTTGTTGGATTGGTGTGTTCAGGGTGATGTGCAGTGTAGTTTTCAAGGTAGAGAGCCATGTTGTGGTAATTCTGCAGGTGTACCATACTATTTATTTTTCAGACCACTGATTGAACAGAGTTTTGAGAGACATTTGAAGCTTAGGAAATCGTTTTATATCCTAAATCTGCTCCAAACATCTCCCCCAACCTGTCCAATGTACTCATTTGTCTTTGTTATGCTGTTTGTTCCCTAATATTCTTTAACAAACCTCCAAGGTCTTTACAAACACAAACAAATTTACACTGAGAAACATTATAACTTCACACAATTAGACTGTCTTTACTAGCCAAGCAACGTCTGACGGTAATTATTTATAGGAGTAGCAGAGTACAGAGGGCTCAGTACAAATGTATGTCACACATATTCTACTGGTCTGTGTTGGTCCACCACACACAACCCAGTAAAACACTGAACACTTTATTTGCATTAACAGATCCCTTCGTGTTAAAAAATAAAACATATCTCTCAAGACTAACTCAGGAGCTTCCCTCCTCTGACAACTTTTGACTCAAAAGCATTTCCGTCGCCAAAGCCTCACCTGTAATTACAAACGCAGAGCCAAAAATAACAATTACTGCCGGAAAAGTCCATCCTATGAATTACTGAAGAAGGTGAAGAAGCTTTTAAAAGCAAGTGCAGGTTTGCTTAGAGGCTGCACACCCTTGCTAATTCCACCCTTCTTTGCAAATAGATGTTTTCCAGAAGCGAGTCTCCCCTCGGATGATAAACACGAATCCAGCTTCCTGCGCACCTGTTTTTGGGGGGCACCTGTTTGAACATGAAACTGACACATTTGGAGCATCCACATCCAGTCCACACTAAACCAAGGGCAGAATTGTTTTTCCACACTGTCCAAAAGCTACACGAGTTAAACTCAGTTTATCTCATAATGTATTAGAGACATTCAAAACCTGGACACTCTTGAGGTCACGCAAAATATGCAAGATTCTTTTAGGTTTTCACCTTTAAACTTATTTGAAAAAGGGAGACTCTGGTTATTGTCCCAACAATGTTTCTTGTATTAAAAGTCATTAAATGTAAATAAAATATTTCACATATTTCTAAAAAAAATTTTCAATTATATGGGAAGTCTACTTCTTCCCATATAACCTCTACAGGTTATAAGGTTATCTACAGTTTGTTAGATAACTAACATGCTTTTGTTTTCAGTGAGAAATATTTTTGGCCAAAATGAGAGCAACAATGACATCAGTAGCCAGAAAACATGATATAAGCTGAAAGCCTGAATGGTGAGCTTAGAATACTTTATATAAACAAATAAAGAGTGATATATTCAGATTAACTAAAAATAAAAGAAGTGAAAAATCTGGAATCAGTGTACAAAAGTTTGGTCTCTGTTTGACCAGTCCAACAGTTTTCTTACCTAAATAATTTTGGGCAAAAACAAATATTTACACCATCATTTTAAGAAGATAATTTTGTGCTTTTCACTTTTTTTTCTCTAAGATGTTCCTAAAGCCAATACAGCATCAAAAATACTATCTTTTTGGTTTTTCATGAATCCAATTGGGTTTTTCCAAAACTGTATTTTAAATAATCTCTGTTCAGAGTAAAATAAAATCTAGACAAGGTTGAATTAGTATAAAAAATAACGTTGACCACGAGATGGTCAAAAGCTGTAAAGACTTCTTGAAAACTCTAATACAACCCTTTGTTTGTGAATTAGACATCAACTTTACACCATAATGGACTGGAAATCAAATTTGGTTCCGGAATATCAATTTGACATAAGCTGCCCTGGACAGAAAGCCATCTAACCCATATCAAAAACTGTCAGTAACTGAGGTTTGGTTTTGAAATTGATTAACATGCATTTTAGTAACTGGCCCATTTTTTTTTTTGTCAATGAGGAGGTGAATAATCTGCCTTGTTTCAATATATTTTTGTTTTAGCCTAGCCCCTAAACATATGAAACGACCACAGCTTGTTTGTTCAACTTGAAAAATATAGTAGTTTTTGCTATTCAACAGAAGACAGATAGTTAGATTCTATAAAAAGAAAAGTTTTTTCTAAGCATCATCCTGTCAAACTGAGAGTTATATTTTCCACAGTTAGTAGCCATCCATAAAAAATAAAGTTGAATCTCTGAGTACCAACTCCTCTGGTCTTTTTTTTCTTTTCTTTTATGTTTTAGTTTTTCATCGAACCAGTTCCAGTGCTAAACTGGTGCTAGGCCTCACTCACTTAGCACCAGCTCTTTTTGCTTACACCTCTGCAAGTTCTGGCTGACACCAATAAAATGGAGGTTTCACAGCACTGACTCTTTTCTGGATCAGAGGAAAGAACAGGAGTTTGATGTAGGCCTAATGAAACCAACAACTAACCAACATTTTGTTCTTTGTCTAATTGTAAACAAACAACTGTAAAAACACAGAGTTTCTGCATTATGATATGAGCTCACTGTCTTACAGTTTCCTTCATTCTAACATTGAAAGGTTACATTTCACATAGTTACAGCCACTGTTTTCTGTTAAATTCTTCCACACAATTTTTAAGTCAGAAAAAAATAGCAATCTTTAAATATCGTCTGATCAGGTTGCAAACACCTCCTCTACTCTGCTGTGGTTTCCAGCACGCCTGTTGCTGATCAAAGATCACATGGGTGGGATTCTGAGATAATATTATTTGTGCAGGAAAACTGTCAGAATCCACGTTAAAAGCAGGAGAATGAAACATCTGCTGGATGAGATCTTTATAGTGATGTACTAATATAACACCAAACTGGTTATGTAGCAACAGAAAATCAAACCATTGTTGTTGTTGGTTTTTTTTGTAGAACTTGTTATTTACTAGCGTTTGTTGATCTAAAAATGTTAGATCAATGTTAGATCATATTCACAGGAAGTGAATATGATCAGCATCTCAATTTGGCTGCAATTTTAACTCATTTTCATTTGATCACTGGAAAGAAGTCAAAGCAGTAATTTGATATTAAATTAGTCTATATTATCTTAGAAAACCATGATAAAGAGATGGTGGCGAAAGTGAGCAAAGATTTTGACAAACTGATGTCATAAGTTCAGTTTTAACAAATGAATCCATAAATTCTATTTTTCCAAAAGTAGATTAGGCAACACTTTATGATTAACCCAGGTTTCCTCTCTGTGTAATCACTTAATTAATGAGCAAATTATCGGAGCCTCAGGTTGCATCTGTTAGAAACACATTCATCCAGGCCCCTGTAGGCATCTGTGTGAGTCCGAGGGCAAAGAGAAGCATATTTACGGCTGAAGATTCATATTTGGCCTTTGCACTTGACGCCCAAATGTCAACTAGAAAATAAATCAGCTTGAATGAACCTGTTTGCCTTCATAGCTCTCTTGATATGCATCTGTCCCAGACTGATCCTACACACACAGTCTGCATACTGTGTACCCACACTTCAATCAGTTCATTCATAATGTGTGGAAGGGGATCAGTTTATGGGATTAACCACCCCCCCACACACACCTCCTACACACACACGCACGCACACAACACTTTGGGGCCAGGGAAGGGGGGTGTTTTGAAAAACGCCATCAGCAGCTCCACCATCACTCTCACCATCTCTTGGTGGTCAGTGGCTGAGGCTTTGTGGGATATTGATTCTCCCCATCCAGAGACGGCTTCCATAATTGGTTAAAATGACCGGGTGCGGAGAGAGATGGCTCTCTGCTGAAAACCATTTCCCAGCCCTGCTTGGAGCAGAGCCAAACTCGGGGTTGTTCGGATGCGTTCCAGCCCCAGCCTGACTGGCAGCAATTAGGGGTGTCTGAGCCAAGCTCAGCTTGCGCTCCGCACAAACACCCCTAATTACTGCCAATTAGGCTAGGCGGGTAGGCAGATTTGAGAAAGCAGGGGGATGTTCAGGCATGGGTGGGCATGGAAACAATTTTCAAGGGCTTAGAACGTGACTGGATGAAAAGGTTAATGCTTTGGAGTGCGAGGGGGATAATAACAAAAGAAGGGGAAGCAGAGCCTCCGTTCTCACCTCCAGCGACGAGCCAGGCTTCTTCTTCAACTCCTCGCATTTCCTAAATTTGCAGATCTGGTGGCCTGTTTTGCGGTTCCGACAACTGCTGCAAACACCACAGTTGATTAGCCGCCTGCAGGGTGCACACACCCCACACCTTTTCCTTTTCTTCTTCGCTGGGTTTCCACTGGATGCTGAGGAATTATTCTGTGGGCAGTCTGCCAGATTGGCAATTTGAAACGCACTGTCTGTAACGGCTGCTGAGGCTGCGGGGGAGTGAAGGGCTGTCATGACGATGACCCCGGGAGGTAATGAGATGCCCCCTAAAGCCGGAATAGCGGAAAAAGTTCCAACGCGTTCTGGGAGATTCATTATCTCTGCTTCAGCAGCGCCGCATTTCAGCTTGTTCATGCATTCTCCTGCTAAAGGTCTGCAGTGTTCGGGGGATAAGGTAGAGAGGAAATTATTATTTGCCATTTGCAGCGTCTCTGGCGGCACGCCAGGCTTCCCCGGCCTCTGGGAGTCATTTCTATGCATGCTGGTCCTATTAGGGTTTATTGCCGCTGATTTCCTTCCCCAGAGCATGGCGTTATCACAGTTCCAAGGGGACATACCAATTCTGGCGCTGGGAAAAATGGGCGTCGTGATTCGGGCAATTTTTGCAGTCTGCGGAAACGCACCGTTCGTTTTGTAAAAGTTCGCAAAAGACCTGTACCTTTCCATTTCTGCGTTATAATCCAAGAGCTGACTTAATCCACCATCCTGGAGATTATCCTTTTGCAGGAGCGACACATCTGCATTTTGTCCATTTTCAATGCAAAGCGCATTGTTTATGTTAGACATGGCTGAGGGGTGCTTGTCAGTGTTCAGGGAGAGAGTGTGAAGGTGCACGGGCCTTTGTCGAGCTGAAGCTGGTTAGGAACAATGAGTAACCATCCTGGTGTATCTTCTTCAGCACTAGAAAGCAGAAAACGGAGAATAAATAACAGTTACATGTACAGAAAAATGGTAAACGGTCTCATGCAAATTCGGCTTTCACTTTTCAACTTCAAGCTTCTCTAAAGGTAGCAACTGAACATGTGAAGCATTCTGTGACATGTTTTCAGGCTCTGAGGCTATTAAAAAGTAGCCCAAATGAACCTGCATCTGGTGACAGTGACATGATGAATGTGACAGACCAGCCTAGAATTATTGTAATGCTGAAAAATATTTGCACATTTCAGAAAAAAGGAGCACTTTCAACACTTTTAGATCTTGAGAACAAATGCATTAAACATTAGGACATTGATATCAATACGGCAGTATGTTTCTGTATGTGACACTGCATTTTGAAGCATCCGAAGGTGCCCTCATTCATACTATAAAGCAACAACAGCCACAATCTTAAAATAATTACTTGAGTTTTTCTAACATGTCAAACTATTTTCTACAGGACTCATGGTACTGCTAAAGTGCAGTGCATATATCAATTGCATCTGCAGCAACGGCAATAGCAGAGGCGGCTCTGTCCATGTAAACAAGACCCTCACTGGTGTCTCTTAAGAGCACCTGGCATTCATTCATGGCCACTATTACAGTGACAGCCCTCAGTGATAGCCAACGGTGGATTTACAACCAGATCATGGACCAGACCAACCACAGTGTCAGCTGCCTGAGGATAGGCCTCCTGAATGTATATGGGGGAGGGGGTGAGGTGGGTAATGTGGGGGGGGCATTTCCTTTCTCTGCCTTTCCAACCAGTCTGTCTGGATTTGGTTTCCACAGATAAAAGCCCATTAGACACATCTCTCCCTACTTCCATTACCGTTTTCTGGCCTTTCTCTTTTAATTGCGGGTCCGTCGCTGGAACCGTCAAGCATTTCATATCCTATCTGTAGTTTTCAGAAAGAGCAAAATATAAATGTGCACACACAAAGCTGAGATCGATTCTCACTGGAGTTGGCCCAAGAAATCATCTGGTGACCGTAATCAGATGATTTTATGCTTGAGCAGCGGTGGTCATAACAATGACACTCTTCAGAGCAGTGCTGTTACTGAAGTAAGACGTTTTAGCTATTTTCAGTTTCAGAACAGTGTTTAAAATGAAGTTTTGGCAGCCTTTTTGAAGATCTCACAGTCTATACTTTACACAGCAGAAAATACACATTTACTGTAAGTGTAAGTTCTGCTAATAACCCTAACCTAACCCTAAGACACGAGGGGAAGTTTAAAGATTTGGCCCTATTGTCATTTTGTCTTTGCTTTGAAATAATTATGAAATCAGGTTTCACCAAAGAGCTGTGTGAAATGATCATTGCCCTTTCTCACATACACAGTGTGACATCACTTTTTATTCCAATAAATATGTTTTTCAAGGCAGAAAAAAAATGTAATAAACCTTCTGACAGTAAATCTGAGCTTTTACGATATTTTCCATTTGAAAAAAAAGAAAAAAAACTACGTTACTAAGTTCTGTAAAGCTCTCCTCCAACTTTTATTTTGGTCCACATTTACTTTTCAGCACATTATAAACATATTTAAAACCATTATCGTCACTGTGAGGTCCATGATATTCTGTTTTACACAGCTTCCAAGTCTCATGATGTTGTTAAGCTGCATGTCTGATATAAGGGCTTGAACTATTGATAAATTTGATGTCTCAAAATGTCTCCAACATAATTAAGACAACGCTGTAGCTAGGGTAATGAAAATTCTTGGTCCTTTTGCTTATTTTGCTAAATCTTCAATCAGGAATGTTGGGGTATACTTGGATTAAAGTTCACATTAAACTTTCTGGAATCTTTGGTTCGTTCATATTTTTACTCCCTTTTGTGGAAAAGTCTAATTCTACTGTGTCATGGTTTATAGTGGAAACTCTTATTCATTTGGCATTTTTCTTTCACAAAAACTTAATATTCAACCTTGCAATAGATTTTTTAAAGCACCACTGCCAAATTTCTAACCAAGTCACATTAGTTTTAACATGTCACTCCATTTCTAACCAGGCACACTGTCCCTCCATTCTCTTTAGAGTATATCAGGAGGTCTTGGCTGTCGCTTTTGGACCTCTAAATGGATAAGCTTTGACATATATAACTCAGACGTTTTAAATCCAAATGTTCCAAGCATTACTCTGAACTCTTACAACCAGGACTTGCTGGTTTGGCAAGAACAAGGATAAAAACTAAAGGCAACAGACATTTTCGAAATTGCTTTTCTTCAATCAGTGGTACGGATTGATACCACTCTTTTTTCTAGCACAGTGTGATGTTTGCCTCATAATGCAATATGTCAGTTAGATTTACTTTTACATTAAAGCACATGTTCTTTAAAACTTGTTTCATTACATTCAAACCATGCACAACAGTAAATGATGATGGTTGTGGGACTTCTCAGTTTTAATAAATTACTATTTGGAAAATTTTAATTTTTCAGCGTTTGATCTACTGATCAGTAATCAGAACCAATGAAGGAAATAATTATTTCCCTTTTTTTTTTTTTTAAACTTTTCATTAAACATTATTTAACCAATCTGGACAGTAAAAAACATTTATGCTCTGAGTGTGGTTATTTATAGTTCTTATTGTATTGACAGGTCAGAACTTTCAAGTCATTGATGAAAATCGGCCACAACATATCTGATAGGTGCAGTTCTGACACTCATTGGAACTGAATTAATAAAGTGCATCTTCCCCAAATCTGTTCAACAGCAGCAAATATCTTCATTGTTAGCTAAAAAAAATACATATAGCCTCATAAACATCACGTTGCCACAACAGCAACAATTTCTTTCCTAAGAAATGTTGAAGTTACTGCGCACAAAATGTGACACCAGGGTGCTGTGAGCAATCCCTTCCAGATTTTCAAGTTCAGTGTCGACCAGCAGCCACCCGTAAACAAAACCTCCCTGGCTTAATAATCAGCACCTCCTCAGGGTCATTATTACTTAATCAATTCACCCCTGGAGCGAAATACGCAGCCCAGAGGCAATCAAGTCACGGACATTGATTTTTTCCGCCTGTAAACAAAGTTTCCAGAGACAGAAATGTTCAATACTTGGAGCTGGAGGGAGACAGACAACAAGAAGGAGAGAAAGAAAAAGGGGGAGGAGAAGGAAGAGAGGCAGAAAAGAGTGGAGAAAATCAGACAGGATGCAGATAGGTAGATATTCAGATCAAAGGTCAAATCATCCCAAAAGATAAAGAAATAAAGGTAAGTGGTGCAACAGTGTAAAAAGGTGAAAAAGCCATAGAGATGAGTGCAACAGGAGCAGAGACAGGCTAATAAAATGCGTCTAGGTGCCAAAAGCCAAAGGAAACAGAGAAAAAGACAAACACACACACACACACACACACACACACACACACACACACACACACAGAGAGAGAGAGAGAGAGAAAGCATCACCTACCGGGTTCCCGTTGAGACAAGGCTCCCAAGATGCTACCAGCCCGCCACCGTGTTACCGCACATCACTGCGAGGCGATATGTGGAGGGAGGCAGGGGGGATTAAATGCAAAGATGCGAGAAAAGACGCACAGACAAGCCGCCCGAGGGGAGCAGAGCCACCGCGTCTCTCTTGTGTCTCTATCAGTGTGCGCGTTCAGATCGCTCAAAACAAAAGAAGCATTTTTTCCGCTCGTCCTGCCAAACTAGGAAGAGAGGTTGAAAAGTGCATCTATAAAACGAGAGTGGGTTTTAAAAAAAAAAAAAACAACCCTAGATCTCAGCGCTGGATGAATATGTAGGCGCTTCCTTCCTCTCCTCTCCTCTTGTATTGTGCGTCTGCCTGCTCTCTGCTCGGTCCGTGTCTCCTGTCGCTGCGTGTGGCTGATTGGTGCTGAGGTGAGGAAGCAGGGATGTGGACACCTACTGATCATTGGCTGGAAATTACTATAGAAACACTGGGGAGGAGGGAGGACCGGAGAGGGAGGGATGTGGCTCAGAGGGGCGCACCGAGAGAGAGGAGTATCCGCGGCGCGCTTTGACACAAACATTTCTAACATATTTGTTTCATGGCGGGACCTTTAACGAGGAGGAGGAAGCGGGGTGTCATTTTTGCCAGACGCGCCCTTTAATAAGGTTTGGTGTGTGTGTGTGCGTGAGGAGGGGTGGGGATGGGGGGGAGTGGAAACTTGTCAAATTAATATAAATGGCGCTGAGCTGTGATTAAGATAAAATGCCTCCGTCGGGTTGTTGCCCCCTCCCCTCCTTCCTATCTCAGTCCAGCGACAGCTATAATTACTGGGTCCTCCGGGATCCGGCGCGTTATAAATCCCGCCTGCCGGCCACCCATGCCTTCAGATCAGCTCCAGCTGACAACCCGGGCTCCTCCTGAAACATTTATTCCCAGAATCCCCCCCCCCCCAACCCCAACCCTGTTTAAGAGTTTGCGCCTTCCTTCATTTTGATGCTCATGAGCTTTGCTTTAAATCAAGACTCCTATCAAAAACCTCCACGATGGATTTTTTTTTCTCACTCAGCACTTATTCTGAGTTTTCGTGGGTAATTTACCAATAAGAGAGAAGCTGACACTGATGTCAGTTGTAGTGTTTGCTTGTTTGGGGTGTTAAATATTCACACACTGAAAATGATCTCCTCCTAATTGTCAGTATGAATTTTTAGACTGTTTTGACCTGTCCGCATCTGAGCACAACTGCGAAGCAACTTGTGCTCATCCATGCTCAGAGCCAGCTGTATCATGAGTTCCATTCTCATAGTCTTATTGCACGATGCTCATATCCATCCAAGTCATTACCAGCTGCGTATCCAGGCGCTGTAATATTTGCTCATTCTTCTTTGCAAAATAGGTTAAGCTCAGTCTGAGTGGAGGGAAAGCGTTTGAAAAAGGTCAAATAAGAAGGATGCCTTCTTAACGCCTTCAGATTGAAATAAGAACATGAATCAATGAGCAGCCACCAATTATTATGGCAGTCTCATTTTAAAGCTGGGAGGCAAAATGAAATATTGGACTGCGAAAAAGTTTGCAGCCTAATAATTTGTGACATTCTGTTGCAGAATTTCTGAGCAGATATTTCATAGCAAAACTGCTAATTTCTTTTCTTCTTTTTTTGGGGGGGGGGTGTATGGGGTTACATTCAAAATTACAGCTCAGGCATGTACCGTTTTTGGCCAAAGTTACAAAGAGAGGGGATGAAATAAAGAGCCACATATAGCTCTTTAGCTTCAGTTTGGAGACTCCATAGCCTTAACATATTCAGCACTTCTCCTCCAACAAATATGACCAGTCAAGTTGATACCAGCAAGCTCAGTTTGTGTCTCAGCTGACCACACTGTGCTTTCTCTCTCTTAAAACCTCTAAATCATTTACTTGTTCACTTTAAAAACATAAGATGAGTTTTACATTTAAATCTGTGATAACAGGCTATTGTTTTATCAGTGGACCCAACCACCTTCAGCCCGTTGAAACTTTCATCTTAGTGGTCTTTCCCCACATTGCTCAGACTGAGGGTGAAAAAAATCATCATCACCTCTCACTTTCTCACAAAGCTTCATGCTGATGTTCTGCCAGCCTGTTCAGAGCTCGCTCAAGGACACTTCTTTATAAAATAGGTTGTGTTTTGTATATAAGTTACCCAAGAGCAATTAATAAAGCAGAGATTTAAAAGTCTTATTATGCACAAAGTAATAGAGAGAAGGAGTAATGTCACTCGGACGTTCCACAGGTCTGATCTGGAAGAAAGTGAAACAGAAGACCTCAGTAGGGACTTGGAGTAGAAGAGCAGGGTGAGTTTTGCCAGGATCTTGGTTCCCTGATTTCCCAAGTTCAGACAGTGAGTAGTGGAAAGTAGTGATGCTGATGATATAAAAGGTAGAAGCTGTAGAAGCAAGCTCGTCGGTAGCAGCTTTGTTTGTCACACGGTGAGAATGGCACAGATCCTGGGAAGTACATCCAATAATTAGAAGAGCATCTGCTTTCATATGAGAGAACAGACTCAGCGAGTTTAGAAATTTGAGAGTGAACCAGGAATTGAGCAGATTGCTGAGCCGTTATCAGGGAAAACTCCAATTGAAGATCAGAGTTATTTGATTACTCAGAAAATGATGGAAATTAGTTACAAATTATGAAGTATGTCTTATATATGGGTAGGCTCTGTGTGGTGCCTACTCATGCACCACATATTTTCATGTTGGATAAAGTTAGCTGAAGGTCCGTCTTGATTCATACATCGCTGACCATGCAGCAGACCCTTCCTTTATTTATTCATCAAGTTCATGAGCAAAGATTCCTTTGTGACATCTTCAAACCACTTCCGTGATCAGAGTCCAGCAAATCCTTTGTGCTTTGTGGAAACAGCAACATAACTAAATATGTGAAATTTCTATTAGGAAAGCTGAATACTCAACTCAATTGATAATTCTAGCTTTCTATTGGAAGTCACTTAAAGTGACAGCACGTCACAAAGGAATAAACAGGCCCTGCACTGCATCTTCTCTGAGACGGGCTTTGTGTGGGTAAACAAACTGACAGCTATACTGACACATTTCGAAGTCGTACAGCCCTTCTAGGTACGCTGTGTGACACAGGCCTATAGGCTGCTAACGGCTACACTTTGATGAATGTATTTAGAGCCGGCGATAGATAGAAAAGTGAGGAAACAAAGACCTCAACTATAAAACGTGTTTGGATCATGAGAAGGAGTCATAAGGGCAGGGTGTAAGTTTCGAACGTTGCACACCACTGGGACAATTTTTCATTAATCTAAAATACAACATGGAGAACTGAGTATAGCGTTTAGCTATTTATTTATTTTTTAAGGTAATTTTCTATGAATAAATAAGAGATATTAAAAGTACCACTGGTGAGAATCTAAAAGTGCTCAGTAAAATGTTTGAAAAGAGTCTGCCATCTTGGAAGACGGTATTGCTGCAGGTTTTGATGAATTGTGTATTTTTTTTAACTGGTCAGGCAAGCTAATGGTAGTAGATTTAGAACTGTTATAAAATGAGTAGCATACCTTTTCTTTGTTGCTATAACTGAGAATTAAATAATACAAGACTTAATACTGTTCTTCATATCACGTTTTAAACAAAGCAGAAGTTGTTGATATTATTAGTGTGATGACAAGTTTTTCCTCAAAGGTTTGTCTTTATTCTTTAGCTGTCAAACCTAAACAAAATGTTCTCTTAATTTATTTTCAGTGCTTCACAAAAGTATTCAGATTCCTCAAACTTCTTCACATTTTGTTGCATTACAGCCACAAACTTCATTGCATTGTATTTGGATGTTTTGTGATAAGTCATGCTAAGGTCGTCCTGCAGGAATTTCCAACTGAGCCCAGTGTTTCAAACTCTGTAACATAGTTTTCATTCAACCCGACCGTGGATTGACCTTGATCTACCTTCTCATCAACTCTAATCAGCTTCCACTCTCCTGCTGAAAAATGTTCACCTATGTTTTATTAAACTATCACATTAAAACCAAGTAAAATAAACTAAAGTTTGTAGTTGTAATATGTCAAAATAATAACAAAAAATAAAAAGATGAACATATATGAGTATTTTTGAACAACACAGCACAGAAGCATTTAACTTAGCCTCCAACAATCTCTTAGGGGGGGGAATCATTTTTTTAGCAGTGAGACCATGATGGACAGCTACATTTAAAAAACCAGCAACCCTTGAAAGGTGAGTTTCTCCAATGTTCTCAGTATCAGACATTCCATATTCGTGCAAAAGAAAATCCCTCTTTGCGAAAATTATTTTCTCCTCTATGCGATAATAGCCCCACAGGGAAACCTGCCAAGGTGCTCCTCACCTCTACCTGCAAAGCTAGTGTGGGTCACCCTTAGTGGGAGCCGTGAAGCTTTGCGGCTGGTCTTTGTTCATATTCGCATTTCCCTGCATCACCGCCTGTGAACCTAATTCCTCCCATGTCTCCTTACGCTTAAACGTGAGCTCTGAGGACTAATTAATAACCGTGATTCACTTGACGTAGCCTGCATTTTCTCAATGAGAGCTGAAATCAC
Source organism: Poeciliopsis turneri (assembly GCA_922788865.1). Classification (NCBI taxonomy): domain Eukaryota; kingdom Metazoa; phylum Chordata; class Actinopteri; order Cyprinodontiformes; family Poeciliidae; genus Poeciliopsis; species Poeciliopsis turneri. The sequence continues at coordinate 740,140 of CAKLNU010000082.1, read as the reverse complement.
AGGGGAGGAATGTCATGACGCATGCATGTCTAATGACTAATGGTGTAAATCCATCGCTTCAGCTGTCTCAAATTGATATGAGCAGTGTGTTCAACATCTGTGTGTGCAGCAACATGAAATATCCACCATCCAAATGTAAAACATTGGTGGAAATCCAGATGAAGGAATTTTACATCAAGCATGTTGAAATGTTAAGGGACTGTCCAAAGACTAATAGTCAGAAAGCGAAAATGCAGAGAGAAATGAGGCTAAAGAAAAGGAGAGACAGCTTGAGAAAATAAGTGCTGTGTGATTTTTTTGGGGGGGGCGGGGGAGTTTGGCAGTGATGCACCACTTTTCGAGGCAGCCGCTGAAGCATTTCTTTAAGAAACGGCCTCATTTCCTCTCGCTGACTCTAATCTATGACGCCCTCACCTAGCGTGCATTAGCCTTTTGCTGTGATTTGATTTGTATCAGCCCGTATAACGGCGGTTGCTTCGGATGTGCTGAGTGATCCCTCCCTCCGCCTCCCCATCCTTCTGTGTTGCCTGCTAATTGGAGTGTAGAGAGTACCCTTAATTATCCTGTTAGTAGCTCTGCTAAAAGAGAGCCAACTCCTGGCACAGTCTGTTGCAGATGACAGCATCTACATGCAGCCGCTTTCCACGGAAATCCATCACTAACCTGTAAGACGGGAAATTATTGATGCCGGCAACATGAGGGAAAGTTGGCAGTCAAGAGTGTAGGAGTTTCTGCTTGAAAATATTCTTTCCATTTCTGGCACAGTATGTTAATTTCAACATTTCTAGATTTCCTTTCAGTTTGCAGCTGTAAGGATTTTGCTCCTTCCTTCTATTAATGCATTCCTCTGCAGATACATCATAAATACATATTTTTGAGTTTTTATGTCCATATTAAGAACAGCTATGGAATGCTGTAGAAAATTAGTCACAGCTCCTGAAAATTTTTTCATCTCACAACTACAAATGTCTGTGCTTTGGGGTTTGATGTGATAAACCAACAAAAAGTAGTAATCGGAGGTGCGGCCGGAAGACATTCACAGCTTAGGTAGGGGAGTCACTTGACGGGACAAATATTAGTCCTGCATTCTGACAATCCTGGCCTTTATGTAAGAGAGGCAAAAAGAACTCTAGTTTAACATTTGCTGAGACCGTGATCGGTCACCATAACCAGACCGAAACTTGGTGTTGCCTCATTGCATCGTGTCATGGAGAGTCCTATCTTTTCTTTTTTTGATTCATCTGTGATTGTTTATAGTTGTTTTAGTATAGATTGGAGCAAAATCCACAGCGACGTCTGAAAAAAAAAACCCTGATTATTAGATTTTTGATTTACCTCAAATATTTAACACCCTGTAGTTGTGCAGAGCTCTTGTTCTGCTAAGCATTGAGTGAATTTGAATAAATATGTCACTTTTTCTTTTTTTTTTTTTTTTTAATTTGACATTTGGAAATAAAAAAGTTTTTAATGCTTTCCTTCACCTTGGTGTAGTGCATAAACTCTTATTGAAATACACTTTAGTTAGTTATCAAAGTGTAGCAAAAATAATGCTCGTATAATACCTGTGCTATTTACAGGTCACTGAAATTACACTGCCTCCATTAATTTAAATAATTGACACTTCTGAAGATGTTTACAGGGTTTGGATGAGTCCTGGATTTGAGACGATGTTAAACTTCCTCCCAGGATGATGTTCAGAAATTCTGTTTCCAGCAAATTCATTTCACAAAACACAAACATTAGTTGGTCTTTCATCAGTGTTACAAAACTATCATCTTATTATCCTAAAGTCTAGAAATTCAAAACAGCATTTACCCGGTGAGTCTTAGACCCCACACATCCTGGACGGCAACTGTTTAAACTTTTACCTTTAGGTTGGTGTTACAGAGCATTATTTCCACACAAAAAAAAGAAAAAAGAAAAAAAAACCCAGCTGCCACAGTGACAGGTTTAAAGCCCCAGCTGTCTCTCTGATGAACACAACAAACACCTTGCAGACAAAGTAGTCAGCCATGCTATTGTGAAACAAAATATTATTTGCATTGTTGTCACAACAAGCCTTATTTTTTTCTTTCTTAATATATATAGTAATCAATTTGGTTGCAAATGCATGTATATACTGCTCCTATTATCCTATTTTATTTCCTTTAAAGTTTGTATATTCATACTTTGTGTGTGTGTGTGCTTCCAGCACTCAATACCAAAGTCAAATTTCTTTCTTTTGGATACATATTTGACTCATAAATTCTGATTTCTTTCTGAATAGTTCCCCACAACTGATGGGAGTTATATTAAAAGTCTGCAGGAGACTATTCAGCCATCATCTTATGACCTTGGACTCATATACACTCAGTTAAGATTTGAATAGCCTAAAAATGGTTTTGGAGTGGTCTAGACAAAGTCCAGCTTTAAATTTGCATGAGGTTTGGATCTAAATTATTATTCTGGTTTTTAAAAGCCAACAGTACAGCTGAAGTTAAACAAAACTGCAAAGAATATGGACAAAATTTTCCTCAGAGTGATGTTTAAGTCTCACTGCCACATACTGCAAACACTTTATGCCAGTTGTTGCCACGACTGGGTGGTGCAACCAGTTATTTGGTTTACGGGACAATCACTTTTGGAGTCAGGGCAATACAAGGTATAAAATTTGTTTCCCCTTAATAACTAAAATTGGCATTTGAAGAAAGCTTTCGTATTTTCTCATGTGATCTTTTTCAGATCTTGACATTTATTTCAAGGTAGCAAGCACTTAGGTGTGACAAAAAAAAAAAAATAAATAAATAAATAAAAATGTAAGTAATCAGTAAGAGTAAACCTTTGCACCAGTTTAAATATCAGAAGCTGGACTAAAAACATGCACATATTTTGATCTAGGATGCTAGTTGGTCCGTTTTCTCCCAAACAATATGCAAGCTGCCCCACTCTGTGAATCAGACCATGGTATAGTGAAACTGTGACATATCCCAGTGGTCAAATTCCGAGTTGAAAACCAGGTCAGACTCTGCTCCACTTGGCTGCAAAAAATCTCCGCCGCTCTCGGTGTCACCAGTCATTTGAAAATGTCACTGCCTGTTTCTGGCTTTATTGCAATGTGACGCAGTATTGGACGCGTCTGTGAAACGCGAGATCCCGATAGCAATCCGACCAACTATGAATAACCTGCAGAAACACCAGGTCTCCACGTTGTGCACGCGCGCGCGAGGTGAATTTATGTTTCCCGAAAACCCTGATGGATATAAAAATAAATAAATAAATAAATAAAACACCAAGACCAGGCGCGCTTTTACACCCTGTGTCAGTCACTCTGCGAGGCAGGAAGCATAGAAGGAAGCATCCATAATACAAATACATCAGCAGCGGTTGCAATGCAAGAAGTGGCAGGATGGGAACTGCTGCCAGACACATTACAAGGGGCTCTAATGAGGGAGCTCACACTCTCACCCCCTCCTCCTCCTCCTCCTCCTCCTCCTCCTCTTCCTCCCCTCCCCGCCACCGAGGAGGAACGCGAGGCGGGAATTAATTGTGAGGGCGATGGTGGCGAGCGAGCTGAGGAGCAGGTCATTACTGCACGCCTCCTCCTAGAGCGCCGCGGGCAGAGCATGGAGCGCCACGCTGCTCGCACAATTCCCATGATCCCACAGGAGGAGGAGGAGGAGGAGGAGGAGGCAGATATCGTGGGGGACGCAGAGAAAGGGTGGCAGGGGATGGGGAGGAAAAACATCCTGGATGGATGGGGAGGGAGGCAGCTTCTTTGTTGGAAGCCGAACCAGCGTTTTTTTAAAAAATGATTTACCTTTAAACGTCATCAGCTGGTAAAATTTCAACTAATGCTTTGCACCTGGTTCTAATTATTATTTCGTTTAGGGTTTTTTTATTTTTTTTTTTTCCCTTTCTTTTTAAATTCATGCAACAACTCATAATAAAAATGACACCAACACAAGAAATAATACGAATGATAAAAGTTGTAAATGCATTTTGTATGCTCCGTGGTTCCGATTTAGGGAAAATGTGGGGGGGGGAAATTACAGTTTTGTGAGTCTTGTCTTTGCCAGCAAGGTAATCATCATATTTAGCGGTACAGGAAGCACATGGTGTAATGACTGACTCTTTGTGGGGATTGTCGCCAAAGCCGTGGCATTAAATTGAACACATTGGGCACATTGCCCTCTAGCGGATGTTTTGATGTCTGTGGCACAGCATCAGATGCATGTTTTCCTTCCTGTTAACCAAAATCTAAGCTGTAATTCCGACTTCGAATATTTAAGAGGTGAGATTAATGGATTTATTGTGTCCCTAAATTGTATGATGCTGTACCTGTTTTATATTTGCAGAAATGGGCTTTTGGAGAAAGAGAGCTTGAAAGCCAATTGGTGCTGAAGTAGCAAAGGGATTTCAAAATGTTTTTAAATTAAAATCTGGAAAGTGTCACCGGCATTTGAAGTCATCCTCTTTTTTTCTGGTACCCACAATCCATTCAACAATTGTCTATACCCTCTTCTATAGCTCTATCTGATAGACATCAGATAGGGCTGATGCCTATCTCCAGCAGTCAATGAACGAAAGGTGTAGTGCATTCTGGACAAGTCACCAGTCGATCATAGGGCAAAACAGAGAAAACAGTGTGGACACACACACACACAAACACACACTTGGGCTATTTAGACAAACCCAACAGTCATATTAGTCTGTGGGAAGAAGCCAGAGTACCCTGGGAGAACCCAGGCAACAGAAGGACGTGCAAACTCCCTGGCGAACTACCCCATCATGGGACATGTGCCGCTGTTCATCTTAAATTAAATTCAGTACAACTTTGTCTCCAATAATCAGCTAACAATTACCGTCTGTGTAAATACAGCTGTATCCATCAGATACGTATCAGTATCGTTACAGCTGTATGGATACAGATACAGCTGTACTTGATGGTCATAGTTTCTATGACCAGAAACTATGACTTCAGGCCATAGTTTAAAGCAAGATTAGGTGATAAAATAATATCTCATGGAGAACTCATCAGCCCAACATCCATACATGAAAAGAGGCAGGTATTCAGCAAAGGTGCATTACAGAAACTCAAATCAAACATTTTAAATTAACAAAATACTTTTACACCTGGGAAAGCCCTGCATATAAAGCTAAAAGGCTAATTTAATTAGCATTTTTATGCTTTAATCACTCCTCAGTTATCGGGAGAACTGTTGATTGGTGAGATATTGTGATCTAGGACTGCAGCAAGATGATTTCAGTCCAGATTTAATCATTTCTGCAGGTTTTAAAGGATTTTGTTCTGGAGCTAAGGATTAAAGAAACTGAATGCTGCCTCCTCTTGTTTGATTCTGGTACTGGGATCTTTTGGGTTTCCATGCAAATTGGATAATTGTTGAGAAAACTAACATTGTTCATCACCCTGAACAAACCATTTACAAATTGAGACATGGTGTGGGGAGGGAGTCTTTTCTTTAGCACAGATAAGAAAGTGTTGACTTGTGCATTTAAATGCGCACCACACTTTAGAGTTTTGTATTTGTAAAACTAATTTTAAAACAAACTTAACCTGTTTTTGTATGTTCCACTTCATAATTATTTTCATAATTATTCATATTTTGTGGTGATATATTTCGTGGGTCTAACACAGCAGAACATGAAAAAGGATGAAGGGGTGTGAATATTTTTGCTGGGCACCACAAGCACAATAAATCTAAAACAATTCTCATAGATCAGACAGAAATAAAAGGCATTAGTTTTTTATGTGTGTGATTTGAAAGCCTCTTAAAAAGTGAAAGTTTTTATGTTGTTTTGTATGTACACCTTATGGGCATAACATTTTTTTTTTTTTTTAAATCCTCCTCAAAATCTCTACTTATTATACTGCAGCAATCATGAGTATTTGTAAGTCTGACATTGGTGATGCCTGCAAGTTATGCCAAATGCAGTTTAAAAAGTACCAGTAGATGGCACTATACATGCTCAAAAATATACATAAAGACATTATGCACTATCCAGCGACTCAGTGGATATGAAGCATTAATATGCAACCCCATGTCTGCTTTGAGCATCTTGTATAGGAAGAATTTGTTACAATCATACCAAATATATAAAAGATTTTTAACTTTTCTTCTGAACTCTGGAACTGGATGTAATTAAGAGCAAGAACAAAACTGTTCAAAATTAATGTAAGTAGCCAAATTAGGAGAAAGCACAGTAAATTCTCTGTTAATTTATCATCTATTTTATTCATATATATACAATGTCATGTTTACCCTTTTAAGAGTACAAATGTCTAGGGTCTGTACATCAGACCATCTTGAAACTAATGTTTAGCCAATGTTTTGTTCAAAATTGCAGATACAGAGCAGAAAGACAGATTCTACTCCTTGAGAGACCAGTATTGTGTCATAGAACTTCCTTCTTTATTGTACATTGTTGTCTGTATTATTTGTGTTTATTTTTGTGCTCAAATTGCAGAATTGTGATTGTGAAAATAACCAGAAGGTAGTTTTTACATCCCCCACGACAACCGCTGGCAAGTTAGAAGATGATTTTGTGTCTGTGCTATCAGTCCATCTCAGCTGCCAGCACTCAGATAAAGCTAAAGGAAAGGGAGGTGTTGTTGCTGTCAGACAGTTGGCCAGCAAGATAATTTCCTCAGACATGTTTTGCAAAAGATTTGAGCAAATGTTTTTTCTGTCTTACAACCACAAGTTTCAATGTATGTTAGTGGGTTTTTATGAGATTGAGCAAGACAAAGTTGCGCTCTGTCTTGAGAAATAAAAATAAGACATGGTTTTCATTCGTCTTTTCAAATAAAATAGTGTGGTATCCATTGGACATAATCACTCTTATGTAGAAATTAATTTAGCTGAAAACCAATCGGGGGTATTTCACTATTGGCTTTGCATATTTAAAGAATGAAACTCCGGCACATTTCCTATTTACAAAATGAACATGCAATAATCTAAACCAGCCTGCCCACAGTGCTGCATAGACATGCAATCCAAAAATGATACATATTTGGATTGCCAGGTGAATGATGCAGAGGAAAAATGTTCACTTTCAATGAGGGCAAAATTATTACCAAAAATTTTAATCGTCTGGCGATCTTTATGAGGTACAAAACGCAATTCTCTCTTAAAACTATGTTGGTGGTAAATTGGACCACATCTACTTGACTTTTGCTTGAAAGCATATGTAGATTTTTGTTGTCACGAAACATTTAATAAGTTGAAAGCTTTTTCTCAAAAGCCTTGAGCTCATTATTCATCAAGTTCATCTTAGAATAAATCAGCGTTGTTATAGTTGGAATATGTAACAGTGTGTCTTACGCATTTTCCTCAAACACCCGTCTGCTCTTGCTATTGAATAGCTCGAAATTTGACTTGAAAAGTCAATTTTTCCTTGACTGTTCTTAAACGCAACATTCAAACTTAACCTCTTTTCCCCCCTTGCAGCTGCGCCACTGCAAATTAAAAGAAACATATGTTCGTAGTATATATATATATATATATATATATATATATATATATATATATATATATATATATATTTTATTTTATTTATTTTTTTTTACATATATTATATAATCAAACAACTTTTTGAAAAGACGCCACAACAGGAAGTTGTTTTCAAAGCAAAATTGTGACGAACTGACGCCATTACAGATGGACGGCGAAGCAGCAGGGGATAAAAGGGTATAGAGGTTTAGTCAATATTGATTTCGTACAATATTTTCTCTTGAACTGTGTCGACCTTTAAATATTTATTACGATATGAGCTTCACTGCTGATAAATTAAACTGACTAGCGAGCTCAAGCTCAAAGTAATTCTTCACCAACAGCATGCTAGGTGAGTATTTTCAATGGGACACACTAAGTCTGCAAATGCATTTGTAAAACTGTGCTGCACCAGACTTACTGCAATACGTTATTGCTACTACTACCTAATAAAAAGCTAAAGCAAGATTAGCTATTACTGATTTTTCTGGTGTCAGTAATCTCGGACAAATAAATTAATATGTGGAGCAATACATAAATAAACATATGCAGTTGAAATCCAGATTGTTACAGGTCTAATATAAGATGCAAGTGTCTTTAAAATGTGTTGTTTCTACTGACACATGTTTTGAAGTGAAATTATTTGACTTATATCCTGAATGTGCTAATAAGCCTCATATTTAAGCTTTCTTAACTCCTAAGAATAAGAAAACTTTCAAAACCATGAAGAGTCTTTGAAGCTGCTGTCTCAGTAGTTGTGTCACATAGAGAGATACAGTAGTGTGCTGTGTCCTAGCTGCTGCAACAGTACTGCAATACTGGGACAGTTGGTAGGCAGATGGGGTGCGAGGGTGGGGGTCCAGGAGCCACCTGTGTAATAATGGTGAATCGGGATGTTGTTTCAACCAACCAAGGCTTCTGTTGTGTTGTTTAACAGTCACAAATGTTGCACACCAGATGTCTGCCCATGGAGGAACTTTATCTCATGTTTGTTCATTCACAGAGACACACGTCACATCTGTGATGGCAGAGCTGTTTGCTGCAGCCGTCGCTTATATTTGTGTTCAGTCCCACTTACCCTTGAATAAAATTGAGGGCAATGAATACTGAGAAAGTCTAAGGAGTTTTGTAGAGAACATTAGTGAGCAAACAGCCTCATGAAGACCCAGGCACCCAGCAGACAGGTCAGCTGAAAGCATGGTTATGTTAAAAAAAAAACAAGTTTTGGACATCTCAGGGAAAGTCCATCATCTGAACATTTTAAGAGTATGGCACAACCTCACTAAAACATGGCTCCAGCTAAAGTGACAGGTCAGACAAAGTGATTCATCAGAGAAACAGCTAATGAAATAAAAATGTATTCCTCCAGAGACCTGAGATTGAGGCAGAAGTTCACCTTCAACAGAACAAATATACAACTAAATATACAACCAGAGCTATAATAGAGAAGCAAGTTTGGTTTAAAAACTGAGTTTCCTTCAGAAAGAGACTGATTGGTTACTTTGCCAGCAGAGGGTGTTTTTTTCCTCCTGCTCCAATTTATGACTGTGCATGTTGTAGTGAATATCAATGTTAGCAGAATTGAAATTGTGATCTTTGATTCTATTAATTTAGTGTTGATCATTACACGACTGTGATCAATATAGATGCAGAGCAATTCCAGGTGTCATATGTTTAATCTTTTTCATCTACATAGTGGAACTTTGAAATAATTTTAGAGTAATAATTGTATGTGGACAATATGTGTAAGAGTTGAATGACGATAGACTTCAGCTTGGCGCGTTGCAGGAGCAGGACAGCACCGCTCCAATCGTTTTATGAAGCATCTTCACATCTTATGGTGGTTTCTTTATTGAGGATCACCTGTTGGATGTGATCAGTTCCCAACCCTGCTGTGCAAAAGGGAGTTAATTAATGAAATTGCTCTCAGACGTCCTCACAAAAAGAGATTGTGAAACGGCATAAAGATTGAACAACAAAAAAAATGCCATAGAGGGCATGATAACACCTATAATTTCAAGTTATTAGGCTTTTACCACAGGAATGCTGGACATTAATTGATTTGTATTCACTCTGCTTGTGTGTGTATTGCATCTCCCCCCATCTACCCTGTAACCAGAACCCCCGCTGAGGTCTAAACAACTGGGCTATGTGAGACCCACACTAACAACTCTCCCTTGTCTTTGTAGATAACTACAGGAGGAGGAGCAGCATCTACTTGGTGAGGTAGGGGGTGGGCGTGGGGCCACTAATTTTGTGTATTGGCTGAAGCAGATTATGCCTACTTATTACCCCCACATAAACTGCTGTATGTGTAGATTGCCCCAGGTGAGATGTGTACTGAGCCATGAGTGATTGTGAGAGGTGACACTTTTCTCGGCTTCATGATGAGCTCCGCTAGCTTCAAAAAGTCCCCCAACTCAGAGGCCGAGCTGGAGGAAGTTGTAAATCAATGGATTCATCACAAATCTGTCGTTAGTGAAAGTCCCCACCTCATTAGGGCCAAATAATTAGCATCAAGTAAGGAACAACTACATAGGGGGATCTCACATCCAGGTCATAAAGGTACAGTTTGAAACGTTTCGTGTACTTTTCATTATACAACATTTTTATTTTATAATTGGAAAGTTATTTGTCTTGCTTAGAAGCTAATACTATGTACCATGTTTACATTGTACTAAAAAGTAAATGTAGAACAATACAAATACATTTTTGTCAATTGTCTAGCAGACCTGTCATTATGTGAAAAGAAAAACGAAGCATATTCTATTAATAATACTATTACAATTAAAAATAATTTTTTCATACACAGATTCCTAATCAAAAGCCCAAATCAAAACTGTCAAAGAAGGTGAGAACAACTGACACTTTTTGACCATTTTAGGTGGGAAAGCAGTCAAGTGACAAGTGTGCCTAAATTTTGATTGCCCTGGGTCAGTCTGAGGTCAGGGCTCTGTGTTTACGCATGAGGTGACGGCACACGCCTGCATTCCTTTGAAATGTGACAGGCGGAGAGCAATGACAAGATTTACAAATTACAGTAGCTGTTGGAGGAAAAAGACTAACAAGAAGCCCAGCTAGAAGCTTTTCTGCCAGAATACTTTAAAGTTGAACATTTACACACACTGACACCCATCATAGATTGTTCTTCCTTTCCATGACTATACTTATTCGAAATATACCTCACAATTAAGTGAAAGATCGAGACATGGCCCAGTGGATTGAAGTGAATCCACTAAGGTTGCACCTCTGATCTATCTTGTGAGATACTGGCCATAAACTGCAATGAGCTATAAGGGGTAGTAGCAAGGGATTGTTGAAGAAGTGCAACGTACCACAAATCAAAAGAGAATGCAGTAGAGGCACAAGTCTACTGGTGTACACAGAGTAGAGAGATTCTTAACTGCCTCTCCTACATCAGAAATATCTTGATTAGCAGAAGCTAATGCAGAAAATATTGATTTGAGGGTGACAACTTTTCTACATATGAGGATTCAGTCACAGGTGTGTTAAACAGTTTTATACCCCTTTGATTCTGGAAACACCCCCCCCCCCCAATGAACTGAAAGCATACAACTTGGCAGATCAAGTTGTATCATGTGAAATGAAAAAGTAATCTATAAAAGGGGCTTCATGGGAACAAAAACCTGAAAAAGAATTGAGTTTACCATCCCACTTAGCAATATGGGAAAGCCCAGATAATGGTCCAAGTTCTTTGCTACTGATTGGCTAATTTAAAGCACTTCTGAAAATGCAGGCAAGCCATTTCATGTATTTGTAAGGGAACAGCCAAATAGGGGTTTGGTGTTTCACAGATTAACACGTTTTTGTGTGAAAGAGAGTGTCTAGCCCCCACTATTAATCCCACTAATGCCAACACTATTAGAGTTACGTCTGAAAGAATACAACGTTTAGGAAGGGATTTAAGAACAGTATTTCCCCAGATTGTCCAGAGGAATGGGACGAAATTCCAGCAAAACCTTTGTGAGAAGCTTGTAACCAAGACATTTGAGGCAAGTCATACAGTTAAAAAGGCCATTTTACATAGGAGTGGAAAACATGTAAACATTTGAATTTGACAAAAGTATAAAAAAAAACTAATAAAGTTATATATATATTTGTTTTCTGGTACTTAGCTTATCAAAATAATGTTTAACTTTTTTTAAAGCAGTAAAAGCTTAGTCTAATAGTGAGAAATGCATGCAATGAGAAAATATGGTTTTGTGTATTTCTACACAGCAGATACAAATGTAAATATTTATATTCATAGTTTAAACTATACAAAAAATTTTTTTAAAGTAATGTGCATCTGTTCATTTTCGGTATAAAGTGCATGCTGACAAAATCGGCATGCGAACTGGCCAAGACACGAAATGACCCAGAGCCACTGCAGTCTAAATAGTATTCCAATCTGCATTTATTTTAGCTAAGATATATAATACAAATATTAAGAAGCTTTGTCTCTTATTTTCCCCAGTACACAATCATTTTGGAATCAAGATTAAAACAGAGTTATCTAATTCATTTTGGGCAAAGAAGAGCAGCAAGGTTGAGGTCGGAGAGTAAATTTTACTTAGCTGATCCATTATCAGCTGCGGTCCAGTCTAATCAGCTTTCTAGTATTAATTCTCTCCACCATCGTTAATAACAACAGGTCTGTGAGTGTGCTGTGGGCGGAGCATGCACCAGAGACAGTACAGTCTGTACACAACAGCAGTGTGTTTGGAGCAGATGTCACAGCAGCTGCGTCACTAAACAGGAGAGACATGTTGTGCTTCTTATAATTTTTAAGCATCGGAAGCTCTGAACCAGCTCTCCTGTTCCACCACCTGTGGTGCTGCTCACATACAGGTAGTTTCATAAAACGCTCATGCCAGTGTGTTTAAAACAAACTGTGTGTGGCTCCTCTGTCTGGCTCTGTGTCATCTCGTTCATTCATGGAGAAACAACTGTGTCGCAATGAATCTGCCTGGCATGCAACCAGCTGAGACTACTCATGAAAACTTAAGTGAAACATGACAACGCATACTGATTTTCTGCCATAACAACTTAGTTATTAATGCTAAAACTTGGCAAAATGACAATTTTCAATCATTTGTCTCTTGATACCTGATGTGCCTTGAAAGCTTTTGCTAGCTACACTGCTAACTAACTAAAGACTGTGCTAATTGGTCTAGCTGTAGCTGATAAACCAGAGGCCATGCTGTGGCAACACTACAGCTCTATGCTGAAGAAATTACTGCTTAAAAATTTCCATAGTGTGAAAAATAAGGTAAGATTGCTGGTACTTAACTCAGCTGGCCAATAAAACTGGTTATAAGAGTAGAGATTAATTGCCTGTGAAATAGAGCTGCTTAAACTATTTTATCTCAGTTTATCTTTTTGATTATTGACAAAAACAACTTTTTTTGCACAACTTACTGTCAAAAGAAGCCCTTAGGCCGCAATTTGAAGGGTCCTGTGTGGTTTGATGGATTTTTATGCAAGTCACTGATTATCTTTTAAATTTTTTAAAGAGGATTTGGGCCTAAAATTTGAGTGTATAAGATAATAGTAAATGTATTAGCAGCTCATGAGCTAATACAAAAGACAATGTTTTTTGTATTGTGGGTATTTTTTCTTAAGCTGCTAAATGCTCTCTATTGAGTCAGGCTCAGACACATAGACTGCATCGCATTTTCCTGTGAATAGATGTGAGAGCATTTTTAGCTAATAATCTTAGGCAACTTCTGTTGGGATATTGCGTTATGTGCTTGCCCTGATGTGCAGACTCCATTCAGTTGGAGATAATTTTCTTCCTATGTATTCAAGAACATGAAACTTCAGAAAATTTATATCTCAATGAATTAATCTTTAAGCTAGACAAACAGACATGTTGTACAATGAATTGGCAAAAATTAATTCATGTGGAAAAAATTTTCTCCTGTGATCTGAGCAATAAACAATGATGATGTTGGATAACTTCAGAAACTAACAATGGTTTGTTTCCCTTAGTGCTCAAAAGTTTTTCTGCTGTTGCTTTCGATCAATGAAAGCATCGATAAATGCTCCATTTATGATTCCAAAGTGCCTGCACTTTTTTTGTTTAGCAGCGTTTGTTCAATACCAAAAACATTGTGGTGATTTTATCAAAATCACAAAAAGACAGAATTACATTTTAAGGTCCTTAAATGTATCAAATGTCATTTTGATACATTGCAGTTGATAGGTGCAATTTATATACATGTATATTACATATAAATGTAACACTAAAAGTTTTTGCCATTGTGCTTATAGCTGAAGTGAGGAATTCGTCATCCACAGTACATTGAACATTAAGTGTATTGTTTTAAATACATAAATCAAAAATATGTAATTAATTCATTCATTTGATGGCAGTTTTGTAGCCACATTTGGCTGGTTAATAAGAAAGACTTATTTGATTTTGGAAAAAAATGTGTTGACACATTAATTGGTAACAAAAAGTGGCATCTTTGATTGTAAGATGCGTAAAACTACTCTTTTTGATTTTAATATGGATTACTATTCTTCATATATGCTGACTGAACTGACTGTTTTTCAGAGGGAACCTGAGAAAAACGAGATGGAAGGAAATTTACCCGTCCAAACAACCACTGAACGACCTGCAGCACTAATAAGAGGTACACTCACATAGCAGATATGGTGGTGGCAGGGAAATGACTGTTCTTCATTTATTTGCTATTAACATATTTACAAGTAATCTTAAATTTGGTGTCAGTAATCTTACCTAATAGAAGTCATAGGTCATACATGACATAAGAACATCTCAAAGTTCAAGACACTTTTGTTATACAGTTGAAACCAGATGTTTACATATCCTGTCTGAAAAGACAGAACCTTTTCTCTCTCTGTCTGATACTAAATCCAATGAAATTTTTTCCTGTTTCTCTGCCTATAAAATGCCTGTATGACTAAGAACAGAGGTTTTTAATAGCCACTCCAAAATTTGTTATTCCTATATCACTTTCCAATTAATTTGGCTTTATGCTTTTGGTCTTTGTTTGAAAGTATAGCTCTTAAACAATAAACTCAATGTTGTATTACTTGGTGCAAAGTGCTATTTTAACCGTATTCTGATAAGTTTTCTCTACCTTGCCAACTTATATCAAGCAGAGACACCTCAAGCTTTTTTCTAACTGTAAACATTTAATTTAATTTAAAAATAAAACAAAAAATTGTATCGAAATAATTTTTAGTTTGTGCAAATGCATCAGTTATCAGTTTAAAGATGTCAATAGTAGTTTGAATATATTGTATCATGCCATAAGACACAAAGATTTTACTATTCCTAACTTACACTAAAAAGGAAATGTTTAGTCTGATTTAATGTCAGATGGTGAAAAAAAAAGGTTGTCTTTTGAAATGATGGTAAATGTGTAGTTTCAGCTGTACCTCCAGTTTCCTTGGCATTTACTTTCTGCTTAGACATTTCGGTCCTGTTTTAAAGTTGTGACTATTTAGTGAACTGTTCTCACTATAACATAAAGCAGATATCAGATCATCTGCACATCCACATTGCCCTTTAGAAGTAATAAGTAGCACTCCAAAGAGGAAGGGTTTATTTCATCTGTGCAGGATCTGTGCTGGAGTCCAGATTTGACTCCTCCTTCCTCTTTGCCTCTCCCCCTCCCCCATTCTGTGTAAAAACAAATCTACTTTTCTGCTCTGAAAGTATTGAGTCAACAAATGTCACTACAGCCTGGCAGGGGCTTCTGGGAAGGAGGTGGGGTCTCCTATTTAAGCCTGAAGCTCAGCAAAAAGCAGATTATTTTCAGAGAAGGAACACCTGTTAGTTGAAAAGGAATTTAATGGTGAAACGAAAGTATTATCCAAGTCTTTTTGGGTGTCTGATCTTTGGAACTCTGTGTGAACTCTGTGTGAAACATGACACACACACACACACACACACACACACACACATATATATATATATATATATATATATATGTATATATATATATATATATATATATATATATATATATAGTTAAAGTTCATGAATGCTTGAAAGAGATAGAGATCTCTCTTAAGCCCACGTGGCCAGTGTCAACAGGGGGAGGAAGATCTTTGGCAGAGGTATGAGGCAAACTGTGCTTCCTGTGCACAAGCTGCAGAGTTCGTCTAAATATGAGCCAGCAGTGTTCCAAAATAAGATACAGCTGCCTGAAATAACTCCAAACCGGCTGTTTTTGATGGTAACTGTGCCATTCTTTTATACAAAATGGAAAGTCCTTTAACCTCCAACTGAAAAAAAAGAAAGAAAACCTCAAGATAGGCAATGAGAAAGGGAGGGAAAAAACCCTGAGTCACTTGGCTTCCTGTATGAGAAAAGGAAGGGGTGGAGGCAGCTTCTGCTCTGCCACAGTCAGACAGTTGGGACCCATGCATATTGAACAAAAAGTGCACTGGTTGTGGGGGTGGAGTCTTGTAATCCAGAAATCCACTCCAGTGCTTCAGGGCAGCCATCAAAGTGTTCACTATTGTGTACGGCTGAGGAAGGAAGAAAAAAAAGAGGGAGCTGACGGGGGAAAGAAAACCTGTATCTTTGTGTGAGAAGGACTCAGCAGGAAAGTGTTTTTGTGAATTAATTTTTTTCTCTGTTCATAGGTTGTTGCCACAGAGGGGCTCTTCTCCCTGAGCTACAGCAAGATCTTGTCCGCTTTTATATTTACCATAGCTGCCTTACACTCGACTGACACACAAGTGTGCTCCTCCAGCCGGCAAAACAGCGACACCCGGGCTTCTCCTGATGATGAGAGCCAACGTCAGACTGGTTTCCATGAATATTGATGTGGAGCATAGACTGTTTCATAGAACAGAAGGAGGCAAGATGGCTGCCCTTTAGGATTTGTTAAAGAGGCGATCCAGACAATTTGCTGGAATTTCTACAAAGTGGAGGGACATAAACAGAAGGTAAGAACGTGCTCAGTTTGTTACTCCTCTTTTGACCCCTCCATGTCTGTAACCTTGAGAGTATTTTTCTTTCATTTTGTGGTCAGGTGAGACAGAGCAGATGTCCCTCACCGTAAAGAGCAAGAGCCAACATAATAAGGAGGGGATATTAGATAAAGCTACTTCAACATGGCTGACAATTTTCTTTGTGGTTTTGCCAGCTGAATGTGGAGGCTGCTATCTTGTTTCCTTGCTATGCTTATTTTAAATGGCTCACAGAAAATGCTGTGCAGTTTGTTCAGGAGTTTTTCTTCAGGCATAATTTAAATACCACTGTGCCTCTTCCTTTTCATCATAAAAACACTCTCTGGTCCAAGTCTTTTAAAATAGATGCATGTTCTTATATAGGAGTTTTTAGGATAGAACTACTATTCAATGAGTATATTTTGAAAAATAAAATATATATATTTATATATATATATATTTATGTGTAATTAATGGCTATTACATATAAACAATATTTTATTATTTAGTCTATCTAAAATCTTTTTGTGTCAAATCTGTTGCTTTGTATGTCCTGTGGGATTATAAATGGTAGAGTAAAAGTCCAACCTGGACTCGTCCAGCACAGGGGGGATAGCGCCTGCACAGCAGCAGAGCAGAAATAGCTTCTGGCTTTGTGTGTATCTCTGTGAATCAGCTTTCGTTGCTTTCACCACTGAATGACACACGCACACCCGCACACACGCCCACACACACACACACAGACACAAAGGCAAATCCCAAGGAGAGGCAAAAACAGAGGAGAACTGTGGTGGTGGAAGGCAGTAAGAGAAGGTCAGACAGCGCTAAATTAAATGAAACCCAATCTTACAACACCATTAACTGAAGCAGGACACAAATGTTAATTTTGAAGCAGAGGTTTACTTAAAAAGACTTGTCTCAGGAGGACAATAAGCAGTAACAACACTAGAAGTAACATTTTCTGACTGCTCATGAAAGCATACTCTTATGCATTAAAAGCAGGTAAATGTAACAACAGGGCTACTGTTCTCAGGATGTTTTCTATGATGGGCCTTCTAAAAGAGGAACTGCTTTCATTGTAGAAGAATATGTTTGAAATAGGAATCAGTGAATCAATTATCTCCATTTCCTGATCAGCTCAAATGTTTGGAAGCATAGCAATGCTAACCCAGAAAGAAGATATTGCCCTATCTCTACATAATGAAAAAAGTTTGAGTAATATTAAAATCATTCTTTTCATCTTAGAACAATTAATATATTGTTATTGCACTACTGAAAGAATATGTTTTGAAAACCTTCAAATATATAATGTGGTAGCAATACTATGTCCACAATTTGCTACATTATGTAATCGTAAGTATCATTATTTAAGCTAGTGCCCTGAAGAGTGGCACAGCACTTTATTTTTTTTTTTTAGGTTTGAGGTTCTTAATATGAATATTACACTAGTGCTTGGGTACAAAATGAGGGTCTGAATTTCCTGAAAAGACAAACTGACAAAGAACCAATTCTTCATGCTGAAAAAATCTAGCCATCTAGCCCTTTGTCATTTTTATAAAACATCTCATTATTTCTGGTCAAAGTTAAAACTGACTGCTGTGGTGCATTTTATGCTGGCCATTGATCGGTTGTGCCCTGTCAGAGAAACATTTCATATCCTCTTTGAAAAAGGATGAGTCAAAATAATTTTCTGTCACCTCCTATTTACAGAGGTGGCAGAAGGAAAAGCCTATTTCCCTCTTAAAGCCTCTTGAAATAATAGTTATTTTCGTTTGACTAGAGATAATAGTCTGTAGAATTTTATGAGTGATAACTGGCTGTAATGGAAATAGGGTGTAATGCATGTTCCAAAAACATGCATTCCAAGAATATATATAGTCATATATATCCTTATGACTATATATCTGAACGAATAATGAATGAATCCATGCCAGTCAAACAGTTAACAAATGGAAGAAATCCTTGTGTACAAAATTAGGGCCTCAAACTTCATAATAGATTCTACAATATAAAAAGTAGGCCTGACGTAAAATTCATATCCAATTGAAAAATGAGGAATCAAATGCATATTAATCCTACACCTATTTCACTCATCTGGGATATACATGGATAAACAGATAAACTACATATAACTGAGCAATGGTGTCACTAGACAGTACAAGATGGTTTGTTTAAAACTATGGAAATGTTTCAAACATTGTCAGCAAACATCTAATTGGTTGTTAGTTTTTCCTCAAATTCACTAACAGCTTCTTGAAGATTAACATCTAAAGTGGTACATTTGAATAAAACTGATCTCCTACAGGGTTTGTGTTTTGGGCTTGTGTATTCTACTGCTTGCAGTTGTAATACAGCTGCAGTTCAGCCTTAGGTCACAACAATATAAAAAACTGTCTGTAAGGTGGTTGACCTTTATTGTAACCCAACAGTGTAGGCTGCCAACAGGAGCAGCAATGTGCTTGACATCTGTACCATAGAAGATCTTTGTGACACACTTGGAGGTGGATGGATACAGAGGGCACTGAAGAAGAAGAAATAAGGGCATTGAGTTCAAAACAAAGACAGCTGCTTGTTGTTTCCAAGCTTTTATGAGAGCAGTTGATGACGGTTTATTACCACTATCCTCCTAATGTTCCCTCATCCTCATAAATCTTTTTCCCCCTGTGGTTATTAAGGCAAACAATGTATCTTTTACCACAAAAATCATTTTGTGAGCAAGTACCTGTCTCTAATCGCTACAAAGATGTAGTGCAACAAATTTCCTTGTGGTGAACTCACCGAATCCACTTAGCAAGCACGGTCACTGAGCATGCAGTGTCAACACATGTGCCTAAGCTTGTTATATATGGTAGTATTTAAGTGTGTTGTGACTGCATAACTTCAGGTGATGGATCTGTGCATGTACATACTTGTATAAATAACAATACTCCCCTTTCCCCTTTAACATTATTGGCAATGACGTCCATTAAAAGTGTCCAACAATGGCTTTTATAAGTCACATTGTTGGAATTAAACTGCTCTCAGACATCAGCAGGTGTAATTTTCTAGTCTTCGGTGGCACTGAATGAACAGCTTGCACATCCCAATTACGACCTAAAAAACATTACAACAGGGATTTTTACAATTGGAATTTTCATTGGTCTCTGCATGCCTGCTTTGACATAAATAGCTGAAAGGACAGCAGCATTAATAGGGTTACAGGGGGCTGAGTGGGGGATGGGCCACATAGATCAATCACATGCGCAGAGCTCATCTCATCTATCTACACCTACAGATAAAGCCGCGCAGTTGGATAGTTTCTTCGTCATGGCGGTAAGCGCCTTTAAGTCACTCCTAGGGCACAGACAATATCACCTTTGGGAAGAATGTCCAGTTGCCATAGTGCAGTACAACAATGCTATTTGGCTACAATACCCAAGCCGTTGCCCATGCCCTCACCTTTGACCCTGTTCCGTCCACCCCAAGTATCATTTTTCCAACCAAGGGGGGTGTCTGCAGCAGAAGCGATACAGAAGCATGCTCAATGTTGTTGGGTTAGACATTTTAGAATGCACTGCTTATAGATGGCAAGACAAAATGGCGAGTAAAGAGAGTTGTATTGATTGCTGCAGTATTGATTTCTGTTGTCTGCCAATGGAGAGTTTGTTTTCCATGGACTTCAAGAGAATAAAAGAAAAACTCAGTCTTGGGCAAGTGCAAAAGAATCACTCTCAGTCACATTATTTAGACATTTGCACATAATTTAATATAAACATTGCACAGGACTTAAACTTTCCAAGCTTCTGCTAAGGAAAAGAATGAATGAACCCATTCCTTCTTAAAGGAATGGATTCATTTCCTTCTTAAAACTGACCATCTTATGCATCAGACATGGCTGAAGTTTGCCTTAATTTTACCAACTTACCTAATTTACTAGAGGTTACTTTAAGATGCCCATCATTTTTTTTTATTTTATTTTTATTTTTATTTTTTTTATTACTGTAGGGTCAAGAATATTTCAAAATACCAGATAAAACTTGTGATCCTTGCCTGTGGCAGGCCTGTTAGTCGGGCTTTCATAAGAGATACAAAAGTGTGTCCGGTAATTGCTACCTCACATGCGATCGTAAATGTGCACCATGGTCTTCCTCTTCCATGATGTCCTGCGCCGCTGTCAGAGCCAAAGCGTAATTATGGGCCGAGCATGATAAGGCCTTGTTTGGGGAGCTGTTGGGCTGCAGGGAGTGTTGCTGGCTCTGTGAACATGTATTGATGTCAGGGTTTACCTCAAGGGTGAGACAGCGTGGGCAGCGACTCAAAACCTTCTGCCACGTGAGGATACGCACATGGCTTTTCTGTTTACAAACAGTATCCTTGGCATTCCGCTGAGAGGGAAGCAAGCGAGGTGTTGCGTAATCGCCATAAAGCAAATAGCATCCCTTCCTGCTTCTCGCCAAGCCGATCCTCCTACGCTTGGACAATCAGCTTCGGTTGTTGCTTTCGCCGATTTAAGCCGCGAGAAGCTAAGACCCACAGTAAAAGCCCAGTTATGTTTGAAGACTGTAAGCAGGTATTTTCTCACGTTCCTTATTGGTGCTGTCCAAGGCCTAATTAGCAGCAGCAGGTTAGAAGCTTAACAAGCCATTTCCCGTGTTGCTCTAAATTCGAAGGATTGTGTTTTCGTTAAAAGGAACAAAGAATTGTAATACTGGCATATTTTTTTTCAGATTAGAAACAAAGCTAGTACTAACTCCCGACCATCAAGACCAAAAAAACATACAAAACAAAAATCGTCAGGGTTCCTTTTGGTACATAAATTCTTAGTTTATATAGAAAACTTGTGTACATCATTTTTTTTTACGTTTGAGAATTTCACAAGAAAAAACAGTTGCATGAGTGACAAAAAAAGCTTAATCTCCTAACACTTCCCCTTTTAACAAGTTTGCTACTAAGTCTAATTAATAATGTAAACTATGTTACTTTATCCTACATTTTGTACTCAATTGTCTAAGATATCTAACCTCAATCAGGAAAATCATGGAAAATTAAAACTTCTGCCACTCAAAGTACATATATATCTGCAAAAAAAGTGTACTCTAAAAAAAGAATCAACAATAGTTGTTCTTTTGCCACTTCATATCCCCATTTCTTTTTTATGCATTGCCATTTTGTCTCTTTTCACTTCCATGCATTTAAATGTAACAATTTTGTTTTCTATTTTGACTGATTGGATTCTGATCGCCATTTTGGCTATCCTAAAAAGATCCTTATATCAGCAATACATGACTGTCTCGTCACATAGTTCAATATTTTCCAGTTTCCATTAAAAATTAAGTTTATGCTTGAGGAGGTTTGTGGTTTCTATCACCCACTTTACACCAGGAACATTACGTTCCCTTTTAGTTGAACTGAATTTGCAGCAGTTTAGACACAATGCTGCCCCCAATAGATAGGTTGTAGAAACTGAACACTTCTGGGCTGTTCAAATGTCAAGTTCACTCCTGTGATTGGTTGGTTGATGAGATTCACCCATTATTTCCTAAATTTACCTGCATTGTTTAAGTACCGGGGCTAATTTCCATACCTGCTTAAACATTCATTAGACAAAAACTCTTCATCATACTAAATCTTGCTAAAATTTGCCAAGAGAAAATGTCAGTTTAATATGGAACATACTCCTTTTCAAAGTTAATGCACAATGTAGTCATGAAAGCCTGGTTGTTACATTTTGGTTATTTTTTAATGAATGGTCCTGATTGGTGTACTTTATATTAAAATGGCTCTCCAGTATGAATTGTTTTGTTGGTAAACAGTCTAGGTTAGTGCCCCTTTAAATCGCTGGCTGCCCAGACAGCTGGTCCGGATTTTCCTTTAAAAGTATAACTTACCAGATGCCTTGCATGACATCACTAACCACCTCTCTGGACTTGGGCTCAATATAAGGTTTCATTAACAGAATGTGCAAGTGGGGCAGCTGGTGCCTTTATTTACACTTGCAGGTGGAACCGATCCAATGGATGCTGTATCAGTTTTCTCAGTATTACATGATTGCCAGTGTCCTTTTATTTTATTTAATTATGTTTTATGTGGGGTTTAAATAGTTGTTTTCTGACAGCCCTTACACTTACATCCTGAATCACAATAACACCCGTCACTCAGAGGATTTGTGATTTCTATTCATTGAGTCACGTGCCTCTCGCTCAGTGGAGGGAAAGAGGGAGCTTAGCAACAGCAGCTTAGGTCAGGTTGTTTGGAAATCAATGACAGAAACACTACAATGTTCTTATTACTTATAAACACTTGATTTTTTTAATGGTGATTCCCGTTAATTTTACAATTCCACATAATCTTTTGGTGCAATTTTAAATGTGAGAGGATGAGTGCAAAATTAGCTTTATGGGTTTGCAGCACTTTTGGTAGGATCAAAAAGCACATGTGCACACAACCTATTCCATTTCTAGGGTAATGGTTGGTCCAGATAAATGCTCATAAGGTTGCTGCTGCCACTGTGCATTCAGAAAGAAAGTTTCTTTGCTCAGTGCACAACTCATCAAGTCAGTCAGATATATTGACTTTTGCGCAGACAAAGGCAGTCAGGAGGAGGGGGAAGCTAGGTTTGGAGGGAAAGCACTGTGAGTGACTGGGGTCAGGTCAGTGGGTTTGTACGCTCAGGAGCTCATTTCTTAAGTCTCCATGTGATGCCGTTTGAAAGCACAAAAAAGGTTTAGTCTCTGTGTGAGACCGGACAGACTGTGTTTTCAGGTTGTGGTAACTACACAGGACAAAACTCTCAAGTCTAGAAGGTTTAAGTTTGAGGTGAGCTAATGTTCGATCAAGAGTTAAACATTTTAAATTTTCTTGGAACAAAATTGAATGAATTAAAAAACAGTTGTGCTCAGGTTCATTATGGTGAATCCATACGACCAAAGTAAACAGAAGAAAAATCATAACTCTGTTAAGGTAACTACAAAACTAAAGTAATATAGTAATAAATATGTATTGGCTGGTAATGTGTGTGTGTAATCTGTATTTAAATACTTTGTAATGCTGAGCAGATCAGAGGTTTTAGCAGACATAAGCAGCACATACCGCCGTGACGTTTACACATGAGCCGTTGTAGTTTTCTCGTAAAACTGGCTAAACACGATGTGTCAGAAATGTACAGAGGTGGGGTTTATCCCCAGCAAAGGCAAAAAAAATTGTTGACTTACTCATGGGCCAGAAAAAAGGGGTTAAAGTTTTGTCTTCTCTAAGCGTTAGCTTTGACATGATACTCAAGAGTCTGTGAGTCATCAGGCAAAACACTTAACCCAATTCTTAAAAGGGTATATGTCACGTTTGTGTCATCAAAAAGTTGCCATTAATGCTCTTATACTTTGCAATATGTGTGGAAATCTGATACAGTTCTCAGGAGGTAATATTCATTTTTAGAAAGAGAAACTCATTAGTTATTTCCACCTTGCACATGTTCTACACAAAAAGTAGAAAAATTGTTCAAAGCTAGCCACATATTCCTCCTGTTATCTAGAAGATTTCTGTGGTTTTTATGAGTAAATCTCAAATGCTGCGTGTTGCATTTTTTTTTTTTTTTTACCACGGCTCTTTGAACTTTACACGAAAAGGTGCTCTGAGCATTTGAACTGAAATATAGTACTACATGCCATTTAAATCCTGCTTTTAATATCACATTTATTCTTTGCTTTTCTCACTTTCTCCACTTAATATTTTTGAAAGGTTTTATTGGCTGTGGTGGCCTTTATTTCACAGTGAATTGACAGGAAAGTGGGTAATGAGAGAAGGGGGATGACATGCAACAAAGGTCACCAAGCCGGGAATCGAACTTGGGACATCCGCGTCGAGGACTAAGGCCTCCATATGTATTGTGCTTAACCCCTGCACTACCACAGCACCCTCTCCACTTAAATTTTACCTTAAAAGGCATTCCAATCACCGACCAACAAACTAGCCCTTCTAACCATTGATCCGAACTCATTGCTCTGTCCCATGTTTGTTTCTATGCTGTGCCACATTGGAGTTTGTTGTTGTCATGGATCCTTTTGATAACAGCGAGTGTAATCTATAAACTCAAATTCTTTAGATTCCTTCTTGAGCTCCAGCAGTCACATGTTGATTGAAATGACGGTCAAATGTCTTTCTCTCCCTTTTACTAACCATCTGCTTTTAAAATCGACCCTTTACGGCAGTGAGCAGACTTGTACAACATATTTTCTGTTTTTGCAAACAACATTTACAAATACCGATGCACACTGAATCAGCTGTAAGTTCCTAAAAAGTCTTTAAAGGTTCAACATTTAATGATCTTCATCTTAAACCTTTAAATGTCCAAATAGTCAGGTTTTTAAAAACTAGGTCTTTGGTCTGCTTGTAAAACAGCAGTTTACAAGCTAGGAGCAGTATGTCTATTAAACAGCAGAATAACTGAGCCGATACCCTAACTAAATAACTAGGTAATACCAGCTTATTATTAGGGGTGTATCACTGTTATTTTACTGTTTATTGTTGTTAGGAGGGCAATTATTACTATAAGAGGTAGCTTAAGGTGTACTTAAGAAGTGGTAATGGCTATGTTTTTACGTTGGAACAGTATTTATGTACGTACGCATATGTCTCGCCAAATAGACTGTGGCACATTTTGAACAGGTTTTTATCATTATTGACAGAAATGCCACAAAATATCTTTATAAAATTTTCAGACCATGTTGCCTAAAGTGTAATATTTATTTGCTCTAAATAGCAGAGCTGCGTTGAGGTATAATATTCTGTGCAAGAAGTAAAGGACTAAAATGTGTAGCTATTCTATGTTTTTTTGTTTATGCGTCAAAATCAAAACAATGACTACATTTTACAGATAATCCCTTAGTTGTAGTAATCACAAGGCTCTGCATTATATTGTACTTCAGCAGCAATACGGATTAATTGTTAATCTCCAGTATAATAAAAGCCTTTAGAAAATGTTATGCCTTTTATATGTATGACATAGTGACACCTCGAATTTTACTTGAATTGGACAGGCTGTCTAATGCAAGACATGACATTTTGTTGCACTTCTATTCAAGAATAAGGCATTCTTCTTATTATTCTGAATTTGAATTTCACTTGGAGTTAGCTTACTAGTTGAACTTGATGTTTATTTGTAATCTATTTATGGAAATTACTTTATTCAACTATTTATTTTAGTGTTTGGTGGTTGGATAGTCTTGTGTCTAGAAGGTTTATTGTTTAAAATGTGACCAAAATACAACTACAGAAGCATATGGGACAAAAAAAAAACTGCAAGTTTAAGGACTAAAGAAGGAACCTCCACATTTTAGCAACATCTGTCTTGCATTACACATAAAGAACAATGTCAATTGTACGGAAACCATTCCTCATATGGAGGGGGAGGAGGCTCTCCAGGGAAGGAATTACAAACAGAAGTTTATGTCCTCTTTGTCTCTGCCAGAGTGTGTTATCATTGTCGTCTGGCTCAAAGGAAAACACAAAGTTACACTTAACATTTATGAAACTGTTCTTTAGTCTGAACAGGGGTAGCATGACAAGTGCAGTCTTTTTAGGGCTTTTTGTTTCATTTCAAAAATGTACTACTGGCCCACCAGAGGCTGGTTTCTGGGGAAGTTAAATCTAACTGCAGAGTTGCCCTAGTTTTGGTCAGCGAATTAGTTGGGGGAGGATAGAACAGGAAGGACAAACAGGTCCGTTGCTTCTGGCTGCCAAGTGATGCAACTATCATTACGTCACAAGCCAAAGTTTACGCCAGAGCAGATAGCTGAGGTGCGCTAAAGAGAACTGCCATGTTGTTGTGCAATCCAAAGACAATCCCCTCCCCCACACAGAAAGCCGTGCAGCAACTTCTGTTGTTATTAATGGACGTCACGTGTATAACTGAACATCCAGCTTCAGATGTTCAGGTAATAACCTTCATATGCATCTGCTTCTGAGTGGAACAAACACTAAAGAGTTGTCTTCCAGTGTAAAAAAAAAATGTTTATAGTGGAATGAAAAAAGAAAAACATTCACCAAAAACTTTTCAGCAATCACACTTTTCTTATGAACAGTATAAAAGGTACAGCACCTAGTGATATTTTTTTTATTTTACTAAATATTATCTGCACATTTTAGGAAAAAATATACAGTAAATGAATTCCAAGGGGAACGCCAAGGGAGTTTAGAGATTTTACATTATAGTTAGAAAATGTTAATCACATTGTGTTCATCTGTGCAATATTTAAAGTAGAAAATAAACAATATGTAGGGTTTAGAAAGATTTGTTCTGAAATGTTTCTGACTTGTGGAATGCCAAAGAAAACAATGTTTAGCTTTGGTCCAGGGCGCCTTGCAAAGGAGTTCATGCCCCTTGAACTCTGGGACGTTTTCACATTAAATCTTCAGGGTCTTAGAATTTTATGTGATACACCAAGACCAAGCAGTGCGTAATTGTGTGTAATGCAATACATGGTCTTTCAGATTTTTTAAAACAATACTATGAATGCTCTTATTTGCATTTTTTATTTATTTTTGTCCTCGCAGTATTGTATTTTGGATAATTAGTGTGGTTTCACCTGACCAAAGCCCTGTCTTCCTCATGTTTGCTGTGCACCCTATATGAATTGGGCCTATATGAACTGTTGTTGGGGATTTCTGTAGCTGATTGATGCTTCCGTTGCCTGGCCTCTCAGTTAGGGTGACCTGCCTTGTCTATACTGTACATCTTTAGATACTCTAGATTTACACATTTTGGCTTTATCATTCATATGAGCTTAGGGATTTTGATTCAAAGGTTTGGATACAATCCAAACCTTTAAACTTCTGAACAGATTTTTTTCTGGTCTGTCTGCTACGTTCTTTGGTGTTCATGAAGATGTTTGTTGTCTAATCTTCTTCAGCAAACCCCTGATGCCTTCATGGAACAGCTGCATTTATACAAAGATAAATACAGTACACATGGATCAAGTCTTCTTAAAGAGCTAAGTCCTGAAGACAGTTGGTTGCAGTGAATTCTAATAGGAGTATCAGTTATGATGGAAATGCATGGCACACTTCTTAGATTTTCATTTGGAAAAATTGCTGTATGGCTTTTATTCTTCTTTCTAGTTATGCATTATTTTATTGTGAGTTAATCACATGAAATCCCACTAAAACACATTGTCAGAATGCAACTGAACACAGGTCAGAATGAACTGTTCCATTTAGTTTTTTGTTTTTTATTTTTGTTCTAGATTCATTCAGTTTTATGCAGTACAACTTTACCCAGACCTGGCAAAAAATGTACCTTGCCTTTAATGTGGTTTTACTTGTTTAGTAACTCACATGAAGCAACATCCAAGGAGAAAAGAGATATGCAGACAGAGGAATCGTTTGTGTCTTCATCAGGCTTATGGTCAGGTCATATGTTGAGACGGGTAGAGAAGAAAATAAAGATAGCAGATGTAAAACCAAGCATGTGAGAGACACAGCATGAGTGTGCCATGTGACAAAAATCACAAGCATAAGTTGCCTGATCAAAAGGCCCTGTACTATGCAAACCATAAATGGGCATGAGTACAGTTGAGCCTGTTAAGCATTTAAGCATCACTAACAACACACTCAGCTAGCATATTACTAACAACATGCTTATTTAGCATATTGGTTCTGAATTATGTTATGAATTCTGAATTTATTTTTTCTGTATCAGCTATTTCTAAATACTCTTTCCAGTGCAGCCAGTCCCTCTCTGCACAAGCAAGCTATAAATCATGAACCGTCATCATGCAATCTGCCTACAATGCAATAATAAAGTGGTGCATTAAAACAAGCAGTGAAAGAGTTCTCCTTTCTTTGGCAAAACTTCAGATGCAGGTTGTGGACTTTTCTTTGTAAAAAAAAAAATCTTTGCAAAAACAGAACTTATTATACTGATCTTGATCTTTAAAAGAGGAATAATCGTCGGAAACTGATCATGCATCTTTTTTTTTATCATTTGTTTTCATACAGTCAGCTAGCTTGTAGGATGGTGACTGTTCTGCCAGAGGTCATTAGGTTTGTGGAGCAGCAGCTCGAGCTGATTGTTTACCATGGGGACACTAAAACAGTGCTATCCAAGTCATCTGACCTAATTACGCAAGCAAAGGACCGCTAAGGATAATATATCACTGTTGGCGCTTCTCCATTCTGTCAGAATAAATAAGGTACACTGACTTTTGGTGTAAAATGCTAATTAGCAAGTCTCATACTGAAAATATACTCGATCTGTTTTCTTGTTTTTCGTTTGTTATTGTGTTATGCTAAAATAATTTTAATAACATTTCAACAGTGGGAAAATGATAGAATTGTGTCAGTTAAATACAGTATCTTGATGAACTGACAATTGTGGCATAAAAGTTATAATAGCGTTTAAATACGAAAGCACATTTACATAAGTAATTTGGCAAGGCTTCTACTTGCACTGAAAGATTTATAGTCTTTAGACTTTGTACATGTTTCATTTTCTTATCTTTTAAACAGGAAAATACAACCAGACCCTCTCACCAAAGGAAATTTGTACTTGACATTATGGCCTATTCTTAAAACTACTGAACATAACAAGTATGACTTGGGAAGTGCATGCATGTTTGATTTACAAGTCTGTCCAAGATCTACCTTTCTTTGAGCTTTGGCAGCAGATTTTATTTCTCTTTTCATATAGAGGGGAACTTTTAATATATACAAATGATTATGATGTCATTAAAATTAATATTACTTTGTTTTACTTCACAATATCAGTGAGTAGATAACAAGTTGGCAGGACAAAGCTTGAAAATCCGGGGGGGAAAAAATCCACTTTTAAACACAATCATTGGTTTGTGACTGACATTACAACCTAAAACGGTACAACCTAAAACGGTAAAAATATATGTTTAGGCTCCTAAACATACATTTAACATTTATTTTAAAATATTCAATATTTCTTTGCATTTTCTATATTTCTCTTCTATTTTTTCTAAACTCAATATGACTGAAGAAACATTTATTTTTTTCTTTTTTGCCGTAAGATTTTTTTAAGCGTAGAAGCCTTAAGGTCTGAACTTGAAAGTGTAGGGACCTGAGCCCCCAAGCAGCTGTTGGAATGATAAATGTCACATAGGGCTGCCAAGTAACAGCAAACAGACTACAAACGCTGTGGCAGGACTCAAATTTCACAAGCTCTTTCTTTGGGAGGACAAACCCGTTTGAATATGAGTTCAGTCCAAGGCAAATCACACAACAGGAAGGAAACAGACGTTCCATTTTAAATATTTACTGCACACATTGTGTCAAGTAATAATAAAAACAAGGTAAACAGAATGAGTGTTGACATTTTACTAATGTTTTTCGTCATAGCGTCATTATTGATCACAGCTTATGTCAGTGAGATGCCAAAGAAAGTGCTCAAGTGACAGAGGTTTTCTATGGTTGCACCATTGTAAAATAATGCAGTGTTGCCCCACGCTGGTGCTGCACACTGACATTTAGCTAAATGAAAGAAAACTAGAAGAAAGACAAATTCATCTGTTTGCAAACATTTTAATAAAATGAACTAGATAGTAATATACAATTTATTTGTATAAATACCATGGTTTAAAAAAAAAGTTTACTTAAGCTTTTAGTGTGAGTCCATGCTTAGCCTTAGTGTGTATATTAGCAACACTATATTTCAACCTAAGCCTTTGAATAGAGCAAACAATGTTTCTAATCTTCAGTGCACTGGTATAAAAACAGACTATTAAGTTGTCAGCAAAAAAGTCATTTAAGTGTTAAAGCTATTTCTTACTAGTTTAACATAGAACTTTTCTAGTTTCAAGAGGTGTAACCAAATAGTTTGCATGTAATGATTTGCTATCATATTTGCAAAGAAAGACAATCTCAATAAACATTTATCATCTCACTATGAATTGATTCAATTCTAAATGTCTGACAGTTGACTAATATGACACAGCTGTTATGACTGCAATTCAGACTTAACAAAATCACATCAAAAGATGAAACATTTCTCTCCATCAGACCGCAGATTATGTCTACTGAATATTCAAGAAATAATGCCTTACTGACCATGTCAAATTTTTTTATTACTAAAAATGTTGAAGCAAATGAAAGGAGACCACATTTGAAGTTGTGCACAACCTGAAGTGTTGCTGTTCACACGTTAGGTTAGCAGGTGTCACTTTTAAGCATCACAATTCGATGCTTAAAATGTTTCTTACATTTTATTTTATTATTGGATGCACAACCTGTAAAACTGTGGCACAGTTTTACAAAGGCAGGTTACTGAGGTCAGTCTTCATTTTTCTCCGAATGACCCTTCTGATTTTGGATTCTTGTTTAACTTTTTGTTAATAAGCTCCTTTCCTACTCTGGACTTTGTACAGTACAATCTGGCTGACTACAGTAGTTATAGCTAAAAAAAAAAAAAAGAAAGAAAAAAACTATGTGCAAGACTGTGTAAAAATGTTGATGATTATCTAGGTTAGATATTAGACTGAACAGGAAGGAAAAGATAAATGGCAGCATAAGTAAAGAAGAATCTGACATGTAATTATAGGGTAGAGGTGAAGGCGGACAGAGAGGGAGAGAAACAATAGCACAGAAACAAAGAAACTGACTTCTGGTGCTGGAACAAAATCTTACTGGAGAGTTCAGTTTGTGAATAGTAATTCAAACTGTAGTTCAGAGTCTATTTCTATTAGAAAGTCAAAACAGATTAAAGCACATATGGCACAAACATCCAATGTTGTCATTTCATCAGTATTCCTTTGGCTTAGTTTGGCTGTGTTACTTGTAGAGCAAAAATACATCACACTGTCAATTATGTAAGTATTAAGTACTGCGGTAAATTTGGGTTTAAATCACTGCATGGTAGCTGTGTGTGTTTGTATATCCGTATAAAGCCCAGATAGACGCACGCACAGCTGGGATTTCTTGGCTTTGTTCTGGGTTTGCAAAGATTTTTTCTTCTTGGTCTACATGGGCGTCTCTAACTGTGACGAGCTGCTTGGATTCTTTGGTGCTTTGTAAGACACGGAGCGTGCCATAGGAACGGAGCTGCCCTGAGAGCAACTTGACACTGGCGTTCCCGTCCTGACAGAGTTGCTGATTAACATAGAAAACAGAAGGAAATTTACATGGGGTAGGGAAGTAGAATCTACTCACTTTGCTGTGTTGCTGCAACAGTACTTTCTTAAATTGCCAAGTAAATGATCAATTTCAGCATTTATTTGTAGAAGATTATTAGTAGTATCAATAACAGAAATGAAGTGTTTCATACCTTAAAAAAAAATCTAATAATTTTTTTTTAATAACATAAACTTTGTTGTCCCAAAGAAAATTTGTCTTGGGTTTAGACACTGGCTGCTGCATAGCCCAAAATCCATAACCATCACATTATATTCAACCTTAACACAAGAATAATGTTTTAAATTGGGTAGAGTTCATAAATTCAAACCTTTACTTTCAATCCCAGATTTCATGCATTTTCTGTTGAATTCAGGTAATTATCTGATCCGTTC
This sequence comes from Poeciliopsis turneri, assembly GCA_922788865.1. NCBI lineage: Eukaryota > Metazoa > Chordata > Actinopteri > Cyprinodontiformes > Poeciliidae > Poeciliopsis > Poeciliopsis turneri. The sequence goes on along the minus strand of CAKLNU010000082.1, from coordinate 708,216 downwards.
CCCATGATGTATGTTAATGTTAGAAGTCAACACTGGAGACACTGGAATGGACTGGCTATCATATCAAATTTTCAGATACATTTTCCAGTGGTCTATTGATATTTTCAGGAGATATACAAGCCAAGCAACATAATATGTTAAATTTCAGTCATCATCACATGTCAAAATGTGAAACATCACAAATCCGCAGAGCTGTTGGATGGAATAAATACAAGTGTCTGACACTTGTATTTCAAGTGTCAGACACTGTGTTCCAATAGCATGTTTTGCCAGTGCTGCTAATACTGCACAGCCCTAATATATAAGCTGAAATCTTTGAGACTGTGTCAATGCCAAAAGACATATTCTCTCCAGCGTGTCTTGGGCGGTCCCCTGGAATCTCCTTCCAAAAAGACATGCCCAAAACACTGGAAATGTTGCCCAGCCAACTCAGCTGACTCGAAATTGTACTCCTACACTGTTCTCTGTAGGGTGAGAAGCTGACTGGTCCAGTTTCTCACCCTATCTCTAAATACCTGAAAATGATGTGTTTAACATTTACTGAAAATGAGCAATGAGCAACCTTTCATGTCTCCAAGAACACTATAAGCCTTTGGCAATACATGTCCTTTATTCTAACACAAGAAGTGCTGGTATGTGGTGTCAGCCTGTGGTTTGAAATCTTGATGTGAAACAAATCATAAAACTAAAACTAGGCACAGAAAATTCTCAATAACAAATGTGATATTTGTATCAATGGATAATATTTGGACACTATGAACTTCAACAGCTTATTCTTCAGGTTGAAACAAATAATATCATTATAAAGACTGTACTCTGCATTGAAGATTGTTTTCTATGATTTCATGTGAAAAATATTCAGCAACCTTTTCATGCTGTCTTTCTACTCTGCAGGTGGGACAAAGGGCAGCCTGATGTATGGGCTCTGAGCAGGACAGATGGACACAGAAGAGGCCAAACATGAGGCGGAAGAAAGTTTAATGTTGGAACAGTTCGGAACATCTCACCATCATTCTCACAAATTTCAGAATGGAGCTTGGTGTTCACAGGAGGATTCTGTGCAGATCAGCGACAATGAAAGCTGGATTACTGGTGCGGTGCATTATGAACCCAGCAAAGCTGCTGGCTCCATGAAGAGATACAGAGAGAACTGCAACATTCCTGCTTCCGAACAAGCATTGTTCCAACCGGGATTCTTCAAGATGAACGGAGACTTGATGAACGGAGAGTTGAAGCATGGATTCGCAGAGCAGTCCTTAGCGGTCCACCAAACTAAGAAAATAAAAGTCGATGGTGAAATGAAAGAAAACGGTGACTCAAGCCGTAATTTTGTGAAAAACTTCTCTGAGTTGACAAAGAAAACTGAAATGGAACAACAGACTTCTGTTCAGACTGATATTAATTTTGATATAAGAAACTGTCACATACCTAACAGGGATATTTTCAGCCGACCACGAAATAAGTCTGTTCCAAATGGTGCTGTATCATCTTCCTCAACCATAGAAAGTACTCCCGGTGATCTGTTGGAAAAAACCTTGTCTCAGTATTATCCTGAGCAAGTGTCCATTGCACCACAAGCATCTGGATCACAGCTGGATACTGTCAATGACTCACTCGCCGCACGCTCTGTTGGTGAAGGTGCTCAACCTCCTGCTGTAACCTCAGGGCTGTCGGAGCAGCAGCAGCAGCCACCTGCAGCATCCGCAGAAGCAGTCAACAGCTACAACTCTGGCAACTATTTAGTAAATGGATATTCTAGTAACTTTGGAGTAAATCAACAGCAACAGTCTTCATCTTGCTCTGGTCAAGAGATAGCTCTGGGGCCACAACAGCATCCCAGTGGGGCACAATGTTTTCCAGATAACACAAACCCTCAAGGTACATATACAAAAACCCAGCAGGAATACAACCCAAGGTCTTTTCTGAACCACAATAATCCCTCGCGGGCTGCAGAGGCAAGTGGATATGGACCTCTTCTTAATTCTGGTGCAAATGAGAACAGTCAAAATGACAATGGAGCTCGTCTGTGTCATGACACCAACATGGGACTCCAGTATGGGACTCAAGCTCAGAATTTTCAGGTTAACTCTGGACGACAACATCAACCTGATGGTCAAATGGGAAACAGCCTCCAGCAGCAAAATCACTCTGTGTCAGTAAATGGTGTGGAGGACACACATCAACAAAGAGTTAACGTCTCATGCTCCACTCCCAGCCAAACTAATTGGATAGAAAGGAATCTTTCACATTCCCAGCAGCAGCCGACACAGTGCACAGTATCCCAGGCGAAAGAGCAAGACATGTGGATAGCTAAGCCTCAGTCAGAACAACAGACCACCAGGCCCCAAGTTCAAAACCAGATACTGGAGCCAAACCAAGTGCAAAGGTACAGGGAAAGGCAGACACAAGGACTTTTTACAGACAGCAGCCGAGGGTCTAACAGCTCGCTTCAAAAACAGCCGGACTGTCTACCTGCCCACATGCAATGTCCTTCAGTTCAGCACAATACTGCCCCTGAGTGGCAGCAGTCCAACTCTAAAGCACCTCAGATGCAGCAACATTTACTCCAGAAAATGCCTGAGACAAAAAACTTCCCTCAGAATCACCAATCTAACTGCTACCTCTCCCCAATGCAATCAGAGCACTTACACGAGGACAAAGACTTGCAGGAGATATTGTCAGTAGAGTTTTTAACAACACAACAGCAGCACTGTCATCTTCAACGCCCGCTGTCCCACCCACCACAGTTTGAAGCCCAGCAGCTCAAATCTCCCACCTACAGACCTCGTAGCCAGCCTCCACCAGGCCAACACCAGCCTCAACCAGACCAGCCTTTCAGTAACAACCATCAACAAACTGACCAATCAGCACTCGCCTACAATAACACAGAGATGCAACAACCACAACATCAAAGACAGTGTCTTGAAAACTCAGGCAGCCAAAACCCCAAACAGTTTCAACCACAGCAGCCTAACAACCACTGCCATGAGCCCAACCAGGTGGACTTATCCCAGACTTCTTCACAGTCACAACATCACCTACCACAGGGTCTATTCAGTCAACAGTCAGGAACACGGATGTATCCCAAAGCTGAGGAGCAGGCGAGGGCGTCTTGCACTCAGTTCCAAACAGGACCTCAACTACCTCTGGGACCAGCAGGTCCCCATGTTGATTTTCAGAGGCATGCGGCTCTTCGCATGCGTCTACTACAAAGGCAGGAACGCCACGGCCCTTCTCAACTCCCTCAAAGCCCAGTTGACTCCAAACAAAACCTTGGAGCTGTAAAAATGGAAAACAGCCCCAGATTCGAGCTGCCCACCTCACGGCAGCAGGAACAGCCGTTTACGACCCGTGACGCAGGGATGGGTGGGGTCAAGATCAAGACCGAAAATCAACAATCACTATGTGTTCAAGACAAGAAGCCAGGGAACATCCTTGCCTCTATGGAACAACGCTTTAGGCAGTACGAGGTCTCAAATCTATACGAGAAGAAACCTGTCGTTGTTAATTCATCAAATAAAGTCAAAGTGGAATCCTCAGGGGCTGTCACTATACTATCAACCAACATGAATATGATTGGGACAGAATCAACAGCCACAGCAGCTTCAATTCTGAAAAATACCATGGACTCCACTCCCAAAAAGGAACAACTCCTTAAAAATTTCATAGATTCCCCCATGAAGTTGTTAGATACCCCTGTAAAGAATCTTCTGGATACCCCCATGAAAACTCAATATGAAATCGCATCATGCCACTGTGTTGGTAGGTATCCACCTTTGGGTGACGAAATTAAATCAATGGTTTAGGTTGTAATTCTTAACACTTTATGCCTTATTTAATTTAGATCAAATCATTGAGAAGGATGAAGGTCCATATTACACTCATTTGGGCTCAGCACCTACTGTCGCTGGCATTCGAGAGCTGATGGAGAAAAGGTAATCCACAAATTAATAGAGGATTAGAGGAAAGCTGACAATGTTTTACAACTTCTGTTTGTTTTTTCTTAATGTTTTATTATGTTTTGAAGGTCTGGCATCACTGGGCGAGCCATCAGGATTGAGAAAGTAATTTACACCGGCAAGGAGGGGAAAAGTACACAAGGATGCCCCATAGCCAAATGGGTATGAAGATTTTTTTTTTTTTTTGCTGTTGTATTTTATTTGTAATCTGATAAATTGGTTGCCCTAAAGTATTTCTGTGATACCTGTGTGTGCTCTGTTTCAGGTGATCCGGCGATCCAGTGTAGAGGAAAAGCTACTGGTTTTGGTGCGCGAGCGTACTGGTCACAGATGTGACACTGCCTGCATCATAATTGTAATTCTGGTCTGGGAAGGCATCCAGCCCAGCTTGGCTGACCGCCTCTACCTCGAGCTGAGTGAAACTCTAACAAAACATGGAGCTCATACACAGAGACGCTGTGCTTTCAATGAGGAGTAAGTTACAGTATTACAGTACTCAGAAGTGTCTTATAGTTAAATGACTCCATCTCAGTGGTTCACAGGTTCATTTAAAAGATATGATGGAAAGGGTCAATTATTATTCTGTTCAAAAAGGGAAATTCATAATATTTGGATTCACAATAAAAGAGAGTGGTAGATTTTAAGCATTTATTTTCTGTTAAGGGATGGTATGACATTTTTCTCAGGGACAAAGTGCTACTTATAGCACAATCAAGTAACTATGTCACCTTCAGTTGTTATAAAAATGCTGTTTATATGTTTTAAAAAAGTTCTTAAAAAATGTGACTTTGCATCCTCCATGAACATCTCAGCAGAGCAATAACTGATGCAAAATGAACCTCAATGGTTTGAGTACATATACAGTACATGAACATGCTGTACTGCTGATCCATTTGTGTTATATTACATTTTTTTGACAAACTAAATCTTGGGTTTTTATTGGCTGCAAGTCATCTAAATTAAAGAAATAAATGCTTGAATACATCATAATGCTTAATGAGTCCATATATATTTTCTCTTACTGGATTATTTAAATAAAATAACTTTTTGATATTTAGTTGTTTTGAATACACCTGTCAGACATATTTATTAGAAATGCATTATGTTCAAGATATACACCTAGAGTGCAAATCTATTGTTATTCAAAGTACTTCAGCCAAGTTTGTTTTGTCAACTCTCTCTAGTTGGATTAACACAGAGATATGTTACCTGTACACTTTCAGGAGGACCTGTGCATGCCAGGGCTTTAATCCTGAAGCCAGCGGTGCGTCTTTCTCTTTTGGCTGCTCTTGGAGCATGTACTATAATGGCTGCAAGTTTGCTCGAAGCAAAATCCCAAGGAAGTTTAAGCTACTAGGAGATGATGTCAGAGAGGTATTTAATACAAATTATGTTGAGAATCATGGCTGTAGCCAAATTAAAACACTTACTTTTAACTTGATGTTAAACATTCTGTTTTTTAGGAAGAGAATCTTGAGAAAAGTTTTCAGAATTTGGCAACATTACTGGCTCCTTTGTATAAAATTATGGCCCCCGAAGCCTATGGAAACCAGGTGAGTATATCTTGGTATTATAAAACCAAGAAATGCATTAAAATAATATACATACACATTAATAAAAGACATAGTTGATCCCAAGATCAAATAAGCAAAAGCAAGCAGGCTTTTAAATTATTATTAGACCATCATTTCTATTGTGAAATTTGTACTTTCTGACTTTATTGAGGAACCTTAGGAATTTAAGGAGGTGCAAAAAAATCTTAGTATGACCATAAAGAGTGCACTATAGTTAATTTATCTGTGGGAAAGGCTGTAAGTGAACATTTATCATGTGCAAGACATGTTTAATTTCTCCACGTGTCTTAAAAAGGATCAGATATGATAATAGTGTGACAGAATCTACATGTCTGAATGATTGTGTGTGAATATGAACTGCACAAAGAAAAGACCATTAAACATAGAATAGACAGATTAGACAGTTCTTACATTTTTGACAGTGTTTTTGTGAGGTTTTGAGTTTTTGTATTTGTATTTCCTCTTGGTATTGTCTGTAGGTAGAACATGAGCACAGGGCCCCAGACTGTCGCTTGGGGATCAAGGAAGGACGGCCTTTCTCCGGAGTGACTGCATGTTTGGATTTTTGTGCCCATGCTCATAGAGATCTCCACAACATGCAGGGAGGAAGCACTGTGGTAAGCGTGGGAACCTAGGAAACATGTTTTTACACTCCCTTGTCAAAGTATTCATGCTCCTATAGTTTTGTCACTTCTCCTCTTGTTGCAACTATAAATCTAAATATTTTTATTGGGATTTTTGTTAATAGGTCAACACATAGTTGGGGATAATTGTAAAATGGAAAGAAATTTTTTTCCGTTTTACAATGAAAAAAAGTTCATTTTTTCCATTGTAATGAAAAAAATGAATTAAACTTTTTTTCAAATGAAAATTAGATACCAAATAAAAGACCCTGAGTAATATCCATAGCATAAATAAAAGAAGTGTAATCTATATAATATATAAATTGTACCAAATAAAGCTGCATTTAACTTATTCTGGCATGTTCCTTCTTTTTTCAGGTGTGCACATTAACGAGGGAGGACAATCGAGAAATTGGAAAGATACCAGAAGATGAGCAGCTCCACGTCCTACCTCTTTACAAGGCTTCTAGCACTGATGAGTTTGGCAGTGAGGAGGGCCAGCAGGAAAAAATTAAATCAGGAGCCATTCAAGTCCTCAGTACCTTCCGTCGTCAGGTGCGCATGCTTGCAGAGCCCGCCAAGTCTTGCCGGCAGAAGAAACTGGATGCGAGAAAAGCGGCTGCCAACAAGAACGCCATGCTGGAAAGCTCAAATGATAAGGCAGAGAAGGCCCTTTTGGCCAAGTCAAAGGCTGGCACTTATGAGAACACTGTCCAGAGCACTCCATTTACAGGTAGAGCAACATTTTATAGACTTTTTTTTTTTTTTTTAAACTAACATTACTAATAAACAAGGGGTAAAACAGAGGTATTCTCTAAGGGGTCAAATGCTTTTTCACAGCACTATTGTAATTAATGAAAAAACGTGACCAGTTTTTTTTCTTACGTTTTTGTCTTCTTTGGTCTTTTGTTTTGTAGGTGCTGTGGGAGCACCCCTTCAGTCAGGTCACCCATCATATCCCCTCGGGGTCATGCCGCAGCAAATTCAGCAACCGCAGGGCATGTGCCCTTTTCCTTCCTCACCAAACACTGCTCTCCCAAGGTTCTCTAACAGTCCTGGCTCTTTTCCAGGCTCTCCAAAGCCAGGAAGCATGTACACCGCTCAGCCATCAACACCAACCAGCCATTTCCTCTCTTCACTTCCAAACTCATACATGAATGGGCCACATCGTCCACAACCAGGTCTCCAATGTAACGGAGGAATGCCTGTTGAAAGTTACCATCAGTTCTATGCACCAAACCAAAATCAGCTGGACGCTTATCGCCAACAGCGGCCAGCGTTTTTCCCTGAGCAGCAGTATGGTGTCCAACAACGCTTTGAGCTCAATTATCCATCTAGGTACAGTCAACCAGGCTTCCAAGTCAATGGTTACAGTGCCATGCGTCCACCTCAGCCCATGAGACACTATGGTCCTTTTGGCAACAACAGAACCCCAGATGCCCGGTTCATTGACACCCTAACAGGAGCACCCTCTGTTCATGGTGGCATGGATTATGCACTTACTGTAAGTAAAGGCAATCAGTTTGGAGAATACCCAAGTTCATACTTGCCTCAGAGTCCACACATCCCAGGCCGTGATTCCTTCCCTATGCAACTTAATACAGATGTGGCCATGCCTAATCCACAGATGCTCCCAGCCCAAATCAGCAGTGGCTGTTTGAACCCTGAATCTGGGTTGGGTCTTCTCAATGGTGGACATATAGCCTCCAATATTAAGTCGGAGCCTGGAACACCTCAGACACCCACAACCCCCCAAAAGCCAGAAATGTGGTCAGACAATGAGCACAACTTCTTGGATCCTGAGATCGGTGGTGTGGCTGTAGCTCCAAGTCATGGCTCTGTACTCATTGAGTGTGCAAAACGAGAGCTGCATGCCACAACGCCCCTCAAAAACCCAGACCGCAATCACCCAACACGCATTTCCCTCGTCTTCTACCAGCACAAGAATCTGAATGAGGCAAAGCACGGGCTGGCCATGTGGGAAGCTAAGATGGCAGAAAAGGCTCGCGAGAAGGAGGAAGAGGCTGAGAGGAATGGCGGGGAAGGGACTCCGAGCAAGAGCAGCAAGAAAGGGGGGAAGCGGGAGCATTCAGAGTCTTCAGAGACGACAGGAGAACCTCCATACAAGCGTTTCATAAAGGCACTAATGGAAGGATCGTCATCATCGTTCACAACTAATACTCACGTCATCACAACTCCATATGCATTCACCAAGGTCACAGGGCCTTACAGTCAGTTTGTGTAGAAAACAACCTCTAAGGAACTTGAAGGTGCTGCAACCCAAACCACATGCATCAAATCACTATCGGCAACCTTGGGATGGAAAAAAACAAATGTGCTATGTTTCTCAACTCTCACACAACCGAGCTTTACAAGTTGATCCTACTGAGGTAACTATTGCAATACCAGACACAGTGGTGCTTTCAGTCTAACACACAAGGAACTTTTTCAGCTGGAAACAAAGTTTCTTTTAATGGTGGCTTTATTTTTCTTACAGAATTTCTAATATTTGCATAAAACACTGACTTTCAAAAGTCTAAGACTCACGGTGCTGAAAAGTATGCTTATCACCACTTTCAAATGCCTTCACACTAAAACCAGAGTACACTCTACAAGAGACTCACAGTTCATCTACTGGTAACTGTCTAAAATCACCCGACATCATCCATCATTTCTAACAAGTCAGTGTTTTCTAAGAGCACTTTTTTAATTTTTGAGTTTAATGTTTCAGACATTAAATTAAAAATTACAATCTGATCATGCTGCATAGCAAATATATACAGGTGCATCTCAGTAAATTAGAATACCTTCAAAAATGTTATTTATTTTAGCAATTCAGAGCAAAGCGGTTAAACCCATTTAATAGCTCCGTTACAGGGTGGTGTATCTGAAGTGTTGATTTCTGTTGCTTTCAGTGATTATGGCTTACTGCAAATGAAAACTAATTTATTAACTTGAGCTTTTCTTCATACAAAAAAAACAAAAAAGTTTTTTCATATTGAAATCTGGGTCTACATTGAAGTATGTCTTTGTTGAGGCTTTTTGCATGCATTTCTGCTTCAGTGCAGTGTTGCATTATTCTGATTAGACCATGGCTCTACTGAGGCGCTTACGTAAATGGCAGCCTCCAGCTCCTCGTTCGGTGCTTCTGGTGGTTATACTCCACAGGTTGTCAGTGGGTTATAGATCTGTGAGCATCTCCTTAAAGCTTGTCAGCAAAAGAAAGCTGTACTGACTTTGGACTTGATAAAACACAGCTGATCAAAACCAACAGATGTCTCGGGTCCTCAAATCATCACTCAATGGAAAATTTACATTGAATCTCAAGAGTTTTGCTGAGCGTTTTCCTTCCTCTCAACTTTACATCAATTAACATTGGAGCAGTTATATAAATAATTGTAAAAAGTCTCATAATGAAAGATCTAATGATCATTTTAAGGTCTTAATATGGATTGTAACAAACCTTAAAATCTAACAGGGTGTTTGAGATTGTTCATTTGCTCTTTCCCCTTACTTTTGGTTTCATGATTCTCATTTTGAGTAAATGTAATTATTGTACTTTTTGGTAATACAGCTGCACTACTTAATGTAAAATGAAGTGGTATGTAAAAGTTTTATCTTGAGAGAAATATTTGTGCTTGTGAGGCTTTCCTTATACACTTTTATAGCCATATAGTCTTTTAAAACTTTTTAAATACCTTTTGAGAACATCAGCAATATGTTTTATTATTATTTTTATTGTTATTGGAGTAGTTACAACAGAGAAAAAAAAAGAATTAGGCCAAATAACTCATTGCTATCTGATACCAAGTCAGCAGCACATCGTGATTGTGTAAGCCAGTTTATATCCATATCTGTTTTAAAAACCTTTTTTTTTAACAGATCAAAAAAATCGCCTTATGTAGAAAAAGATGAATTTTATTTAATTTTTTATTTGCTGGCAGCCATAGCAATCTGAAGTAACAGAAAACTGTGATATATGTCAGATTCAAAATGAATTCATGAGTCTCATGTTTTGAATTCATATGATTCAAGTTCCCAATAATATTGTAATTTATGGAGATGCATCTGTTGTACTGAGTTCAACAGATGAATTCACTTGTCATCTTATTGGTGCTTTTATTACTATCTGGTGTAATTTATACTGTAAAATTGAGCCATTCATGTGGTGCATTCTAAACATTTTGGGGACAAAAATATATATATATTTTCTCTTTAGTTTTTAGCAGGTTTAGTTTGCTGTTCTTTGTGACTGTTTTTATAGCTCCTTACTGTAGATTCTCCAAATATCCTGGCTTGTGAATATTACATGTAGTTTTATGTCTGTGGTGCTCAGTAAATGTGCTTTTATACACTGAGGAACACAAAACAGGGTAAGCTCAGTGGACGAGGGCAGCTGACTTGCTGTAGTGATCGAATTAAGATGGACAGGTGAGATCTGTACAGTAAATTAATTACCCATATTGGACTTTGGGGATTTATGTTGTAAATTATGCCGGGTGTCATTGTGTTTCTTTAGGTTTCAACTGATTAATTTTAACAAGGTGCTATTCAGCCTAATAGAAATGTACAATGTGAAACTTTTGACAAAATGAAAAGGCTTATAAATAATGTACAGCATAAACCTGTCATATACCTCAAAACTAGCTCGGTAATAGGATTATTACATATCGCTCATTGTCTGTGTGCTACTTTCACAATATTAGGCCACCAAAAGGCAAAAGGAAGCTCTTGTTTTTACTTTCAGTGTGCTTTGAAAATCAGGGACATTTTTAACTAATTATGTGTGCATCTTTTGCAAATTTATGTTCATCAAACCTTTTTTTTTTTTTTTTTTCAAACAGTCAGGGACTCATTCTGAATCCTGACTGTGTTCTTGTTTAATGGATTTCACATAAGTTCAAATGAAAAACAGATGCTGTCCTGCAAAATTTCTATTTTAGCTAGTGAGAGGGTATTTTCTTCAAAATTAATCAACATATATGCACTCAGTTGACAAAAGGGAAAAGATATTGACAAAGTTAAAGCTGTCTGCCTTCGCTACGCAAGACCACAGTAGTGATTAATGTGACTGCACGTTTTGCGTCTGCACGTTAGTAAATTTAATTTATAATCACTGAGCAACTTAATTATTTCTTCCAATTAATTATGGCAATTTAACTGAATATCAGTCATACTTTAACAAAAGCTCTCCCCAATTCTTTCACATATTGATTTCTTTGAAAGCACTTCATTTATTTTTTAGTAAAAGAAGTATGTAGTAAAAAAATTTAAATGTTTTATTTAAATAAATAAATTGTACATGTGTTTTAAAAAAAAAAGAAGAGATAAATTATGTTACATTGTACATAGCAAGAATTTGTATTGCAGGAGTACAACTCACTGATATTCACATTAGGCTCTTTTTATTGTCAAATAAACCCTTGGCTCCACATATGACTTTTAAAATAAATTCAAAAATGAATAACTGGAGCTTCTCAAAGTGAATGAAATGAAATGATAATGGATTATCCAGGAAGTTTTATTAGTTCTTTTGTTAATACTACACTCACTTTCACAGCAATGTTTACAGTTATAGAAGCTAGCTCAGTTCTTTAGAGGCCCTGGTTTATAATCGTTTTGTAAAATGAATCTTCATGATATTAAATAAAAAAAAAAGGTTGGATATAGTTGTACAGGACCCAGCTACAGTAGCAGGTTGTCGATGAGAAAGCCGAGGCACCAGAAGCGGGTTTAAAGCATAGCCATACTTGAAGATGCTTCAGAGTGTTTCTGAGTGAGTCAACTTTACTTGAATGACTTTCCTGACTTAGCCTGTACATTTTATGTGCTGAATTCAGCGAGGTTAAGCCAGCTGTTTGTACACACTTGGTCTTTTTGCAGTTAGACACTAAAAAAAAAAAAGAAACAATTTTTAAAAAGTAAAACAAAAAAACAAACAAAAAAAAAAATCATAAAAATTTTGCCCAAGTTCTCTCGAAGTTCGGTATGCTAAACCAATAAAATGAGGTTGGCTGTTAATACTGTAAGTATTCTAATGTACTGGATGCAGTTTATTTGAAAGCTGTTAATTGTATCATTCCTGATGTTGCCGACATGTGGGTGTTCCTTTTTTAAATAAAACTTATATTTATTTAAAGCAACGAGCTTCATTTTTTTCCCCACCCTATTAAGGTGAATATTAGGGTATACAAAATGTGTGTAGCTGAAAAACCAATCCAATTTCTGGTCACCGTTCTCAGGTGAGTACATACTTTACTCAAAGTATTACTAACAAATATACCCCAGTGCACAACCAACTTAGTTGTTCGTTTAAAAGGAAAATAACATCACCCAAAAACACAAGTGTTGCATGTCTTTGTTGGTCCATACAGTTTATATATGATATGCCACTGCAAGTACATATAAAAAAAATAAATCTGCCTGGATACAAGAAAAAATAGCAGGATACATGATTCTTCAATTCATGTTAAGACGATTTGATGTTTCCAAGGGAACTTTAGAACTTCATACGAAATGCCATTTGTCCACTGCAGGAGACAAGAAGATATTTAGAATGAAGTCAGAAATTGAAGCACAGAACATGAGTCTGACAGATACAATTATTTTCTGCTTACCTTCTGCAGACACAGGATGTGCACGACCAAAAGCAGGAGCCTGAAAGTGAAATCATTAAGTTGCGGATTACTAAATTAGATTCCAAGTCGGATTTACTGTCTCCCCTCTTCCCAGATGTACACATACTCTCAAGAGAATGATGCCATTTATTTGGAGGATTAAGTATTTTCTTAATTATCTATTCCAGGTTTCAAAGGTTATTAAAAACATGACTTGCATGCAAAAGTTTGAATTTGTTGTTGATTTTGTTTGATCCATTCCTGGTCAAAATTACACTTACAGGCTTAAATATCAACATATGTCACCACTAATGTTAAGTTAGATGTCTGCAGAGAAACTGCTTGCATTTTGCAGACATAAACTACTTTCTCTCTGGATGTTTAGACATTTTGATAGAATTGGTTGGTTTGCTGTCACTAGCAGGGTTCATAAAGATTAAGGAGTTAAAGAGATCCAAGGTTAATGTGTTCTTGCCATTCCAAAAGCAGTATGGAAGTATGTTTGGGATTGTTGTCAAAACAAAACTAATCTAATCAAATTATCGGATCCAAACTGCCATCCTCCATAAAAAAATGCCACATACAAGAAACAGGCTGAAACCCTTCAAACTGAAGAACTGCTGTAACACCAGTCATTCGCCACAGTGAAGTTTTAACATAAACACTAAAGATTTCTACTATGAGACACCTGCTGGCTGAAATGTGCATCACATGAAGAAGCTGAAAGCCTGACGGATGAAAGGTGTATGGTCAAGAGAAGCCCAGGTTTGAGCTATTTAATCACTTTGAGAGCAAGTGTGTGGAAAGGAATCGAGGAGAGATTTCTAAACAACAAAACTCTGCTCAACTATGAAGAATGACAGTGGCAGCATTAAGCTGAGGGACAAAGGGATTAGAAAATCACAGATTGGGTAAAGTGCCAGAGTTCATACATACTCAAAATTCAATATTTTTCCAGACTCAAATTTCACAATGTTTTTAAATGTAATTTTTAGAATATTCAGAAGAATATGTTACAAAATATTAAACTGCAAATGGCTCCTTGTTAGTTTGCTTTTATTAGCTACAGGTTGTTTAAAATTTTAAATATAATATCCACATTAGAGTCTTGACTGTCAGAGAGTGGCATAGTGTCATTTTACAGATTTTTCATAGCATCTAGCATTACTTAGATCTGCTCCACTTCAAAAACTCTTTAGCTTCTCATAAAGGACTCAGCATCCTGGACTGAGTGATTTCTTTGTTTTCCTTGCAGAGTCAGAGATTTGCTTACTTTACTTTGTTTGACTTTCCTCTGCAGCTTGGACCCAGTTTAAGATCAGAGGTCCAGTTCAAGCTGAATTTAACATTGTCCTGAAATCTAACAGGTTGCAAAATGACTTCTTTTTGAACATGGTGTGCAGAATTCTGTACAAAGAGATTAATTGAATACAATTTGGAATAAGGGTTTAACATAATAAACTATATATTTGAACCCGTGTGTATAATTTTGACTCTATATGAATTAATTAAACTAGTGCACTTAATTATAGTCCATTAAGTATCTGCTCTGGAAAAGAGTACTTTACTTTCTTTTGCCACAATTAATTTTGTAGGAAAAGTACAGAATTCATTTGACATTTATAGCAAAGATGATTTGATGTTCATTTTAGAACCAGATCTATCTACCACTGTTAAATTGCCATAAACGTGTTTTGAAGCTCTCACCGACTGAACGACAGCTCTGGCCTCATCGGAGCTGAACTGGAAAGGACTGTTACAGCAAGACATGTTTTTGCTGAGGAAAAAAAATAAATTATCCAAGTTCAACTTTCTGTTATCCATTTCACATGCACATACACATCTGTTTTGCTTTACCACTCAATCCCTCCAGCATTTGTTTGCTTCTGCACAAGTGCCCTCCAGTGCTCATGGGTGGACTTAATGATCTCAACTGCAAAATCCTGTCAGCAGAGAGAAATCCATTTCAGCACATTTGGTCTGAGCTGCCGCGCCAGTCCACCAGCTGCTGTGCTCTGTTTATTCTCAAACCTGACCTTGTCTTTGAATTCCCCGTTGAATCCAAACTGGTTTTCTGGCTTTCCATCGGGCATCTTGTATTTCCTGAACCACTCAACAGTAGCCTCCAAATGACCTGGTCGGCTCTTCCGAACATCTTCTATACCTGAGGGGAGGAGGGAAAAACCGAGTCGGAGATTACTCAGGTTTCCATGAAACAGATAAAGGGAATTTTATCTGTGTACACATGAAATGTAACTTACAAAGGCAAGTTTTTCAGGATTCTAAGAATTGGCCTTAGTGGAAAAATACAAAGCAATGACAACACACACAATATGTTTAAAGAGCACCGAATATCAATAAATCCATGTTGACAATGAAAACTCAATGGTTATGAACTATTAAAGAACAAAGAGCTAATGTGGTGGTACTGTCTGTGCTGCTTGCTATCATTCAGTATTAAAAATGTTTGTAAATATATTAGAATATGAACAAAATGTTGATTCAATTCAGCTTTTCAATTCAAGTCATGAAACGTGTGTTAAATATATTCAGAACTGTGAAATTAAATAAGTTAGATTATTATGGCTTTCTGCTATTAAATACCCCAAATTATGGTTACTACGATAACGAAAGCATTACACCAGACGATTACAAAGGATAAGTAATACACAATTATGCAGATGGTCACTGAGACCCTTCATAAGATACAAAAGGTTATTGTTAAGAGAAGTTGACTGCTCAAAGTGCCGCATCCAAGCACAATCATGAAAATTTGGAAGGAAAAATAAAATGTGGTAGAAAAATGTGCAGCTGTGAGAAGATTTGTGAAGCTTATTAAAGAGTTTGGGGGACATTGACAAGAAATGAACTGCCCTGGAGACAAAGGTTCAAGAGCTGCCTCCACACAGTTGGGAGCCAATGTCAAAAGTATTGACATTGGCTCATGTGGGATAAGAGGAAAAACTACTGAACTGTCCTCTTTGAGATAACCATGTTTAGTATTTAAGTTAAGGAGCTTTTCCACGAGACCACTTCCAACCAGTACGGTCCATTCCGCCCCGGCCAGATTAATTTTCCATTTGCAAATCCGGCGCGACTCTGCCTGTCTGGTTCTCAGATCTTTGTACCTACTTCAGGGGTTCTCAACCTTTGTCAACCCTACAGAAACCATGGCGTATCATCAAGAGGAAGAGCAGAGAACCAGAACCTAACAAGGCCATTTTTACAGTCTCTGACCCCTAGGGCCTCTCCTCATGACACAGCTCTTTCTCCTGTGTTTCAGGAGAAAGAGCTGAAGGCCACAGCAGGGATGTGATACAGACACTGCATAAAGAATGCCATCTCAAAATGTCAGGCCCATTTTTCCCTTTGCCTTCATCTGGGGTCATCTTGTCAAGAGTTTGTTGTGAACTTGAGCAGCTTGGTGTGCTTTTTCTGTGTGTCTGCATCCAAAAGGCCAGAGTATTAGTTCATGGTGGAAACCTGGAGGGTTTCTCTGCACTTTTTGTTCCAGCGCTTTTGCTCCTGTTAGACAGTCAATCCAACTTTATTTTTTGTTGACTAATTGTATGGCTTTGCCCTAATTATAAAATACTTGATTTTTTTCAACTGACATTGACTAAATAGTGAGTAATAGTTTTATGTATCAAGAGCATGTGCCAGACCACATGCTGTGTATCTTATGGTGTTGTAGCTACAGCTAACCAAGCAGCCTGCACCATTACCTCTCAGCAGAGTCACAGGCTACACCACATCGATACAATAATTCATGCAAAAGAAGATCTCCATCTCCATTTTTATGTTTTTAAATATAACTTAAAATTCATTTTTAGGATATCAACATCTCTGTGTCAAAAATACTATATCTTTTGTGGCTTTCAAATTTTAAAATTGTAACTATATTTTGGGGTTTAATTAAATGTAAGCCACAAATTAACGGAACAGCTGAAATATCAGTCTGTAAGTGACAAATTTACATATAAATTTGACATCTTAAACTGAATTATCTTAGCCTAAATCCTGCCAGACTCCATTTTTTTTCTTTGGTATAATAATAAAACATTCATTAATTTATTATACAGAAGGTGAACTTCCACCATAGCCAATATTCTCATACTCTCCAGATCAGCAAAGCACAGATTTAATCCAGAATCATCCTCATGACTGTTGTGAACTTTTGCTTACGACACTCACAGTTGAGCTTTTCAGCATCTTGATCATTTGCATTGATGGCGATGACCTTCCAGTCCATCTCTCCCTCATCAATCATTGCCAGGATGCCCAGAACCTTGACTTGGATCACCTGACCTGGGGAGCACACCTGAAGTTGAACAGTTTAACAGGTAAAGATCAGATACAGAATCCAAAAGCACACATTTCTTTTTATAGGCATGGAGATAAGTAGCAGCGTATATAGAGATCTGCTTACCTGGGTGCCAATGTCACAAACATCAATGGGGTCATTGTCACCACAGCAGTTAGTTTCTTTGTCTTTGTGGTTGGGATCCTCCCACGTCTTTATAGAGGTAAAGTCCACAGGCAAGTAAAGAACACAAAAAAGTCTAAATCTTCTCACAAATATTAAACAATTAACAAAATACACAATAAAATGTCTGGATTTAAACTAGTACTTAAGAAAAGTATTCTCAAACTATCCCCCCGCCCCATGCTCCACGGTGTTTTAAGGAACATTTTTCAATGTACCAAATCCTTGCTGTAACAGATAATAATAAAATCTAAAGTGAAGCATCTAAAATTAGTGCACTTTATAGCAGCCGTCTTGAAGAAACTGCAGACGTCTCCTGACCTGTGGAAGTGCCCCATAGTTCCAAATGTATCCTTTATGAGGAAAAATGTTGGCCACATATCTGAGTTTTCCCTTCTTCACATCTTGTTTGATGGGATTCAGTGGCTCCTTTGTTGCAATCTGGAAAAAGAAGCGATAAATACTGTTATCTATAAAGCATGCATTTACAACAGAGATGCACTCTGACAGGTGTGACTCAGACTGTGAGCCTTGGTTCAAATGAATTAATCGTGAAATGAAATGAAAATGACCGTACGCCTGCTTTAATATCAGACATCTATGATTCATGAGGGCCACTGAGAAAAAGGACTAGCAACAAAAATGTCAAACAATTATAGTTGGAATTTTCAACAACAATATCGTAATTCCCAATATCCTGCTGAGTATTTGTACAAATGAGACTCAATGTTCTGCTAAGGAATACAGCTAAACAATTTTAAATGTAATATATAATCAAAGAGTGAAAGCCTATAAAGCCATATGCAGAACTATGTTGTATGTTTGAGAAAACTGTGATGGGTGAGATCTAAAGATGTCCTCGAACTAATCGTCATTTTAATTTTATTCCACCTTTAAAAAAAACATGTAATGAAATGTATATAACCTGCATATATGAGGATACAGGGAAGCTTTTCACTTACTTCCATTTTAGCATTTGACCACCGAGGGACCTCAACCACCATGTTGTACAGCACCTGGAAGTGAATAAGCAATAACTGCTCAAACTGAGGCATTAAAGGTCCACTTGCGTAAAATAGTCCGGTAATGAATTTGACAAGGATAATACCTTATTCTCACTCTTAGGTTTTTTTGCTGGCACGTCATCATTCTACAGGGAAAGAAAAATCACAGTCATTTTTTTGTTTAAATGTCACATTTTCAACAAAAACGACAACCTGAACTGTTCGCTAGTTACCTGCTCTGACTCAGCTATAAGTGGAATATCATGGAAAGGTGAAATGTATTTGCCATCAGAGGTTTCTAGGAGATAAACAGATTTGTTAATAAGCAACAAAAAAGGCAAATGAGGTAAAAAGCTGCATGCATAGAGATCACCCCATAATGAGTAAATTTAGCTAAAAAAGAATTAAAAATTGCTTTGCTAATTTACTTTGTTGTTGTAAGAATGCTTTTTGTCAGTAAGTCAATGTTGTCATGTTGGAAAGACTTTATATTCCAAAGCAAACATCAAATCTTTTACCAATCCAATAACAGCTTATTCAGCTATTGGCTCTTGTTTTGAGTCAAGAAACAAGACATGCTGACAATTTATTTATTCAACAAACAGTCGCCTCCGAAGCTTAAGGAATAATTGCTGACAGTCACAAAAGCCTGCCACCTTCTGCTCTTGCTGATCACCAGGTGGGCCAGAAACTGTTTTGAGTACAAGTCATAGTCAGAATTCAATTCTCCATCAACCATTTGCCCTAAAAATATTTGATCCACATTTTTAGGGCTTGTGTTCAATGGGGTTGCAGTCCGCAGGCAGGTCATTCCATCCTTTCCACTCCCAAATGTTGGTGATAGTCTCTGGTTAATCTCACTCTCTTGGGGCCCTGGGAGTAGACATAATGAACTGACGTTGACTGTATGATGTTATGGGGGAGCCGTCTGTCCACACCGAAGGCATACTGGCTTTGGCAGAGATAATATGAGGATTTTTTTGTTTGGTTTTTATGGGCAACACCGAAATGCATTTACCTCACAGATAAGTTGAAATCATAAGCAAGAATGCTTTATTTGTTTCAGGATATGGCCTAATAGTGTGAAAATACATTTATTAGACGTAGTATTTTGTATTAGTGATCCCCTGGTTCCCAGAGCCCACTTTACTGCATCTCTCGGCCCTGCTTCAACAAAGCTTTTATAAATTGCATTAAATCCTCAGCATGACACTGCAGAACCCTACTGTCTCGTTTATTTAATTCAGCCACAGGGAAGCATAAAATGCACCTGGGACTATGAATAATGACCTACTTGTACACGCCCACACTACTTTATTTGTGTTTTTATAAGTAAACCATTTGAATCCGACTGTTCTTGTGGACATGTTTTCCAAGTTTACACATGTGGCTCATGTTAAAGAAACGCAACACGACAACAAAGAACCTGCAGCTGGAAGGTCAAACAAGCCATGGCTGCTTAAAGAGACCCGGGCCAGATTTCTGTACAGAAATCAAGCTATGCAGTTACACACGGGGTCCATTCATCATGGCGGAGATTAACTTACTAAAATAAAGGCGGTAGTCTGGAGAATTCGGGTGTCCTCTCTGTTCCGTTTGATAGTGCATCGTTTTACTGGAATAATACAAATGTGGCACAGCTGCTGCAGTTCGTCTGACCGCTTTATTCAGGCAGGAAGCGGGAAACGGACCGAAAACAGTCAGCAGGCAGCCGAGCGAGGAGCGGAGCAGCCGCGACCTCATTGTAAGATACACAGTTCCCCCTGACTGTCAGTCAGTTCCTGCTTCCCGTCCTGCGCGCGTGCGTCCGAGAAATGGAGCAGGGAAGCTTCCTGTTATATTTTCAAAGTAAAAGGGATCTGGTAAAATTAGTCAATCATTAAAAAGCCTTTCTCCAACACTATCAACTGCAGACTACAACGATGACAGAAAGCGATAAAGTGCTTGCAAAATTCAAATAAATTCATAAATCACTTTATACATTTTAATGGATTGTCACAGCAATTCAGCCAATTACATGGCAGCAACTCAGTGCATTTCAGTGGGAAGTGCTTGGATACAGGAACAGAATAACCACCAAGTAATCTGTATGTGTTTGCACAGTGTTAACAATAATATGATACTGCTTTACATTACTGAAAAGCTTATTGACGCAATTGCATTTGTAAGTATTGCATTATCGGGCCTTCTGTCACAACTACACCTGTACAGGTGTAGTGTGGAGGCACCTTAAAAATTCAACAAGGTTATTCTTGCCTTGTAGGATTTTACACATGCAAAGATGTAGTCATGGCATAGAGAATGCTACATTGGCAACATCTTTGCTAATGCGGCAACCTATTGGCACATAGAATTTAAAAGCTAAGTCCAATCTTCTCATTGAGCCAAACTCTTGCCTTGTAGGGTTATAAATGAGACATGTAGCTGTTTGTGTAACAATCCACATTAAGATATTCAATAACTACCTGAGCTTCTTTTGCCTTAATCTCCCCCCAACCTACCCTTTTGTTCTCTTTTCTTTGGAGGTTTAATCGCCACAGTGCATCATGATCAAAGTCCACACGTGTATATATACCTTGGGCAAACACCCCACCCACTCACCTTGATGTGCCTCCTTTATAGTTGGTCACTCTTCAAACAAATGACGAACACAGCTGCCAACATAGCTGCCATAAAAGCTGGTTCATCAAAAATCTTTCAAATGCATTTCATAAATGTCACCAAAGGAGCTTTGAGAAAAATCTGCAGAGGTAGATTCCAATTTTGGGATACTTTTTTGGGCCTTGAAGATTGAATGGGCCTTTTAAATCTAAGTGTCCTTATCTGTCTTGTTTAACTGGGTTTCGAAGAGTACGTCTCTGTCTTTCAGCAAGTGTAGCAAACTGCACTAAATATTAAACAAGATGCTCATGTAACTCCGTCGGCACAGAGCATTTATTCTGTACAAACAGATTATGCTGTTTTCTCTCTTGTATGTTTCTTCACAGTGTTTGATTCTGTATGGCCCATCTATACAAGCTCCCTGGT
Source organism: Poeciliopsis turneri (assembly GCA_922788865.1). Classification (NCBI taxonomy): domain Eukaryota; kingdom Metazoa; phylum Chordata; class Actinopteri; order Cyprinodontiformes; family Poeciliidae; genus Poeciliopsis; species Poeciliopsis turneri. The sequence continues at coordinate 686,926 of CAKLNU010000082.1, read as the reverse complement.
GACTAACTACTATGCTTTGCTAGTTTATGCAATTTATATGTGCTTTCTAAAGGTAGAAACCAGGACAATAATGCCTAACAGCTTTGCCTAACATCAACAGACTACGTGGACTCACAGTATTGACCGTTTCCAAGAATGACCTTAGAATCTGGCAGGCTTTTATAAACCTGTGACACTACTGCATGTGTGCTTTGTGTTTTAGCAGCGCGTGAAGAAAGGCTACCTGAGGTAAATATGTCTCCAGCTTCCTTCCCGCATGTCTTCTACTGTTGCATAAGTAACATAATCTCCAGCTAAGCCAGACTGACGCATGATTTTTTTGTGCATTTTGAGAAATTCTATATAAGACAGCACTCTAATATCTAACCATGTTTCTATGGAACAATGCTGTTTGGAGAGTAATAATATGGGATTGTCAAGGAGCGTCAAGGAGAAATCCTTGCCTTCACTTGAATCATTAATGAGTTATATCTCAAAGGGATAGCCCAGTCAGTTTCAAGATGGGTTTAACTTGATGTGGATGACTTCCTGTCAAGCACTGTCTGACCAACACTGAAGAGTTGGAACAAGAACATAGTAAATAAATGGCTAACATCCAGTTGCTTAATTAAATCTGCTGTTAAAATGCTAACTTCGGTTCAATTACATTGCAGCTTTATTCACAGAAGGCATCTAAAGGTAGAAGGCTTCAAGAGTCACCAGAAATGTCACACCCGGCCTAAGGAGAAACTTGAGTGTAGATCAGTGATGTAAAATCTCTTTTTCAGACAAAAACAATCTGTGCATGTAATTTTGAAAATCGAAGTTCCAGAGTTTGAAGGTAGAGTAGAGACAGAAGTGAAGTTGCTTGAGGTTCAATGTTTCCCCTGTCAGATATGATTTGGGGGGGCTTGTCACCTGCTGGCTGTTCGTCAACAGTCCAATGTCAGCAAAACTGTCTACCAGAAAATCTTAGCGTACTCCACGGTCTCTTCTGGTGACTTTATGAAGTTTGTCATTTCTAGCAGTACTTAATACCTGCCCACTCTGCCAAACGTAGTGGTATCTGATTTGATCACATTGGTATAGACTGCTCACCCGCATGTTACGCTGCGTTGGTGCAACAAGAGGAGGCCCAGCTACTGTAAGTACTGAAAGTGATATGCTGGTCAGCACATGGTCATACTTTGGAAGAGAGCAATATTTCTGTATTAAAAAGGTTATCTTGTTGGGGTTTCTTTTTTGTTATATTCTAATTTTCTGAATCTTGGGTTTGAATTTAGCTACAAGTCACATTAAACAAAATTAATGGGAATAGACACTCATATGTAACTTTCTTTGTACTGAGTTTATGAAATATAAATTTCACTGTTTGTATTTAATCAATGTAAATTAACTTTTTAATAATATTTTAATATGGAAAGATGCACCTTGTTTATGGCTAAATGCATAGGATTTCTAAAAATGATCTCATTCAGTATTGTGTAAACATGAAGCTGAATTTCCCAGTTTGTTTTACAGCCAGGCCATTTGCATGACTGCCTTATTTAACTTCCTCATCAGCAGTGGCACCTTGTCAGTAAGTGAGAGGCAGCTTTTCTTTCCATTTTGTTATAGTGTATGAGCAAGGAGATGACCTCAATAGTAGTTTCTTCTTTTAAACCCTCTCAATAAAGGTACGGTACAAAATGTCCTTTTGGTGAGTAGATGTGATGGTCTAAAGAGAGGAAAAGCCTAGGCAATAAGTGCAGAGGTGTGGCCCTCGTGACAGGTACACGGGGAGGAGCTGAGCTACCTGTGCTCTGCAGGCAGTCAGGACACATTGAACAGTACACCTGTTGAACTTCCCAGGCAGTCTCCCTCTTTCAACCCTCCTGTTCTCTTTCACTGACCTGAGGAAAGGGGGACCTTATCATGGATCCCAAGGAGGCCAGTGGGGGTGAGAAAGACAAGGAAAGACATATAAAAAGAAAAAACCGGCCTGTGTTCCTGCGGTACCTGGAGAGGAGGAAGACGGACACTATAGTGGCCGATGACATGGCCAAAGGTGACATCAACCTGGGGACGCTGGTGAGGAGGAGTCAGTCTGACAAGACGGAGTACAGCGCTAAACTTAAAGGTACACAGCTAAAGATGTTCCCAAGTGACAAAACTATAGCAACTAAAGTGTCTCACTGCAAAATTATACCTGTAGATGTAATACATGCACAATAGACAGGCGGTAAAAACAGCATCCACGGCTTAAGGGGGTGGGGGAACTTTAACACTGCACCAGCCAGTAAGTGTGCTCTGCTCTTTATTGGTCACCTGTTGTGTTACTGTGTGCTGAGAAAGATACTCCCTCAGGGATGAAGCCACATATGCAAACTGTGCCCCATACCCCGGCACTGAGGAGTGGCCTTTCAGGTATTCCGGACTTGCACATAAACAAGACATTAGACGGGATGACTGGAAAAACTGACGTAATGTTATTTTTACAAATTCAAGATGTTGACATTCAAGACAATGAGTTCCTAGATGTGTTTTCATTTTATGCAAATGAAAAAGGTTCAACTTAAGAACAAATTGAACTTTAAAAAGTGTGGATAGACATGAGTTACAGAAGTAGTAATTGCAATAATGGGATTACAACTACAGATGAGGGTGATTAATTTTAGCACATATCTACTCTGCAGAAAAAAAACTGGCTCTACCTGACCTAGAGTGCAGTCAGCCTCTGGGAATGCTGCACTTCAGGCAAAATGACATTTACTCTCAGCAGGGGGGGTTACAATCACTGAGTCAACTGAAGTATGTTGGCTTTCCTGCACCACTTGTTCCTCAGCTTCCTCTTCTGTGAACAATGTAAATCACATGACATACTGACCGCTGATGCTTTATAAAACAAACAAAACGTAAAAACATCTCAATGCCTGGTTCACAGGTAACTTTCACACACATATACACACACACATGCACATGCTTATTTATGCTTGCCTTATCAGCAGCAGCTTTGTTTACCTGAAATAGAATCACTCCACTGCCCCTTTGTACTATTCTCTTGCTCAGCCTGTATCATGGTGGGCAGAGTTGTCAAAAACACACAGAGGTGTTTTCAGTCAACCTTAAACCCCTGTTTTAGATTCAGCTGGTGAGCAGTATTACATATTTACAGGGGTATTACCAATGCAAATATTGACAGAACGATGACTTCACCAAAAGAGGAAACATGTGAGCTGCTGCTCTTTAAGTCTGCTCTCATCTGCCTGCCAGGCAGGTTTGTCCAAAGCACCCATGGAGACATGACATCAGTATATCTAATCAGCTGCAGTCTTTGACATGTGTGATATGGCTCACCACCCAGGGCGACAACCATCTGCGACTGGCACAAGCATAAAAAGAAAGGAGAAAAGATGATCTGTCAAATTTTGATCAAACACAAGGTTTTCTAGTATTTCTGCCGTCCTGCACACATTTAGTCAGGAAAATATGGTTTTATACTGGTTTAGGGTCACATATGCTGGTTAGTACAACTTAAAGTAGCATTTGATTAATAATTTTAAAAACCGGTTGTTTTTAAACTTTCCATCCTGTTTGAATATCTGTTATCCAAATTTTAAAATACTTAGAATGGGTGGTTATGTAACAACCTTCAGGATATCTTACCATTCCCAGACCCCTCCATATCCAATGACATCCGAATAAAGTAAAAAGTTCTACAATGACTAAAGACATTTGTAAATTTTAATCATTTTCAAATATGTGCTCATTCAAAACGATTTCTGGTTCCCTCGGGTGCAAATATGAAGCTTCCCTTTAAGATGGGAAAGAAAAGCGAACATACCGTTCAATTGAGGCAGATCTGTGTTGATCTTCATACATGAAGAAATATGTTCAAGAAAAAACAATTTGCCCATATATACTTTCAGGGTATGGATTAAATGGTTTATAACAAATGGAACTGTTAACAATGAGGCTGCATGAGGAACAGACATTTTAGGTTAAAAACAAATCTCAAGACCTTTTTCTTTATGAGATTATTGTCTTGTAAAAACAACAAAAAAACAAAAGAGAATTGATTTTGTAAACGCTTTAACACAAATTTCCTCAGGGTGCCAGTAAATGTGCAGGCAGTTTTAATTTTAAGACTTACATAAGGATTAATCTTACATTCTTTGTTGCCTTTGCAACAATTGGTATTTAATGGTATTTTATGGTAGCTTTAACTTTGCACGACCTAATAAAATAAACAAAAACTAACGATGACAAAAGTTCTTTGCTGTTACCATGTTGGCATTTAATGACAATAAGAGCAATAACCCACCTATTGTAACCAGCTTTTCTCCAATTTCTACATGCTTTGTTTTCAAATTACGGTTATGTGGAATGATAACTTTCCCTTTGGTGTGTGGAGCAGTCCAAAGTATTATTTTTCCAAAAAGTGCAACACAATCCATCAGATTTTTTGTGCTCTTTCCAGACTAGCACATTAGATCCCTTTCACTGGGCTGAACAGAGAAAACCCTTGTCTCTGCTTTCATGGGAAATCCCACAACAGAAAGCAAACCAAACAGGATTCTGTCAAACTTAAAATGTCCCACCAATTTTTCTGCTTTTCAGTTTGGTAGCTAAAAGAAGAGAAGCTTTCATGACACATGCTTTTTGTGTCAATTTTAAAATTCAGTAGTGACATTTCAGCTGGTTTGAAATGAGCAAACTCTCCTTGGGCCTATTTTCTCACAGGTGCAGGTTTTCAGGTATGGGATCTTTCTTACTGACTGACAAGAAAAGCTGACACATGACACTTCTAATTACTGTTGAAGAACTGGTTACTCATTATGTGTATTGGGACTTATTAGATAGTGTAATGTATTGTGATACAGTGTAAAACAAAGAAATTTGTAACAAATACAAAAGTAGGTATGGTTTAATTACAATTTGTGTAACTGCAAAATGGAAGAAAACAGTCATTTACAGAAAAAAATCAAGAGAGTGTGCTGTATATTCTTTTATTTATCTGACCCTGTCTGAAGTCTGATAAGCTTTTAGCTGCTTTTTTTTTTTTTTTAAGGGTGACTCAATAGCTGTTTAGCTTCATTCCTCTTCCCAACAACACTGACCAGTTTCTTTGTCACTGCTGAAACAAAGAATCTCATTGTACTGTCACCATTACGTTTCACAATGCTGTGCTTAGTTTTTATCAAACATGGCATTAATATTAAAAAAAATAAATTTGGTCTGAGCTGAGCTTCCTCATCCACATTTGATGTGTCATCTACCTGGCTATATTCAAAAAGAACAAATAAAAAAAAAGTAAAAATCTCACAATGCCTAATAAGACATTCTGTAGTGGTGTTATGACCATGTCTTTGGTGATTGTTGTGCAGAGCTAACACCAGCTTGTATAAACTATGGAGCAGGTAAATGCAATTTTTCTCTGGTTTGAACTAAAGCTATTGACACAACCCACTGATATTGACAGCAGATTCCAGCAATTGTGTGTCACAGTTTTGATTCAGTAATTTATTAAACCTACCCAACTTCTGCCCCAGGCATATGAGTCCAGCATTTATGTAAACTGAAAATGATCATTGTATGTGACTTGTTTGGCTGTAAAAGAAAATCAAATCTATGCTGTTACACTGTCCAGTTCCACATCCACAAATAGAAAATAATCTTATTTTCATGAGCATGAAAATAAGAACCTTCTTCAGAAATCAGTAACTGATGTCAAACAATACACACCACAACTATAATGGTATATTTACAATCAAATTAAAAACAGCAGCAATTTAAAAATAAAATGTAACTGCGGTGAGCAAAGGTGTGTTTGTAGAACATCTTTCCAGCTGATAAGGATGTGGGTGGATTGTTTACATTGTTAAACTTGTGTCACGGGAAACATTTCACTTGTAGTGGTAGGATTAAAAACTTTATAATATTTGCATAACTTGAAAGGAAATTATTTATATAAGCGCCAAAAATGATAAGAGGATCAGCTTCTACAAGAAGATTCTGAAATAGACCTCAAAATCAACATAGGACGGCCTGAACAGGTACAAGTTCAAAGTTTAGCTCTGCTCCTGACCACCAATCTTTAAAATAATCACAACATGTAGAGAACCTTAATCCAAGTGTTTCTCAGAAATTATTCATTGAAGAAAGAAAGCACATTCATTAGATCATTATTAGTGAAATATTAACAATGATATTAGATAAACTGAGGAACAGCTACATGCTAAAATATTATTACGGTTTCTATTCTGGGCTCCTACCATTTACTTACTTTTTTTTTTTTCTACATATCTTCAAACAGTAAGAAATTTGCCATATTTCTTTAACCAAATTATTTTCTCTATAAATTTTGAAATAAATTAAAAATTAAAAATGAAGAAATCTTATTCTGTAACTATAATATGACAAGAGCAGCAATCAAACTAATATGAAATATTATCATTTGCTTATACATATTAAAATATGAATGCATAGACTAGAATGTCTTACTTTCCAACTTTTTGTGGCTTTAAGTGTGAGTTGGCACAGCAACACATAGTGTTGTCGGTAGAGTGAGATTAGAGTTTTGTTTCTGCCATGTTACTATTTTCCCTGCGCTTGAATTCACCATAAGGTTCTGCTGGGCATGGTCACATGATCCGTCCTACCGGGCTTCACCCAGCAGGTCAAATATTGTTATGTCACTTTTATCAAATTACATTCTTGGTTTCTGTTGTCTCTTAAATAGCAAATGTTGGGGCAAGTATTGCACATGCAACACATCTGCACACTTTTTTGTAGACTAGTTTTATGCAATAATTGAGAAGACCTTCGTAAATAAATTCAAAATGGAATCCCTGAACAACTATTGCCAGATAGTTCTAGAATAATTTTCCAAATGGTACTTTTGGCTCTGCCTGAACAAGATGTAAAGCAGTCCTTGGTAAAAACTTAAATCCTTATGCTACAATGTGTTGCTTGAAGCGGATAATATTGTCATGTGCAGCCATGACGATTTGTGTGCACCTACTCACTCATTCAGTGTCACTTTATTAGTGGGTTTCATTATTCCTTTCTGAGTGTGAGTTTGGTGCGCCCCACAAACACTTTGAAAGATCTGAGCAGATGGGATGCCTGAGATCCACACAGAAGGATTGCATCAGCGGCCTGATTAGTTTCGTAACTTGACACGATGCTTGCAGACTTCTGTTTCCTCCCACCTTATCGCTCTCTGCATCCAGAGGAGGAAGCAGCGCTTGGCATCGATTAGGCAGTGAGGAAGCATCGCTCTTCCTTAAACAGACGTCAAAGCCTGCCGCAGAACAGCCTCAGAGTGTGAAGGCAGCAGAGCGTTAAAAAAAAAAAAGAAAAGAAAAAGTGAAGCAAGTGAGCCTGACTGGCATGCTGAAGTGAGGCTCTCTGACTTCCATTTGAAGATGATGAGATCACAGTGGCATAGTTTCACTCAGGTGTCAAGTTGGTGGTGGAACACTCACAGAAAAAAAACAAATGAGCTTTTAACCAAAAAAAAAAAATCAATAATGTTTAAAAATTTAAATAGCAACAAAAGCACAACATTGCATTTTAATAATCTCGAGCTGTGTTTTTTGTTCAGCCCATCGCCAGTTTTTTCTCCTGTCATGATATCAAGTAAAATTTACATTAAATCAATTAACCTCGACTCATTTTGAAATGATCCTTGTCCCCATAGAGAAACTGATGCCACTTGACCTGTCAGCTCTTCCCTCTCCGGTGCTGGACGTGGAAGAGATTCGGTCCAGGAAGATGAGCCGCAGGGCGAAAGTGATAAAAGAACTTGTGCAAACTGAAAAGGACTACCTCACCGACTTGGAACTGTGCATCAGAGAAGTCGTCCAGCCTCTAAGGGTGTTACAGGTGGAGGAGTCTTAGCTTCAATGTGACTGTTAACCGATTTAACCTGGACATTCACCTCCAGTAATTAAAAGTTTAAATCCCAGTGGTACTGAACATAGATATTTGCTTAGTTGAAAAAGAAAGTGTTTTTTTTTTTTAAATAAACCATTTAAAAATACTTAATTAGGTCATATTTAATGTATTACGAATATACTCACATATCTTATTTAAAATGGTCAAAACTTGAATTGTTGCGGTTTTTAACGTTTCTAAATCATCAAAGGTTATTCTTGAAGAAAGTTCTTTTAAAATGACAAATTCATTACATCAAGAAAATTAATTCACATGGTCTGAAATACAAATGGGCAAGCTGTGCACATGCAAGTAGACTGACTGTTATACATAATGCTGCAGTTCTTAATCAGCGCAATGTCTTCTCATGTTGTTTGTAAGGTTGTTGACGTGGACCGACTTTTCACCAACATGGAGACGGTGTGTGAGGTGTCTGCAGCTCTTCTTCACAGAATGCATGTGTCCATGTCTGACCCAGATCCAGAAGCAGTCGTCATAGGTACATCTTTCATAGTGCCTGACTCTTTCTTCTTTCTTCCACTTACTGGAAGAAAAAACAAAGCGACTAACACAAAGGTCTTTTTTTTTTCCCTTGTGTGTTTTAGGGGAAGTGTTTATCCAGGCAAAGGCAGCTTTAGAAGATGTATATAAGATTTATTGTTACCACCATGACGATGCCAACACGTCATTGAAGGCCTATGAGAAGGAGGAACAGATAGCGCAGCATTTTACTACATGTATCTTAGCATTGAAGTAAGTTTTACTAGATTTGCCAAATAATTTGATTTATTATGAATTACAACCTTAAAATTAAACTTCAGTCTGTAACTGTTTTTCTTCTGTTGCAGAAAAATCTATGACCAAGAGTAAGTAGATTTTTTTTTCTTTCTTTCTTTTTTTTTTTTTTTACAAAGATTTTCTCATCGTTTGCTTTGTTCTCTCATCCTTCACTGAGTCAAATTTGTGTTTCCACAGAGGAAAACCCAATTTGTTGAACATGGGCTCCCTGCTGATCAAACCAGTCCAGAGGATCATGAAGTACCCATTGCTTCTGGGGGAACTTTGGCAGGCCACCCCTGAAGACCACATCGACTATCTGCCCCTGCAGGAGGCGCTCACCGCTGCCAAGATCATAAACGTTAACATCAATGAGTTCAGGAGACGGAAAGACATAGGTATGAATTTATTCACATCCAAAACATTGTTTATTTAATCAGACTACTCAATAAATGTGTAAACTTGTTCTTTTATTCCCTGCCTGGATTTTTTTTTTTTTATTTCTACAAACATCAGTTATGAAGTACAAGAGGTTAGAAAATGATGAAGGCACGTTGAGGGGAAAGTTTAACAAGATTAACATCCACTCCCTCCGGAAGAAAGGAGACAGGTTTGCAGGATATCTGAAGATCCTCACTGGAGTAGAACCACAGGTAACAGCACATCGCTCCTCCTTCACTCTCACGCAGACGTAGAAACAGATTAATGATTGGGCTTAAGAGCAGACATACCAGAGCATTTACTTATCTACGATTGTGTCTGCAGGTGAGAGATGAAGTGTTTGATAAGGAAGAGAAACTGTTTAGGAGTCTGGAAAAAGCTGTGAGGCAACTGGCCAAGAATGTGAACTGTTATGTGCAATACACTCAGGTGAGAACTGAGCTGTTGAAGATTCAGCCATGCTTACTGTGCAGATGTGAAGTGAAGATGTCTAAAAAGCTTTAAGCTACTAAACAACTCTTTTACAGAAGCTGAAAAATCCACCCTTTAATCTGAGTCCCTTTATGCTGTGGGAAAGTCGTCCAATGTTAGGAATGGATTGTTGTTGCAAAATCCCTTGTGGCACAGCCTCAATCATCTCTACATATGCATTTGAAATAAACATAAAGTTTAATAATGTCTCATTTGTAATCAATGCATTTTGTGGTTAGCTGGGTTTAAAAAAAACACCTGTTTCTTTTCCTCACTAGGGTGGATATACATGACTGTGCTATTGGTAATTTTGTTAATACTTAATTCTTAAGGGTATTTTCTTCAAACTTAAAAAAAAAAATACTGCAATTAAAGTTTGGATTTTCTCTGTGTGATCTTACCGTTATGTTAAAAGCCAAAAAAAATCTATTTAACGCTTTTCATATAATATCTTATCAGAGGTGCCATTATTTGTCACTGGCTCATATATGACCACTTGTACAGTTCATATAACAAACCTAAAAAATAGGATAGATTTGAGGAGAAAGAAATCATTTTAAATATCCTGTCAATTACCTGAAAGCCTCCACAATTCTCTGCAGGAGATGGTGCCTGTTGCTGTTCAGAACGTGAAGGACATGGAAAACATGATTACGGATCCAAGCAATGCAGACACAAATGGCTCGTCACACAAGAACGGCAAAGACCCTTATAAGTACTTTGTAAGTACAACTTTTGTTGCATTTTTGCAATTTGCGAATATGCTGTACCAAGTGAGTTTTCAAACTTGTGTAAATCTACAATTTTCCCTTCCCTCATCCTTCAGAAAGAGCGAATGGAGGAGTTGGTTCTGGTGCCCCTCACCTCTCTGCAGGGCATGTTCACGGCCCCGCAGAAGCTCATCCAGAAGCGTTATGACAAGCTGCTGGACTACTGCTGCCGCCTGGAGCGCTCCTCCTCTTTTTCATCCTCATCCTCCACCTCCACCACGTCGTCCACCACCTCACCAGCGTCAGATGCACCTCCTGGTCCTGCCAAGAGAGACTATGAAGCCATCAATGCTTTGCTAGTGGACGAGTTGCAGAGGTTCAACATGGCAGCTTATACTATCTTGACAAACTGCGTGCTGTGTCTGGTGGCCCTTCTCAGAGGACTGATGGTTTGCGCTTTGATTGGAGCTCCGGCTGTTCACCAGCTGCCTGTGAGAATCACACACACACACGCAGCTTATAATTATATATAGTTTTGTTCATTTGAAATCGATCTAACTTTTGTTTTTCTGTACTTTTAAGCCTCCACTGTCAAACATGGCTGAAGTGCAAAACAGCATCATGGATGAGCTGAACAACTTGACTTTTGTGAAGGATAATGCTCAGAAGCTAATGGAGAGAAAAGTCAGCTTTGAGAGGCAACGAGACAAAAAAACAGTGGTAAGACCATAGAAATGATCATAGATTTTAGGTTTTTATACTTGAAAGGTTGCTCAATGTTGCCTGGGTCTGATTGGCTACTTGAGACAAATAGAGGTTGGCCCATGAAGGGTTTTTTTTCAACTTTCAAGCCGAAATCTCAAAACTTTACCTTTTTCTTTGTCTGTCATAACACCAGAAAATGTACAAAAATACACATTTATATAAAATCTTCTAGTCTGAGTTGCTTATGCAGTTTTATTTGTCCTTAGACTTGAAGGCGTGACCGAAAACTCCTTCCTACAGATGAATTCTCCCTCATATACTGATTACTGACAACTCTGTTACGTAGCGCCACGCAGAAAATACCCACAGCAAATATTTACACCAACACTTCTCTGTACTGCTCTGTTTTCCAGGTGCAGGAGGTGCAGCATCAAACAGAGGAGCAGCGCACCTGGCTGCTGGCGGAGTACCCGCCGGACCGCCTCTACCAGCTGAAGAGGAAGTGCAATGGCTGTCAGGAGCAGGACCTCAGCCTGCTGGAGGGAGAGCTGGTGGCCTTGTTGGAGGATACAGACCCTTTAGGCAGCAGCAGCCGTTGGCTGGTGCACAATGGAGGCAAGTGTGTGTCTGTGTGTATGAGAGAGAAAGCAGAGACTTTCTTTTTAAACAAACAAATAAAACAAACAAAAAAAAAAACAGTATGTGGTTGGTATAGGTCCATGCATTTTTTTAGATGACTGAGACTCCTTACTTTACTTTCTGACAAGTCAGCACACAAGAATTAGTCCCAGGAGCTGGCGTGGTGTCATGGTTGCTGGAGCCTCTAGAGCTGGTTGCCTCACAACAGATCCAACTCCATAGCTTGTCTCCCAGAATCAGCTGAGATACCAGCAACTGGTTGGAACAAACTGAACACCTCTGTACTTGGAGTACAAAGTGTTTCCCTCTGGGGATCTGGGAGTCACATGAGGTTACAGGGACTTTTTTCTGATGCTGCTCCCCGTTTTCTGCATATTTGTATTTCTTAGAGGTAGCTACATTCTTTACAGGCCTGGGATTTTCCTTTGGGAAAAGCAGCTTTTGTGGGAAGCTGTTATTATTCTTTCTGTTAATAGCAGCACTGACGTATATTTACACAAAGCATAGCTGAGTTTAGGATTGTGCAAGCATCACTTCTGCAGCCGCTGAGGTGCTGACAGCCTTAATGTCATATGTGCAATGTAGAGGTGAAACAATTAATTGATTATTGAAATAATCGTCAACTCATTTGATAATTGACTAATTGTTAACTGGAATATCATTAACTGGCCTTTTTTTTTTTTTTTTAAGCCTTCTCACAAAAAGACCAGTTGTGTTCCTTTCCAGTTGACTTTTATGCTCTTTGTTCAATGTTGTTAATTAATTAATATTAAGTTTATTATTATTAGTTGTTGGTAACATCTAGAAAATGTGCTGAATTACTCCTATTTAAGGGCCGTAAAGGGGCATTGTTTATTTAATTAGAACAGAATGGAATAGAAATGTCATTTTTTGTGCAGCAGTGTGAAAATTCGGGCGCAAAAGCTGCAAGTTAGATGGCAGCGTGCATATTCACAGAGAAATAAAAATATGTAAAAATAAGTATGATACCATACCACTATAGCATAAATAGGTTAGAATAAATGTGCACCTGATAATTTAAAAAATGAAAAATGTACAACAGATTGTTTATAAGAAGTGAAAAACTGCAAACATCAAAGATGTGCAAGTACCAACAGTTATTATTTGAAAGGAGAGATCTACACAAATAACACCAGGGACATAAACATCTATTCAGTTAGTTTGGAGCAGTGAATCTTTTAAAGTATTAAAGCTGATGGGAGGATAAAAAACAAATCACACCAGTGTGTCAAAAACAAATCACAAAAAACATGGATTATGACAAATCGTGATCCTCTGCCTCCATTAGGTGACAAAGGCTATGTCTATTCCACGTTCCTGAAGCAGTACAACCCTCTGAGGGACTCCCAGCGGGGAAACAAGAAGGCCAAAGAGCAGCAGCAGCCTGCTGTCATCACATACGAGGACTTTGACGACCTCAGCCTGTTTGTGTCACCCAGCAGCAGCAGCATGCGTAGCCTCAGCATGAACACCACAGACAGCAGCTCAACCCTCTCAGGTCTGCAGGGAGACCTGGAGAACGGTGAAGAACTGGAAGAGTCTGTGGATGGAGACACCCAACAGGTGTGTGGTGCTGCCCAGGTGTTTCTGTTGTAGTTGTTTAATCATTACAGTAACGTTAGAATATTTTATTCTTTTCAAAAAAAAAAATTACATTTTAAAGATAATCTTTAGCTAAGACTAACCAGTGGAAATAATTTCTATGTTGACGTAGAAAACGAAAAAACAGTGTCCCCTACTAGTTTAAAAATAGAAATACACCATATGTATTGGACGTGAGAAAGTAAACTATATCCACACAAACAAAGAAACTTGTTGCATTCAGTAACATCTGGACTATGTTTGTCTCCACAGTATTATGCCGTCTATGCATTTCAAGCACGCTGTGAACAGGAGCTGTCCCTGCAGGAGTACCAGCACGTCCGCATACTACAGTTCTGTGACCTGGGCGGAAACAAGCAGTGGTGGTTGGCTGAGGCCAATGGACAGAAGGGATACGTTCCTGCTAACTACCTTGGCAGAATGTCATATGCATGAATCTAGAATATAAAAATTACCAAAAGAAAGCAATATTAATAGTTATGATGTCATACCCAACATTTCTCTTCAGTAATATCGTACATTTAGGAAATTTTGGAATCAAATATTTTGTAACTGTTCAAGGTTACATATTTCTCCATTTCCAGTTTAATACCAAAGTCATGAGAAAAATAACTGCAAGTGCTTGCTTATTGTTGTGTCGCATCAGTTTCTAGTTCCTTGTTTTAAATTTATGTAAGAAAACTTTCCTTTTTTTTTTTTTTTTTACATTTAAAGCCTTACAGAATTATTGGCACTGGTGATAAAAATATCATTGAAAGTGCTCAAACGAATGTCTATTATGGGGTCTTGATTACCCCAACATATCACAGGTTTCTCCAGTACTCTAATGAGCAAGCTTTGGAGTTTATTTTTTCTCCATCATCCTCTTCACAGTGGATGATGGAAAGACAAACGTTGTTCCTTGTCTATTCTTTTGTTGTCTGACTTCTAGTTGTTTTAAGGTGTTTTATCATTTCATTGATTTACAGCCAAGTTTAGGCAGCTAGCTATATTGTTATAATTTCCAGATTGGCAAAGACCAACACATATTCAGATTATAGCATGTTCTCTTGCTATCCATTTGGAAGAGTAGATAAAAATATCTTTGGTGTCACATCAGTCCAAGAAACAGAAAGTCAGGAATTACCTATTAAAATGTAAAACACCCTGAAAAACACCTAAAAAATTCATTACAATTTACCAAAAATCTATAGTTACACGTGCTTTAAAGAATTTGTTAAGGATGCCAATGAGCATAGTGCTGTTAACTCTCTAAAAGTATAAAACTTAATCACCACAGGATAAATGTACTCAAATGAAAAGTTGGTTCACTGATTTTGACTTTCAGATGGATATCACTGAAAAAACACAATTCTTAAAATGTTTTTCCTACATAGACTACTTGTGCCAATATGTGTAGAAAGCTCTGTATGTGATAACATTTAAGATCAGAATTAGTCAACAATCATTATTTTTTTAGACGATAAAGCAAGAACAAGGTTTTTATCTTTTTTGCACCCCTCCCAAAAAACCCCAGATCTGCTAACATATTGAATTTCTGCTTTGTGAATAATGAAACTGCACTTTCTAGATGTAAATGTTTTCAGCCACCATGTAGAACTGCTTTGTGAATGTAGCACGAGAGCTCACCGTTGGTTTTTAACCCGTCATTTGGTTTGGATGAGAGTTCAGATGAAACTGCAGTGCACTTTGCCGAGCACCTTTTGTACCTCAGTGTTGTTTATATTGAAGTGATACGATCATGAAGTAATATGTGACTTGATTTAGAGATAATTTATATAAATGAAGAAAAGTTTTGAAGAATATTTTTTATGATTTGTTCAAAATGTTTTGATTTGCAGAATTCATTTTTCTTAAATTTGAAAGATTTAATAAAGACAACTAATTTCTACATTTTCTACTCATACTTCCACATGTTTTATGTCTATGAGCCAGTGTTTGGATGGATTGATGATTGATGCAGGGATGAATGAAGAAGGAAGGAGATGGAACAATGACTGAGATAAGGAAGGTCAACGGGGAGAAAGAATACAAGAAAGTGATTAAAAAAATGAAGGAGTGAAAGGTGTACAAATGAAGGACACAAGGATGGAGAGAAAATGAGAATGGAAGAGTGGCGTGGACACATGAGACACTGAAGGAAAGATCAACAAAAACAAAGAGTACTTCAGAAGGTCAGAGGAAGAAGGGACATGATCAAGAAAGGAAGGGATGAAAACAAAGAAAGGAGAAAATTAAGGTAGGATATAAAGGAGTAAAGAAGGAAGGACATGATCAATAAAAGCAAGCAGGAACAAAACAAGTAATAGGAAAATTCAAAGGAGGCAAAGACAGAAGAAAAAAAAAACCTGGAGATGAAAAGTTTCCCCACTCTAATTATCAAGACAAAAATACTAAAATCAAAATAATGTTTTCCACAGCGTGTAGGAATCCTTTTACAAAGCGACAGATATAACCAGTTTGTGTGAAGAGATTATTTATTTACCGGGTTGTTAAAAAGTGACACTTTGCTCACTGGTCGCTTTTGTTAGGACAGAAGAGGCACACAGAATCCAGCAGCATTAACACACAGTGAAGTTCAAGTATGTGACTGGATGATGGTGACTCCTTGTGCAAACACGATGCTCTAATCTACATGTTTACGTTCTGCTTCCTCACATCATCCTCTGTCCTCAAGGTTTGTGTCTCTCAACCTCGACTTATTTCTTCAGTTTCTTCTGAGCCGTTTTTTTCTTCAAGATCTGCAGGCGTTTCATGGCATGAAGCTGGGACTCCTGAGAAGTCGGTGTGCCCTTTGAGCCGTTCCCATTGTTTCCATTACCTCCATTATTCCCACCGTTCCCCCCAGCCGCCGCCTGTGAGCTGCTTGGTGAACCTGCTCCAGATGAAGAAGAGCCTTTCCCTTGACTCTCACCGCTAGATGAGCGGCTAAGTGTCTGCTTACCTAGATTTAGAGGTGGAGGAGGTTTCAGAGTTGCCTGGCTGGAGCCATTTCCATTGCTGCTCCCAGGAACCTTTACACCTAGTCCCGATTTGGCTCCTGCTAGTCCTGACAAACCCACTGGTTTCTGTCCAGAGGGAGATGTCAAAGTCTTGCTGCTCCCACTCGGGCCGGAGGAGGAGAGTTTGGAAGTGGCAGGAGCAGACGGGTTCGTTTTGGCACCAAACGCAGCCCAGCCAGTGAGACCACTGCCTGGGGAGGAGGAGTTGGTACTGGTGGGGTTGGCTGATGTGGCCGGAGGCTGCAGGAAATGATAGAAAACAAAGAGTCTAACTGTTAGGGAGCAATATCTGCTAGGATTTTTTTTGCATCCCATCCCATAATGCATTGCCGTTTTGGAAATAATTACCAAATGAATGATGTAAAGGATGTAGTCCAACCACAACAACAACCACTAACACTAATTCTGCAACCACAAGTACTAATGATTACTTAAATTTAAAAGAATATTCTGATAAACTTAATTAATTCAATTTATGTATTTTTTTAAATTAATGATTCAAATACATTTTATTATCACGAAATAGAGAGAACATAAATTAATGCTATTAACAGTAACATTATATTGTGTAATATAAAAGAAAAATCGCCAAGATAATATTATAAATATTTAACAACAGCGATAATAATAATTACTTAAGCCATTAGAAAATTTATCTGTTCAAAAGATGACTTAGTTTGCAAAAACTTTAAGTCAAGATAGAAATTAGTTGCAATTTCATTCATGTGATGATGCACAGTGATTCACTCAGGAAGTAACTCGCTATTTGATTCAGGTTTGTTGAAGCAGGGACACAAACAGATGCAGAATAGTTTTGGAATTGAAACTGGAATTGACTTTAACAGGATTGTTGGATCTGATCAAATATGAGCAAGGCTGAGCTTTTCAGCAATAAAATCAACTTTGCAAACGCTCCACTTTGCACCCAAAGCCCAATGTTAAGCACATTGGAGGATGAATGATGGTGGGATGCTGCTCTTCTAATAGTCAGGGTACTTTGTTGTAGTGTACGGTCTTATATTAGACAAATAAAATCTGGTGGTGGACCATGAGAAAACCGTAATCATCATTTATCAGGAATAATGATCTAAATGATAAAGCAAAATCAACACAGGAAGGGTTTGACACAAACTTGTACGACTCCACATACCTTGACTTCGGTTCTTTTGAAAGCTTGGAAGGTGCTGGTCGTATCGGTTTTTAGTTTGAGGTCAGTCTTCTTCACCACTGTGTCCTTTACAACAGGTGTGGATGATGCAGACGCAGGGGAAGGTTTCTGTTGAGGTTTCTGGGCCTAAGCAACAATAAATATGTTGATTTGGCACTGGTGCAGCAGATGCTGATAACATAACAACGGAATGAAACACTGGAGCAGCTCGTGTTCCTTACCATGCGTTTCATTTGCCTGGTGCAGCGAGCGCAGTACCACACGAGCCGGGGATCGTTAACCTCCTTATCCGTCACTTGAGGTCTATGACACTCTTGGTGATAGAGATTATGACACTCCTGGCACTCCACTAACTGGTTTCCCATGGTTACAGTCATTTGTCTGATTGACATTAAAAACACAACAAGTTAAAATGTGATGACGAGGCAGTAGTACTGCCCTCAAAATATCCTGACATCAAATCAAGAATTATTATATCCACCACAGTAAACAAGAGGATTAAAATGTACCTGCAAACCACACAAGCCAGACCCATCTCCATGGCAAAGTCATCAGCATTAGTCTCATCATAGTCACTTATGTTTGGCAGCAGGTCTTTGCTCGTCTGAACAGTGATGGGAGAAGAACGATTCTCCTGTTTCTCCAGGCGAGGCTTTTTCGGCGGGTCCACTTCACTGAGGTCAACTCTGACCTGCTTCACAGAAAATAACACACAGATTTTAATTTCACAATCAAATCTGACTTTTAAGTGCTTTTCAGGCAACCTAAACAAGCACCATTCCCCAAAACTTCAAAATGTCATTGTAACATTCAAAAAGCACTTCAAAAATTTATTTAAGACTGTGACTTAAAGTGCTACATGTTGCCTAAGTATCCTCCTTATTCAATACATAAACAGGTACTATACTAAAGTCATTGTTCAGTTATTTGACATTTATTCTTAAAAAATATTTTGTGATAGTAATAGATTTATATTCCAAAAGGGATTTATTCTTTTTTTTTTCCCTGTTTATGCAGTTCTTTATTCCACATCAACAGTCTGAGTGAACCATATGAAAACTGTTTGCACCACACAGCTCCCCAAGTTTTGGACAAACTCTGAGAAAGAAGGACTGAGTAAACCAAACCTCCCAGCATTCATAGTACCACTGGCGAATCCACTTACATCACAACCCTGATGGCATCGCTGCAGTAGGGAGCTTCTGAATGTGGGTCAAGTGAAAGGCTTTGAAGCTTTGAACCTTAAGATCGTTGTGAAAATATTCCTCTTCGTACCTTTTCTGATGGCCTTTTCTCCACATCTTTCTTGCTCTTCTCAGAGCTGGATTTGCTGCTTCCACTGCTGCTGTTAGAAGACGAACCTGACGACTTGAAATCTTGTTTACTCAAGCTCAGCTTTGACACGGACACCTTTGACACCTCCACCTCCTGGGGATTAAACACAGAAAACACTAGAGCTTAGCTGTGAACACAATGCATTCTTATGAAACATAAAGAGAACATAAGAATGTAAATATAGACTTTCTAGACACATTTCTTACTTTCTGCAAGGACCGGTAAGACGAGTCACTTCCTCTTGCTAGGGACTCGTCGAGCAGAGCTTTGAGTTTCTCGGCTGAGTCTTTGCTCTTCGAGTGCAGATAACTCAGACCCTTTAGAAAGAGTGGATCCAGCTCCAAGCTGACAGGTCCAGACATGGCTGCAAAGCGGGAAACATTGTCAGCTTTCAGTTTGAAACGTTCACAGCGCTGTCCAACACCTCAACGTCTTTCTACCAGAGCAGAGAGATGGTGATTAGAATGATGAGGCTGCAGATAAATTATGCTGTAATAGGCACAACAGCATTTTCTATCTCGGGATGCAAAGAGTGTTTAATGATTAGCAAATTTCTAAAGAACACATCTTCTAATAAACGCTAATATGTATTATTGGAATTGAGGTCATGTGGAAATCATCCCACATTCGAGGCCTGAAAAACATTTCAAACAACAGTTTTCATGGCAATTCAGTTATTAGTCCACTTAAGATCATCTTCATAAAATACATGGACTTTAATGTATTTAAAATAATGCTACAGGGCAAGAAATCAAAACCTGAACAAATAAAAATGTAAGTAAAACCCTGCATGCACTTCTATTCACTCTCTCTACCTCAGACACCTAAACAAAATGCAGTACAACCAATTATGCCAGTTATCATTATCAATTGTTGCAGGAGGCGCCCAAGTTCAGTCCTTGAGAGCAACCATCATGCAACCTTTCTCCAACATATCAAATGTCTGAATTCCCACAGCATATTATGCAGCACTGCAGAGGCCTGGTAATGAGCATTCATTTGATTCACGTGTATTAGAGCAGGGATACATTGGATAGTAGTTCACAATGACTGGGCTTGGGCACTTCATTATTGTGTCCTCAAATATGGCCTCTCTGGTAGGAGGAAGTAAAGAAAGTCACTGCAAAAAGCAAGAGGAGACTAAAATTGAAACCGTATGGTCCATACACCATCCTGATCACATCCTCCCTGCAATAAAACAAAGTGGTGTCGGAATCATGCTGTGGAGGTGCTTTGTTCAATATGGTCAGTGAAACTGTTCAGAGCTGATGGGAAGATGGATAGAGCTACATACATGGCAATCCTGAAAGAAAATCTATTAGAGTTTGTAAGACTTTCAACTTGGAGGAAATACAACCTTAAAATGGCATGAAGAATACTTTGCACAGTTATCACGTCTTTCAAAGAAACTTAAACTGACATTTCTTTACCATTTTCCACTTTTAATTACTGATAGGCTCTACTGTGCTGCATATAGAACAGTGGGATTCATATTTGCCCACTTTGGCTTCCCAGGTGGTTTTCAAAATATCATCCACTGCACTCATCTTTAGAAGAATGGACAAACATTTCAACTTCTTGGTGTACATAGCTTTGCAGGTAGAAATGCCGGGAAAGTTACAGTGTTTTCATACAGGAGAGGGTGAGCAGTGATGGAAAACACGCTTTTCAAATCGTGTGACCTGCAATGCACAGTATCTATACTGATATGCAGTGGTTTCATGGGTGTTGTTTGGGATCCATTTCGAGCGTTCTTTTAATGGAGACTAATATATAAATATAAGTATTCGTGAAAGTGAGCCTTTTCTCCTCAGGAGTACTTGGCCCCGAGTTTTCCGCACGTAACTGAGCATATTTTGCGATTTAAATTTTAAGAACTTCCCATTTATAAAAAGATTGAAGAACAAATGAGAGGAAACAGGTTGTGCGAGGACTAGGTATTTAAAGTACTTCCTCAGATCCACATTAACCACCACGTCATATTATTGTAATATAGCAGTACCAATGCCTCATGTTTTATGCTAAGGACTTTAACTGCCGAGACCCAGACAGATCTTTGTGTCCACCAATTTTGATGGCTGTGTAACACTGACAGGAGCTGTGGTCCTGAGGTAGCAGTGCGGAGCTAAAGTTACCTTCACAATAAAAACGGCATTTATAAAAGCCGCTGTGGGCTCAGTATAGTTATCTTTTAAACGGCCTTACCTGAGACTGTTGTGGGTCTCTTTAACTATATCAAGATATTTTCGGTTTCCGAACAACGGAAGATTGAGCAACACGTCCTACAGAAGCCGTTTTGGTGCAACCGCCTAAGAAGTCCGGAGTAGACATAAACGGAACGATATAAAAAAAAGTGGTATTTTTTTTTTTTTGAAGCTGGTGCATGTCAGAAACCGCCGCTGCAGAAATGTTCTTTTTATTATTACGTAAACTGCGTCAGTGCATCTCAATAAAGAGAGTAACCAAAAAGTTGCATTTTGCCTGTGACTCAATTCAGAAAGTAAAAGTGATAGTGCACACATATCTGTTCTATATTTAGGTCGTTCACTTATGACTACAAGTTAGATGATGAAATTCCGAAATTCAGTTTTTCAGGAAAAATGAACATTCTTTTGAAAAAGAATCTTCTGCTAGAAAGAACTCCATAGATTTTCTATGGGACGTTTAGGTAAAGAAAGTTTATTGTCGTTGCCACTACTCACAGTAGAGGGCACTGTGGAGTTATGTTAGCTTTATGCAGCAGCAGAAGAAGCTCTGTTGTGAATGTTCAGAAACCATGTGTTACAACTAGTGTTTGTAAGTATTTTGTTGTTTTTTTATGTAACGTGTTGAAGTTGGCATTTTGGCGCATGAATATGTAAATAGGTTGTGATTTGTAAGCAAAACAAACAAATATCTTCCGTTCTACTCCACAGCATCGACTCCATTTAAGATGAAACGCTCTGAAGCAGAGCAAATGCATCCCTGCCTCTATTTAGAAGTCTGTTCCCATGACGAGGAGCCGCGTCTGCCCCTGCACACCGCCATCGTCCTGTTCCTCCTGTCTTACTGCGAGTCTAAGTCTTTCAAAGTCTTCCTGGTTCGCAGAGACAGCAACAACAAAAGCTTCCCTGAGTGCCAGAGGTTTCACCTCCCAGAGTCTCTGAGTGTGTGCGATTTTCTCTCCCCGGAGTGTCTCCCGCAGCTGGTGAGGGGTTGCCGTCTCCCGGCTGCCGTGGATGAGAGCGGGCGGCTCTGCCGGGCTGGGCTGGCGGTGGTCCTCAGGCACGTCATCATCAGAACCATCGAGGCTGACCCCTCCAGGAAGGATGTGCAGGAGCTGCTGGGGTTTAAGAAAACCTGTCTGAAAGCTTGTGCAGAGGTTAGTTGGAAATGTGTCACAGTTTCACCAGGATAAAGTGCTTGACACGAATCGCATCTATGTCGATGACTGTGGTTTCATTCAAAATGGAACTAAAAGGATTGTGCAAGTGAAACATTGAGAGCAGTTCTTGTGTCACAGACTATTTCAACGTTTCCTATCCAGCACACCTGAATCAAATGAATGGTTGATTAGTAGGATCCTGCAGAAACTGCTGACTGGGTGTTTTCTGAAAGCTATTCTTGAGCCATCACATGCCATCATCTCTTAGTGTTGGTGGTGTTATAGTGTGGACAGATGTATTTAGTGAATAGAGAATTGTCCTACACTGTTGTGAATTGTATAGTACCTATACTACCTGAAAAACGCCATCTATCCAATTATTTCACCACAGCATTAACAGAACTGGCCGATTTCCATCTTGATGGACAACAACACTCCACCTCATTGAGGTCACATTATTGTGGAATCACTGACTGAAGTACCTTGAATGAAGTGACCTGAACTTTCTCCAGACATGATTTCATAGATAACCACTTGGATCAGCTGAGTCACAGTTCAGTACCTCAGAATCTCAATAATCTGAGGGGCACCCTTCAAGAAGAGTTGGATGCCATTCCTCAGCATACAATAAGTTGATTTGTGAACAGTGTGATTCATTGTCAAGCTGTAATTGATGCTCAAAGACACATGACACGTTATAGAGATTTTGCGTTATAGTGCTTTAAGAATAAGGGCCTTTAAGTAGATGTGATTTCATGATGAATCACATTAGCGTGAATGTTTTAGAGCTTCCTTAAATTTCACCTGAAAGCAAAATATCCTTAAGTTTTTGTGAGAAGTGCATATTTTAAAACAAGTCTTAAGAGTAGATAGCTCTTATTAATTCTAAAGGATTTTTTATTTTATTTTAAGGAGAGTTCTATATTATCTTATCATCTGATCTCCTCGTTCCTCGCTATCAGGTGAGCAAATGGACCAGACTGTGTGAATTAGGCATCCCCTCTGCAGTCGAGGAACACCTTCAGAAACCCACAGAACAGGCCCAGCTGCTGCCTCCTGCTATTGTTACCCTCGAGCAACGACTTGCTGAGCCCGTCAAAGTACACAACGATGACAAAATCCGGAGACAGAAACTTCAAGAGCAGAGACAACGGCAAAAGAACGGCACGTCTGAAGGCGAGGGAAAACCCGAACTTGAAGGACTCGAGCTCAGGGCGGCTCTGGCCAAACTGGCAGTGGATTCAGTTCCAGCAGGAACCACTAGAGAGAACTCTGAGATCAGGAAAGTGAAGACAACAGATTTACCTGAACTGGAGCATGTGTTTGCTGAGGGACTTTACTTCACTCTGACTGATGTAGTGCTGCTGCCCTGCATTCATCACTATCTGGTAAGGCCTTCTGGCTTGATGATAACGTTAATAAGGATTTATTACCGCTTTGAGAAATGATTTGTTCTTAATAATTGCCTTATTTCTGGTGTTTATCTTGGATAATTGCACTTTTTATTTCAATGAACACATGCCAGAAGTTAATTTCATGCTATTTTTACTGCAATTAGTTGAGTACCTTTGCTATAATGACACACTTTGTTTAATAGCAGTTTGCATTCGCACAACACCTGTTATGTGGGCAAATAATCCACACTCATAGGAGTTTTAAGTGCTTTACAATCTGTTTCTCATTCACCCATTCACACACGCTATTGTTTGCGACATTGTGCCCCAAGACATTAATTGCTACCATCCAGAACTCGTGTCATCATGCACGTTTTTCCATCTGTGCCACACAACTCCAGTTGCATACATATTCACAGTGTCTCTGACATCTCTATGATGATGACTTGTGAAATAATGTCCGACGTCTGGTTTCCGACACTCCGGTCATGGTGAGCAGTCTCTTTTCAGACGCATTCAGGCAGAAAGTCAAATCAAGGAGACTCGCTGCATCAGACCTGGCACATTTTGGCTCTCACAGGTGGTCCTGGGCCACCTGGCAGGAACTGATAACACTATATGGGAGGGATTCTATTGAAATGCAGCAGGCTGACATGCATTTCATTTGAGAGCGCATTTCTCTCTCTGACAGATCATCATGGCAGGGTCTTATGCTGGCCTGAAAACTTCAAACTCAATCAGAACTTCAAGAGCTGAAGCTCATAAATGCTGAATATTCATTACTCAAAATGATCTCTTTTTGCAATTTGCATTTAAAGTAACAGAAACTAAGGTTTATTTATTTTTTTTCCATAGACCTGAGTGGCATGCGCAGAATTTTGACCAGGTTTAGTTGGAGAATTTCTATGTGATGGAGCTACACATCACATAGATGTGCAGCTCTTGGAATTGTGTGCAATATTGTGTGCACACAATATTGCATATTGTATTTAGCATATTGTATTTTCTGTGCCACGCATGGGCATTTTTTATGCCTATATTTTTGGCCGGTCAGGGTTTCACTGCACTTGATGCGTGCACTTGATTGATAGGTTTAGAAACTAAGATTCTAAAGCTCACAAAGCATGCTGGCCAAATTATGATGAAGAAAAATTAAGGGTAAAAAAAGAAAAACATTTGGAATTTAAAAAAAAATAGTCAGAAATTAACAATTACTGCTCATTATCAACTTTGCAATAATCAGTAACAGTTTGGCAATGAGATGTTTTCCAGAGATTGTGTGAAATGGGAATGCTTTGATTAAAATCTCAAGTTATTTAATAAGGTCTGATTTTTCTTATGTTAGATTGTGAAGTGCAAAATATAACACGTGAAACTTTCCACACTTTGTAAAACACAAACTTCAAGATATTTCATTGGGATTTTAAATAAAATGGCAACACAGGACCACTCAGCTGAGAAGTGGACAGAAAAGGGCATGTGTTTTTTTGGGGAAAAGATCTAAATAAAAGTTTTAAAAGTGTTGCTTTCATTTGCGTTCAGCCCTCCTAAAATAAATAGAATTACACTAACCTATCACAGCTGCATGTCTTTTGGGTGTGTCTCACCCATCCTTGCTCAGTTAGTCACTATTAGCATAAATGTGTCCAAGTCATACCTCTGCACCATTCTAACTCAGGAATTTACTTTCATCTTAACTTTGGCTGTACAGTTAGAACAGTGAATCTAATCGAAGTTGAACCTCCACCCCAGGGAAATGACTGGCTTTGTCTCGAATGGGAAAAAAAAAAACACTTTCCCACAGTATGATTATGCCACCACTTTGTTTCACAGTGAAAATTTACAGTTTGGTTGATGTTCAGTGTTTATGATGCGTAATGTTTTAGATGTAGGTTTAAAAAAAAAAATCAGTCTAGATTTCTGCTAAACCTCTGATTTATAATTTTGACATACAAAAATGAGTTTAAATTAATTTATTTGTTCAACTATTAAGATTTTGACACACAGCTTTGAAACAGGACAGGTAAATTATTAATCTTGGACATAGTGCTGTCAAGCAGAAACCTTTGTTTCACATGTCAGCTGTCTCTAACTATCTGTCCACTGTGGGAACGAGCTGAAGTCCTCGCATCCAGGCTTTTAGCAGTCAGCTGCGCTCCACTGGTTTTCAGTTTCACACTCAGCGTAGCATGTCTCCTTTTAACGACTCTGTCCATGCCGCACACGGCTCCCAGCGGCTCCTTCTCACTCGTCCTCTGTTTTGCGTGTCATCTTTCTGTCACACGCAGTCAAATGCGGCTTCTGTTATAATGTCTCTCTCAGTTTGTGTCTTCATCCTGGCCTCCCCAGCTGCCAACTCTGTTTTCATGCTTCTCCTGCCGGCCCCTCAAGTGTGTTTGTCTGTACAGAAACGTGATGAGTGACTTTTTTGTGGAACTTCACCTCTCGCTTCAATAGACATGACACACCAGTCAATTCACTTAATCAATATCTCTCCTTTTTTTCCCTCTTTAATAGTGCTCACTCCAAGCCCACACACCGAGCACTTTGCAGCATCTCCCCCGTCTCCTGCGCTGGTACGGTCGCGTTCAGGAAGTTCCTGGGGTCCTTCGAGCAGCTGAGGATTGTGGGTTAATTCTGTCCAAAGTCCAGGTTCCATCACCCAGCCTCTTTGGGCCACCACAACATGAGAACCTTGATGACCTGTTGCCTACAGAGAACAAGGGCGTGACACCAAACGTTCATTTCGTCGGCGGTCCAAGGCCCACAATGACTAAACTCAAGGTAAATTATTACCTTTCCTTTGCTTCTGTGATTCCCAAATGCTTTGCTTTTATGCATGACAGGAAATTTAAGAGACTGCCCCCCACCCCCATTTTCCCCTCAGCACATACAGATGTGATTTGTTGGGTGGTAGTTTAATAGCCTCAGAAGATTCATGGCTGCTTATTCTGTTAGTTGTTGCACCTTAAGGAGTACTAATATTTAAGCCTCTGGCAGACATAGATTGCTGACTTTTTGTCCTTCTACTCCTGTGGTAAAAATATGTCTTTTTAAAACAGAAGGAATAACAAAATTAACATTTAATCTGCTAGTTACAGTTTTTGTCACCCCTGATAAGAATGTGTTAAAAGAAATTAAAGTTTTTCTGCAGCAGCATAATCTCTGTCGGAAAAAAACCCAGCCATTATTTTTTAATATATATTTTTTATTTTATAGTTAAGTGTTTTCTTATATAATGTATGCATTTCAACTAAATGTAAGTAAGCACTTTTTTGATTTATACTTAATTTTTGTTAAGTGGATCAGAGGCTTCAGGACCATCTAATCAGAAATTTATGACTTTCTGTTTTTCTGGGATATAAAAATGACACAGAGGTCAATTTCTTTTAGCCTGTGGTCACTAGGGTGGAAGAAAACCTCTGTTTTTCTTCCCAAAAGGCACAGTGGGCAGGTTGGGGGAGCAGGTAAGAAATCGCTAAGCATTCTCAGAGAATTGCAGCAAAGGCATCTTGGGATCACAAAGTTTCACAGCTACTAGTAGATACTGCCTCCCAACCCATTATTAGGGAAGCATGCCTGGAAAGGGAAGATTGAGCTTTTCAGCAACAGACTCCCCAGGTGGTGGTGGCATGAAAACATAATAAATCTGTGGAGAAGCCACCTCATACCCAGGATTAAGTATGATGGAGGACACATGATTCTCTGGGCTTTTTTACTCCTTAATGGCTCGACAGGCATTGATCTTATTAATTCTGAAAATAGGACGTTGCGTATAATAACCTGAAGCATTTTACTAAGTGACTGAATATGGGTCTTCACTTGGTGTTTCATCTGGAATATGGTGCAAATCAACAGATTCAATGGTACCATTTCAGTGTCCAGTGTGGTGAGCTAAGAGAAGACGGCAAAGGTCAAAGATCACTTTCTGTTTATGCTCCGACCTTGTGAAATAGTCGTAGATTATGCTGCAAAGCCCATCTTTCCCCATCGCCTCAACCAACAAAAAACACTTCAACTTTTTAATTTTTACCAGGAGTGAAAATATGTGAAGTTTTTACAAAGCAAGTTTTGACAAAGATGGGAGGTCAGAAAATAGATTAAAACATGTGGGTATTGTTTGAATGAGTGCTTTTTTAAAATGGATGTTTCAGTACTCTCAGTGGATCTTGTCAGTTGAAGTAATGCTGACAATAAGAAAATGAAGAAATTGTGATATCCCAGTTTTTTGTTAATAAGTATATTTCAATAACATTTATCTGATTGTTGTTGATCTAGAAAAAGGTGCATCACAGAACATGCTCTTGGTTGTCAATTATTGACAAAAACTGGTTGGAATTCCTAATTTTGATGCATTTGAAAGTGAGAAAAAAATATATTTATCAATTGTTGCATTTCTAGATAATTCTCTTTTTTTATGAGATGTAGATGTATAATGATGTAGTCAGGCCTGTCACAATAACAAATTTTGCTGAGCGATTAATAGGCTCAGAAATTATTGTGACAAAAGATAATATTGCTTGAAGACCATTTTAAACTGGTGTAATGGTAATGACATAATAATGCAAGCACAATCTGCCAAAATAAATACACTTTATTTTCAAAAGAACACTTAATGGCGTAACTGGTAAACAAAATAAACAAAGCAACCAAAAACAAAAATAAATATAAAGTGGTCTCTCAGGCTCTGTTAATAAAAAATGCACTTGAATAAAAAAAACTAAACACAACATGAAACCAAAGTGGAAATAAAAACTACATTCAAACAAAAGAATACAGATTATGAAGTCTGTACTCTGCAATAGTTCACTCCTCCCTTACGCTTAGAAAATGGGGAGGGGAGAGATAAGTGGAAAGGGCAACTGGAGTTGAGCCTTTTTTCATCCAATATCATCAATAGAAAGAGAAACAGGCAGGAAGAAACGATGAAGCCGATAAAATGAGGTCGATAATTTTCAATTATCATGCAATTAACTGATTTGTTGTTTATTGCGACAGGCTTAAATGTAGTATTCAGAAACCAAAATAAAAATTTCTGTTTGTATAGCCAGCCTATTTCTAGTGCTGTGAACTTCCTTCAAGGAGTGTTAATGACACACTTGGATTCAGATGCATCTCTAGATTTCTTTGCTCTGTTTCACCCAAGTTGTCACCCTTTGCATATTTGAACAAGCTTTTGCAGCAGAAGATAAGCAGAGGCAGCTTCTCAGATGTAGATATTCCCCTCAACCTCACTAACTCCTTCTCAGTGAGCTGTTGGTCTGTCTTTCTTCCTATCCTCTCCCTGCATAGATATTTCTGTGATTTCCTGCTGGCTCGAGCTTTATAGGAATGCGATTATGAGTGGCAGGAACGGTGAGGACAGTAGGAGGGTAGGTGGTGGTGGGGCGGGTGTTTTTGTAGTTTGGATGAGACAGAGTGAGCTGGGTGGTCAGGATGGGATGTGTCTCATATTTGCCATGTCGGTAGATGAAATTTCAGTCAGGCCCAGATGTGCACAAATGACAGTTTTCATGCCGTGTTGAAGTCAGACATTAAAACTGAGAGGAATGCCTGCACGTACCAACACAATAGCCACCATTCTTTCTCTGCTTAGAGGGATTAGAAAGATGGCTACATGTCGCCACTATTTTGTCTGGAGTGCAGCTGTTGTGCTTTTTGGCCAGTGTGTGTGTGTAAATTGTGTGGCTGTGTGGGAAAGAGGAGTTTGACAATCGATCGCTGACCAGAGGCAGCCGTTCCTCTCTCTTTCTCTCTCTCTCTCCCTCTCTCTCTCTTTCTGTGTGTTATCTACGTGATAAATAGCTCATAAACTCTGTCACTTTCTAGTTTTTTCACATGAGTTAACATCAACCGTCAGTCAAAGTGTCAGTGCAATGAGGTGTAAATTTTTAACCGAATGCAGACCCAGTATTAAGATGATTCTCTTTCCATTAAGGTTCACCTCAGCCTTTAAACTCGAGAGGAAGAATGACCCAGAAAGGAATTTCTAACAAAAAGAAAGGGAGTCAGCTGCTTAAAAAACAAAAACAGAAAAATACGTGATTTTCTCTTGAAGTAATTGGTCTCATAGGGAAGCTGTGAAAAACAGGGATTATAGACACAGGCAGTGTGTTCCAGTGGAAATGTTAACCTTCAAGCTATGATTCTTTCAGCTAAAAGTTTTTTTTTTTTTTAATTTTGCCTTACGGAATTATTTGGCAGCAATGTTTTCTTTTAAATAAGTCCTGGAAGTATATTTGAGTGCAGCTGGCTACTCACAAAGCTTCTCTGCTTGACCATTGGAAGATTATTTTGGAACATGGCTCCAGCTTGTTCAGAGACTGAATTAAAATTTTAAACTGTAAATAATTCAAAGTTCCTAGGATATTCCCAAATCTTTGATCCTTGTCTTGACTTGACCTTTCCTCAGGGCTTATTGGGCAGCTGGAGTCATCTATATTGCTGTGAATGTTACTACTGAGCATAAAGGCTTTCCAGTCTTACAGGAAGATGTGGATTTAGGTCATTTTGAGGAAGATCCTTAATCAGCATTATGTTCTATCATATATATATAGATGATGAAGACAGCAATGATATTTACTGTTATCATTGCAGTATCACTGACTATTTGTTGTTACTAGTAACAAAATAAATCTACAGAATTATAGTAAACTAAAGTTATTGAAGAAACAAAAGTAACAATTCTAATTGCATATTAAGAAAATTGAGAGCTAGTATAGACAAACGTAGATGTTTTATGGCTAACAAAACACTTAATTCAAACCCAGACAAAGGTTACATGTTGTTTTATAAAGTGCAAAGACATCAGTATTCCTCCCGATATACATTTTTCCTGTTTTGTTTTAGTTAGTTAGTTAGTTAGTTAGTATTTTCAAAACTCTTGGGCCATTCCTTCAGACAGAACTGGTAGAACTAAGTCAGGTTTGTAAGCCATCTTTGAAATATGACTATTTACAAAAGGACAATGTACAACGCCAACATAAATGTCTCCTTTAGATATGTTGTACCAGATCATAGCTTTAAGCTAATAGACCTCAACTCTCCCGTGGCAGTTTGAGATAAGAAAAGAAAGCTTAGAAACAGATAAAAATCGAAATGAGAATTTTGCTCGGACACCTTTCAGCTCTGACAACTTTTCTACAGTATCTGACTGATATCAGGCCTTTGCTATGGCCACTTTAAAATGGCCAAGGTTTAATCCAAAGAAAAAATTTTATGTCGTAGCCATAAATTCTTATGATCCTTTAAAATGGCTGATCCCTGATCTGATATCAGATCTGGATACTCAGAGTATTTAGGCCTACACAAAAGTAGTAATACTAGTATTTTTTTGCATTAGTGTACTAATAATAATATTGACTATGAAATTATATTACGTAATATAAATTTCTTATCCCTGCTCAAAAGAATCTTTCTACGAACTGATGCCGTACATTTTTATTCAGTATTGAGATATACCCCATAAAGGAGATAAATTGTGACAACGGAATGGAGCAACACTGTAGCTGGAAGGGTAATGTAGAAAATTGTTGCCTAGAGTTGAACCAGTATGCTGAGCCTGAGAGCATGTAAGCACACAGGTGTCCTTTAAGCCCACTTTGCTTTAATGATACCACCAGCACCGCAGGAGCTGCTGTTTTGTGCTAATGCCGTCATCCTGGGCCAAATCTGTGTTGGCCCAGATTTCTCTGATAATGCTTCAAAAGGTTCTTGTCATGTCAGGGGTTTTTGCTTTTATCAAATTTGTATAAAGTACTTGTAGAAAACTTCGAGTTATATTTGAGCTCATTATCCAGATTCATTTTCTCTTTTCCAGTCATGAAAGATGTGAAAAGGGATGGTCATTATCTTTAGCTGATTCAGTGATTGCTGCTTCTGCAATATTTAGTGACTGCTTTTATGCATGGATATGAGAGGTCTTATTTACTCAGCATATGTTGCAGTTATGATTTGTTATTGTAGTTAAGTTCAAACAAAGTGGTATATAAAGTCTGTCTCAGCAGCTCTTGAAATTTGGTGACTGCATCCTTGGATGAACAGCAGCATGTTTTACAAATTCTAATTAAATGTAAACAAGAACTGACAAACGCAGGGCCATTAAAACACCAACTAATATCTGTGCTGCATTAGGTGGTAGAGCAAACTTTAGCAACAGTAACTTAAAATCAGTAGTTTGTTGCACAACAATTTAGGTCCACCCTTCTTTTTACATAGAGTTTTGCAGAGACTCATTTGTGCACACGCATTTCTTTTGTCAGTCATTCTCTTAAAAAAATACTGCTGTGTTTGGAATTATTGTCTTGTTACAAGACAATAATTAAATGAAGCTGTAGCAGCTGGACAGATGACCTCACGTTTCAATCTTGCATACTTTCGTATACAGAGTGCTCCATGGTGTTCCCAAACCCTGGAAATGGTTTCCCTCTGGGCCTTCTTTTTGGTTCATGCAGACACAACTTAAGAAAGACAAATCTCTTTCTTAGGAATCCCAAGATGGGAATTTGAAATACTGATGAATTGTATTTCTTTTTTATTTTTTGCATTTTGTTGGAACACTGCACACTCTGCTCTTGGCTTGAACTTGGTATGCCCACTCCTGGGAAATTGGCCACAGCATTAAATATTTTCCACTTGTCTACAATCTCTTGCTGCAGAAAGATGAACTGCACATTGTTGAGCATGGCCTTACATCTGGTGGAGATTGATGGACAGCAGCAGTTGTTCTAAAATCACTGTTGGAGTTTCTCTTCTTGCATCATGTCAACATGAATGGTCCAGACTTCTGCTTCTTCTATAGAAATGCTCTAACCTGTGCCCCAACTTGGTTATTATCAGCTCATTCAGTTCATCAATACAGGTGAAACTCAATTAATTAGATAATCGACAAAGAGCTCAATTATTTAATTAATTCAGCCGAAAACATGATACTCGTATAGATTCATTCTACACTCATTTATGGTGAGCTATTAAGCAACTATACATATAAAATCAAGTAAATTGTTACATTTAACTGTTTTTTGGGCTTTTGGGATAATTTTTATTTACATGCAGTTTATGCAGCTTCTTAACAGAGCGTTGTCCTTGTCGTTATGTCTGTTTCTCTCAGGAAAATGGCATCGAGGCAGTCTTCTCTCCTCATCCTTGCCCTGCTTGGACTCTCCCGTGGGATAGATTGCCAGCAGCTATCAACCCCACTGAAGGTAATGTTAAATTTTGACCTCCTTGCTGTGCTCCATCTGATTTCTCTCTGCTGTTCTCTCCCCAGAAACTCTTTTCACTGCTCTTTTGGTTTCACAGTCTTTAGTGTCCCTCTCTGCTTATGTTAATATTCTGAATTTTTAAACAGCAACAGTGATGCTGTTTTCACAAAGAGATACTCATGTAAATGAGCCCATGCTTCCCAAAGATGATCTTTTGTTCTTTTCTGTTATCCTATAGTTACTGAATTTTGTAAATCAGAGCTTTATGAAAACCAGGTACTGTAACTCAGCCATTACAGTGTGATGGCTTGTTGATAAATATTTATATGGGATTTTTTTTCTCTGTAATTCTATCTAATTGTCTGTGAAAGAAAACCAAAAAGACTTTAGTAACAATGTGGTTAATGTGGTTATACTTATGGTAAATTAAATTGCTTAGAAATAATAGTAATGCTTTTAATTCTTTCCCTTTGAGTTATTTTGAATTGTTTCCAAGACTACTTTTGTTTTCTGTTTATATTATTGGGAGATTGTTTTCATGGTTACTTTCTGTTCCTACTCAGAAAAAGATGAAGGCAATAAAGTAATGTTATGCAGCTACAATAAGTATTCTGACACTAACTGCACCCTGTTAGTTATTTTCTTACATAGTAAGAAAATAACTTATTATTTTTTTACTATATAACTTACTTATTATTTTCTTACATTTAATAATAAATAACTTATTTATTATTAAATGTATATTGACTACATTTTCTGTAGTCAATGTACAAAAAAATGACCTTAGATAAAATGTTGGCAGAAAGAGTTTATGCAATCAATGTGAATGCGCTATATCTGTTTTGGAATCATGAAAGTCTGGGCCAAAATTCTTGGCAATCCATGTAGGAAAACAAAGATCATTTGGCGAAAACTCAAGGTAAAGTTTGCAGAGATTTAATTTTGAAGGAACATGAAGGAACATGATGTTCCCAAAATGATGCATCATCACAAAATTATCATCACATTTCTGATTACAGACGCTCTCAATCATTTGAATTTTTTTCTTAGACCACAACCCACTTCCTCCATTATTATTATTTTTATTATTATTATTATTACTATCATCACAGTTCTGATTACAGACGCTCTCAATGAGTGCCAGCTGGAGACATCCTCAAAGGAAGTGGGTCCAAGTGGAAAACCATTTGGACCAACCCATCAATATAATCTGCACCAGAGGATCATGTCAAATAAAATGATACACTTCAAGTCCCTTAAGTTAAATTAATTATTCCTTGTGTTGGTAACCTCTTCCTATTTGTGATTAAAATGTGTTTTACTTTTTTCTAATACCAAAGCCTAAAAACTTCAGAAATCTAACAGCATGTCCACTCACTTCTAAAGACTCTGAATGATGAAAGAATTGCTCTGAAAGAAAAAAAATGATTGCGAGCGACGTAGTTGCTGCCCCACTTTTGTACCCACTGTGCAATAAATTGTGCTATTGATAACCCTTCCTACAGTATTATGACATCCAGCAGACAGACCCCGTGCTTTAGTGCTGTGTCACTCAGCGTTGCCAGAAAAATGCCCATTTTCCTTGGCTATCTGTATGTGGGCTATGACCTTTCTTTTTTCCAATAATGCATCTAAATTAATGTACAAGAGCTTCCTCTTCTCTAGATATGTCCATGATTTTATGATATGAAAGCATTCCTGTCTGTGAGTATGTGGGCAGATGTAAATTGCTCAGCCAAGAACAGAAGTAGAAGAGACTGTCTACTGATGACGGTAGCGAATGCTTAATATAACATGGCAGGGCAGAGTAGGGCAGACATATCAGCAAGTATACTGCAGGAAAACGTATGTTGTGATAATTTCACCGATGACCTTCTAGTGAGGAATTGTATGTATATTTGCACAAACTCAGTCTAGTCTTACTCTTCTGTAAAACACAGTGTAGTTATGCATGAATGTTTTGTTTGGAGCAAATTGGAATTTGTGTCATACTCCTCGTTCGTGTGAACAAACCTCACAAATAAAATTGATAATGATTTTTTTATTTTTATTTTTTTAAGATTAAAAGCCTTTTTCAGACATACTGGAGACCTGCTAATTTAATTTCGGGTCACTGTGGGCGATAAAAACTTAAATTTTTATTGCAATATTTTGTGATTTTAAAAATATGACTTATTTTTTAAGTAACTATATGGCTGTGATTGCATGGCCATATACATACATATATATATATATATATATATATATATATTTCTCTTGTGCCACACAAATGACTTGAATAAGTGGGTGATTGCCAAGCTTCTGCATCATTTGATTGCATGCTTAGGAGGTCAGCTCATATACACACATTCATCTACACAAGTTTTTAAATCTTGGATTTCAATGTTTCTATGCTTTAAGTTCTACTTTTAGAAATCTAGAATGAGAGTGGTTCCAACTCATTTTTATTTGAACAAAATTAAAAATTAAGCATCTAAATCCAAAGGATTTTTGTCCTATGACAGGCTTCTTTACAAAACAGATGAACAGCATTTCACACCGCGGTGTCATTATATAAAGCAGCCGACTTTTTGTCTCCAGCATTTTATTTAATGCAGGGAGTGTGGGAGCTAAACATCAAGTGGAATGGAATGGGATGATGGATTGTGTGACAGTAGGAGATGGAGATAAGAGTGAGAGCAGGAGGAGCTACTAGAGTTATCAGGGAAACGGAGCGGGGAAAGAAAGGTGAAGGAGACAATGAGGCGTGAAAAAGGAGTGCAAGTGAGGGAATCGCATAGCTGTCATGCCTGAGACATGCAGGTATAATGTCCTTCAGGGTTATTTTGGTATGAATGGATGGGTTTCCATTTCTTTGATAAAGAAACCTTAGCTTCTGGAGATGGAGATCTCCATAAAACGTCTTTGTACATTTTCTGTTTTGAATTAAGCAGAGATTTTGTGATTATTTTTTTAAATTAAATTCTGTCTTTAAAAGATTCTAAAGTATGAATGTTGCTTTACATATATAATATCATATTTCTATTATCTTTATATATGATATCATATTTCTATTATAATTGTATAAATTGCATTGTCTAGATCAGTATTTCTCAGTTCTGGTCCTCATGGACCATTGCCGTACATGTCTTAGGTGTTTCCCTTGTGCCACACAAATGACTTGAATAAGTGGGTGATTGCCAGGCTTCTGCATCACTTGATAGCATGCTTAGGAGGTCATACAGTCATTTGAATCACTTTGTCTGAAGCAGAGACACATATAACATACATAGAGCAGGGATCCCTGAGGACAGGAATTGAGAAACACTGGTTTAGATGGTTAACCAATTTGAAACAGCCTTTATAAAACCTTCTGGGGTTGATATAAAAGTCTAAGTCATCTGTGTCAAACTCAAGGCCTGGGTGACAAATCCGGCCCGCCATAAGATTTTCTGTGGCCCTCTATTCCCTGGAGAGCCACATAAATACAACCTAAATATTTTATCCATCAAATCAAAGTTGTTTTTGTAATGTAAAGTACAAAATTACATGAAAAAATATTCAATATTCTTTTATCTTAGGAGATACTCATTGAATGCAGGGCCAGCTAATTATTACTTTAGCAGTTTGTCAATGAGTAGGTTTGTGGACTTTTGTGATCTTGGTGTGCCCCAAAATGAAAATGTGTTTGACACTCATGCTCTATATCACAGGTGTGAAACTCCACTCCTGGAGGGCCACTGCACCGCAACTTTTAGATGTGCCTCTGCTGCACCACACCTGAATGCAATAATTAGGTCATTAGCAATGCTCTGGAGAACTTATCTACACAAGAAGGAGGTAATTAAGTCATTTCACTCCAGCATTTTGTACCTGTGGCACATCTAAAAACTGCAGGACAGTGGTCCTTGAGGACTTAATTATGCTCTACATAATTAAGGTTTGAACTGATTACTATGTTTTGCTAGAGTTTTGCAAATGAACAGCACATTCTAAAATTGACTAATTTTCACAGACCAAACTGGTGTCTAAGTTTCTTTTTCTTTATAGGAGCTGTTTCCGGATGTTATTCGAGTAACACATTAACACAGTAGTCTCTAATGGCAAGTCTGTCTGGCCATATGATGTCAGAAGTAAAACAAATTTTGACATGCTCATGTTTAAGGTTCAGCATTGTAACATCATCTGTTTTGCTGATCAAAGCTACATCCAAAATTGAAATCACAGTATTTTGTCTCATTTTAGCTTCAAGCGTGCAAGTTTTTTTTTCTTTTTTTTTTTTTTTGCATGGGTTTCATATGAAGCGGTCAATCTGCAGTTAAACCCAAAGGTTAAGGTCATTTTGACACTTATACATATTTATGTTTCATTTTTTTTTTTTTTGTTCTGATGATATCTCTACAGTGAACAGACATTTGACAGTTATTTATTCCCTTCAGGTTTACAGCACCAAACAGCCGGCTGTGACTCCCAAATCACTTCTCTCATTCCCAATTAGCTGAACTCATTACAGCCGATAGATTGGAGATTCAAAGATATTCAGTAAACATGGGACCCGGCACAACAGGCAGCCAGCTTTGTTACTCCCAATTAGAAGGATAATTGGCACTTTATTAGTGCAATTCAAGTTCAAACACATCTAGATCCCCTTGGGGTTACAGCAGAGTTGCACCATTTGCGATAGTATTTGAGTTGTGCCTATTTAAATTCAAAGCCTCAAGCCATCTGCATAATAAGCTTCTTGTAAATGCCATGGCATGAATATTCATTTAGCTCCATAGTTTTTGCTTTGCTCAATAACCTCTACTGAGGCCCTGCAATGGGGATATGGAGCAAGAAGAGAATTTGCCTCACCATCGGACAGTTTTAAATGAAGTTTTCTTTTTTTGGGGGGGATTATAGTTTTTTATTTATTTATTACATTTTACAACAGTCATAATTAATTACTCAAGAGGCATCTCTGCCTACAGGAAATTGCAAAATTAAATCTTTTTTTTCAGTGTGTGAATGTCATTGAGCTATAAATGAAAATCTCAGCAGCTCAATGATTAAGTGGATATACACAGATCAGGTTTCTTGTGACTACCCCATTTTTTTGGTTTTCTTTGGACCTGTTTATTCAAAACAGACTAATTCCGTTTTTTTTCCACATATGACTTTTCCATACGATCTTAAAAATATATTTGATAGCATCAAATTTCAATCTACCCTGAAAGAAAGAATCAAAATGTATTTATATGTAAAAGTACTTTGTCTATAACTGTCATCAGATCTTTTTTAGGCTAAAAAAAAAAGTGACATCCAGTTAACAAGAAAAATGTTTTTAACTGGATGTTAAAAACATTGGATGTTTTTAACATGGGAAAAATGTCCCATCCATGACTTCTTTCGTTAGCGATTTGAGTGCTTTTGTCAGTGTGAAGCTGTTTGTGTTTATTACTGTCATTTAACATTTTCACAAGCCACTAGTTGCAAAGTTCTTAATACTATCTAGTTATTACATTTCCTTTGATGTTTTATGCAAAAGCAGTTTCCCCCCCCCAATATTTTACTGTTGCAAAATTCCATATAAAAATGTATCCTACCTTGGGGATGGAGCTCAACACTCCTTTGGGTGAATCACAGTTTCAAATTCCCTTTGTAGTCAATTTAAAGACAACATTTTTTTTGTTGTTTGAAGGTGTACGATCATCTTGCCTGGATGGCTCTTTTAAGGTATTTTCACATATATTTCTGAAATGTTTTCGTCTTGGAGCCATTCAAGTTCTTTGGGATTTAGATTGTTAGGTTTGTTCTGGGTAATTGCCCTGACTGCAACACATGTCTAAGCAAGGTAAGAGTATATATTTTTTTCCATTATTACCAAAAACCTTGCAGCATAATTTTTGAAGATTTATAGTCTTAGGAGAAAAAAATTAAAAAGAAGTTGAGTTTTAGAAAGAGGTGCTATAATTTCTATAGAGTGGAGTGTTGAGGTTTGACCGTTAGATGGAGAGAATAATTGTAAACATGGAGGTCTGACACAAAGATCCAAGTTTCAGAGCGATACATGGACTTTAATACATTATTTGGGACAACGGTCTGTTGGGAGATTTTAAGTTGAACTTTCCATTAGGTCTGAAACTTTTCTCTGGAATACAGCTCTGAAAGGGAAATGACTATAGCCAATAATCTGCAGTCCAGGCAGAAAGGTGAGGCAATGAAAGAAGCAGGAATAAAACACCATGTCACACAGATAAGGATGCAGTGCTGAACCTGACTGGCACAACAGGTGCTCTTCTCTGCATAAAAAACAAACTATTTCAGTCAGAATATAACCATCTTACTTTGACTCTCTTTTTCTGTTATTAGACCCAGTAAAGTTGTCTTTAAAAAAACAAAAAACAAAGGTTGGTTTTTAAAACAGTTACAAAGATACTTACGAAGAATAGGAGCATTGCCTTTATTTACAAATAAAAGTAAGACAAAACATGAGTTTCATTAATGGAATATTTTATTTTTCTTACCATTATATTTTTTGATCAAGCCAAAATTAAAACCTTTTAAAACAAGAACTTGTTTCAATCCAAGTCAATTTAAACACAAGGATCTATTTTAGTCTCCTGAACAGTCTTTTGCTTACCAGTCACAAACCTGGCCACATGACTCTAGTCAAACCTGCAAATAGTTCAGCTATCCATAAATGTAAATTATATACTTAAAACACTACAAAGTGCATTAAAGGAGCAGGACTTAATTTTTGATATTGCACAACTGAATGCATTCACCACAACACATCTTGCTCTGAGGCCTTTTTGAACTCGAGGCCTAGCGTGGGGTGGTCCTGTCGCCACTGACTTAGCCCTATTGTGTTCTGGCACTATTGTTATTGCATTGAGCAGAGTGTAGTCTCTTAAGTGGACAGGGATTGTCAGATCCTAGCAAATTCATGCAGAGGCCAACTCCTGAGTCCCAGAAGAACACTTTTTTTGGTTTTGTTGCTGCAGTCCCATCCATCACCTTCTGTAGCCT
The DNA here is from genome assembly GCA_922788865.1 of Poeciliopsis turneri. NCBI lineage: Eukaryota > Metazoa > Chordata > Actinopteri > Cyprinodontiformes > Poeciliidae > Poeciliopsis > Poeciliopsis turneri. The sequence continues at coordinate 647,205 of CAKLNU010000082.1, read as the reverse complement.
GCTGTTAGTGAAGAACCTGAAGAAAAACATTACCTCAGCTTTGTCTTTAAATTAATAACAAAAAAAGAGTATAGTTCTGATCTGAACTTGTTTGGTGCTTGTGAAATATCAGTTAAACCAGAAAAAAGGAAAAGTATTTCATATTTCTGTATTTAAATACTAAATATTTAGGTAAGAACAGACGATGTTTTTTTTGTTTTGTTTACGGTTTTATATGTCTTAAGGACATGGGTTTTGTACTGGACCCATAATCAATGCTGGTCAGTCATTCTTAACATTTTTGGCAGATGATGCAATTATTTTGAAAGTCCTGGTTGAAAATACAGCTGGTACGTTAAAATAAAATCTGGTTCTTGCAGATAACTCTGGTCCTCTTCACAATTTCTTCCATGTGGTTTTGTCTTTGTTTCTTTTTTCACATACAAATTACTTAAACATGAAGCACAAATCATTTAATTTGTCTTCACATACTAATTACTGTTCGTTTGTGACTGCTCAACCATGAGCGCAATATCTCGCCAAAATGTAACACTGCATTAAACGAGTGATTCTGGTTTATGCTTCTTGCGAGGTTGTATTAGTGTGGGCCAAGCCTTGCATATAGGTGGCTCGAGGAGACATAATAATAATTCAGTTAAATCCTGCTCTCATTATCAGAAAGGGCACTGGTGGTGTTTGTGGCTACTATGCAGTCTCTTCAATTTTTGCCCCACTTTTCAACATAAAAATATCCTTGCACAGATAATGAGGGGGGTATGTTCAGGCAAAGTGCGTATTTTCTGAAACAAAAATGGATTATGTGATATAGAAAACCAGATAACACTTAAAGGAATTTTTTTTTTGATGTTCTTTCATTTAAAAAGTGTCCTTAGGGTTGAAGAAGTTGACTTTTGCAGTGATGATAAAGCTTGCAGAGTCAGAGGAGTCCAGCCTTGGCTTTGACATTGAAGTGTTTCTGTTGGAAAACTAGAACTATGGACACCAGCTGGCAGGAGTCCAGCTGGCCTTTATTTGTAGTTAAGTTAACTCTGCAAAGCCTGGGGTGAAAGCCCCACACTGACTGCAAGATTTCACTAAGGTGGCGAGCCAAAAACCATTTACACAACACTTCACAGATGCCAGTTTTTGTCACTTTTTCCCTCATCCTGACAGCTTTGGCAAAAGGATAGAGAACAGTTTGTGAGCTGAATGACAGCAATCTGGTTAGCTTATAAAACATCATCTGTGCAGAAAAAGGGTTCTGGAAACGTTATAAGTCACAGATGCAGACTAGACCATGTTGTTTTTATTTTCATTGCAATAAGCCCGCACTGACAAATATAAATGTTATATTTCAGTAGATGTAGATGTCCACAGGTCCCGTGAAAAGTTGACTTATACACACCATCGGCATTAAAGTCATATTATATTTTGAAGTCTCTAAGTCTGCTCTTGATCTACTGTATTTTCAACTTTGAAAATCAATGAAAAGTATTGTTCTTGCAAGTTTGAAAGTGCTGCTGAATTTTTGCAAATGTATACATATGCCTACATACTATTTTTTAAAATCAAATGTTCCTTAAGATGTTTCAAACAAACTCCATGCTTTTTTGTAACTGTCAAAAAGCTTCTGGTAAATTCTGGCTAAAAAAAACTGACTATGACTAGACTAGACTGTCTTTTGCTCAAAAATCTAAGCAGGGATTATCATTCCCTATCTCCTGCTTTAAAGTAGCATCCTCCTCGATGTCGTGTCTTTGAAGAGTCTGATGACTTCACCATGCTTGATCTGATTGTCTTTCTCCATGGAAAGAAGGAGAAGGTCATAGATCCATTTTTCTCCACACAGACCTCTTGGTTTGTTCTTGGTCATTTTAAAAACAATCTCTCCAAAGAAGCTGTAGGTCACACTAATGAGTTATACTCATAAAGCTGAATAACTAGTAACTATTTAACAACTCAAATGAACAGTCCCCAGAAAGTTACAAAATCTTTGTAGCTCAGTGTACTTGAGTAGAATACAAGTGTACAAGTGTAAATGAAACCAACAGCACACAATATGGCCATAAGAAGAATCATTTATTCTTCTGCATGTAGTGGTATACAATACATCTTATTCTTAGAATTAAGATCGTTATTAATTACAAGCTCTGAGAAGTGATCACAAAATGCCTGCTGATATTATTTACATATTAAAATAACTCTGATCATCACATTATTATGTTTACACCTACAGAAATATAAAATATAACCTAATCTACATGCCCTACTTTCACTGAATGGAACTTTATTGTCGGTAAATGTACTTTTAGTAGAATATGACTTATTTTACCCAGCTGACTGAAATGATAAAATGTTTAATAGATTGAGGAAATCTCAAATGTAGATGACAAAACTCTCCCTGAATTCTGTTTGGCAGCTTGTGAATACTGTAGCTTCAGGTCATACCTTCCTCAGGATTTCAGCAGTTTTAGTCTAAAACAATAATTTTTTTCTTTTTTTGGTTTAAATCCAAAAAAAATGTTTTTTTGCTTTTTTTCTCTACGACTGGCAAATGTATCTGTACTAAAAGGTGACATTGATTTTATGACGTCTATATTCAGTCTCACAAGATGTTTTATTTTGATAATTGTGAGTAATATTATTTTAAGCAGTGACAGCATCGGAAAGTGCCGTATAAATCAGACCCTGACTGCAAGTCAGCGGTGAAGATTAAAGAGGTGGCTTTGCCATATTGAAAATAAGCAGAAGTGGCTCAGAAGGCGCTTAAACAAAGTACAGTAGTTGTTTTTATGTTTTGTGTTTGTCAGTTGGATTGCAAGAGTGAATGTCGCAATAAATGTGCTAAAAGTTTTGAACTGAAATATCAGTGATGTAAACTCATTAGTTCACTGAGGGTTGTTGTGTGAGCCACTGAAGTTACTTTGAAATACAATAAAACCACTAAGATTAGATTTAATTAAGTTATCAATAAGCTATTTTTGAACAAATATTGCTTATTTGCTCTAATAAAGATGTGAAATTTAGATGGACTTTCAATGAGGCTCGACTAATGAAGTAAACATGTCGTGGTTGCATTTCCAAATAGTTGAGCTTGGAATTGCTGAAATTTTAGCCACACGATTATTTTTTTTATTCTGATTATCAGTGTGGAACCTGTTTGCAAACGATGATCTGCACATGTATTTAGAAAGTCAGTAATTGGGTGCATTACGAGCTGCAATATTGAGATTACTGATTGGTTGTCTGCTTGTTTTGAAACCAGACAAATTGGGTATGTGCCATGACCTGTGACAGGCTCTGCTGGAGATTGGTAATTATGCAGACATCTCGCCTACAGCTGTGTCAGGTCATGTTTTGACAGACATTCCAAAGCAGCTCAGGGAAGCACACTGAGAAGTTTGTTCCTCACATGTTTGTCTTCATTACTTTTGTTTTTCTTGTCGCTGCAATCTTCTGCAAACACACTGAAAAGTTTCAAGTTTCCTTTACTGACATTTGGGACAGCAGGATTCCCTGTAATCGTTTTTCTGCAACCGAGTTGTTGCTCACTGTTTTTCATCAAACCAAACTGAATTCCACTTTCAGCAGCATTACGGTTCATCTATTTTCTGTTGAATCTTTTCAGGAATGGCCTATATTGTTCCTGCATCCAGGTGGGAATGAGGTAGAGGAATACACTACATTTGTCAACCTGTTTTATTCATATTTTTTTTAATTGATTTTTCTGCAAAAACTTTCAGGCCACTATTTATAATGTCATATAATTAGGGCACTGTCTTTGTAAGAGGCCTGTAAGCTAAAAATATTGCTTTCCATGTTAAAGCCTAGTTTGATTATGGTTATTAGTCACACAAGGATATCAGGTGTTGGATAAGCTTATAGTGCCTTGCAAAACATTTATTGTCCTTGGATTATTACCATTTTCCACATTGCAGCTAAAAACGTCTTTGTGTTTTGGTAGGAATTTTACTGGGTCGAAAGACTGCATGTCAGACTTGCTTTGTGTTGTTCTGCAGTTGCAGTAGATGCCACTAAAACAATTTGAAACTGTCAGAACTGAGACACACATTCATAAGACACCTGTCTTTTCTAGTAGCCATTGTACAGCGGTAAAAGTGCCTGACCAAATGTACTCAAAATCTGCTTGGTTGCTAGGTAACAGGCTGGGCTTGGCTGGGGTTGTTAGGTGAGGGAAGGTGTCTGATGTTTTGGGGTGTTACAGTTGGAAGGTTTTTGAAACGCCTCATTTTCCAGGCACTAAAAAAACATTAACTTATTGCAAGAAAACAGCTGAATAGTTTTTTTTTGTGTTTGGATTATTTTCAGAAGTAATGGAGACCCAAATGGAAGTACAAAACTATGCAAAAAGTTAATTTTGTGCAATAGGTCTCCTTTAATAGTTAGCCTTAATAACAATAGCCAAACCAGGCTTTTAGATAAATGGATAGATAGAAACTATTAATCTATAGTTGTGCAGTATTGGATGTTATAAGTTTTGCCCATACTGTACATTATTTTAATGTTATGTTTTTATTTTTCTTTAAATATGCATTCTTCTATTGCCTGTCACTGCCTATCACTTTTGTGTTGGTGCGCTTGAATTTCTCAATTTTACATAGAAGCAAAATAATCAGAAATAAATGCTTGAAATCTAATACTCTGTGTATACTATATGACATGGATTCCACTCTGAATTGAGACACTGCAATAAAGTCATTTTACAATCGTACTTTTTTTTTTTTTTTTTTTTTTTTTTTTATCCAATTGGACCCATATTTGGAAATTTTCCGATCAGCCAGTGAGTTGTTTCTCTGGGAGTCAGCAGCTCTGTTTATATCATTATTTTACTCTTACAAACCCCAAGTGTGCAGCACTCAACACTTGGAACATCAGCAGTTTGCACTCTTCCAGGCTCATACATAAAACATAGTTTGTTTTCTCACATTAGGATGTGTCACAGGAACCAGGGTTGCTAAATCCAGCTTCATTTAATCTTAAGAAAAACACTCCTTTTTTTGTTTTTCTTTTACATGTTTGGGTTTTAATATACGTTTCTTGTGTTTCATATGTAGAAGTAAAAACGATCATTCAAATTGTTCCTAAATTGCTCAAGAAGGACACCTATCCTGATAAATTCCTACCAACATTTATGGCAGGAGCAGAAAAGCTGCAGGGAACAGACTGAGCAGATAAAACTTGTAAGGCAATCTGTTTTCTGTTTCTCAAAAAAAAATTTATGCAGAACAGTATAAACATGAGCATGTCTTCTGAAAAGTAAAGTCAGATTTAAATATCACATTTACTAAACTCAAACTTTGTGCTTAAATGTCTTTTTCCTCCTCCAACTGCGCAATCACCTCATCCAAGAATGAATCGGCATGTAATGCATGTTTCTCTATATTATTTGGGTTATTTCCTTTTGTCGCAAAAAATACCTCATAGATAGTTTATTTGGATTTTAAGCTGCTTTTCTTATCTTACCGTCTGTAAACATGGCTGTCTGTGACATCATATTTGCTTCCAATAGATTTGGTGTTTTGGAGCATTTCTGCAATAAGCATATTTTAAGTCATTTTCTCTTCTCTGGGATTCATATTCTCAGTGGCAACAACATAGATAAGCTGTGCCAGAGGATTGCACCTGCTAGCTATTACACAGTATTAATGCTCTGCAGGTGTGTTTTAAGAACATATGTGAAATGTTATTCTTCAAATATTGGAACGGTATATGTTTAGGTCTTTAACTCAAAAGGAGGAGATAAAACTGGAACTACTGATACAAGTAAGGGAATTGCTGCTCTTTTCCTGTGTGGGTGCAATGTTAGTCAGCTATAATGTCTTCAAACCTACTAAAAGTGCCATGCAAAAATGTTTACATCCTGTAATCCTTATCTTTTTGTCATTACAACTACAAACCGTTTTTGAAAGGAATAGTCCCATTTGCAGAATGTAACAGTAGAATCTCAAATTTCTTTCACACTATATCTGATTTCTGAGTTTAATATTTTTGCTTTCTTTTCAAAAAAGAAATTACAAATGACAGAAAAAATTTCAAAAAGTGTTTTATTTAAAAAAAAGTTCCTTCTGTGATGGAAGAAGTAAACCCACCTCAGGGGTTTAGAAGAAAACCCCCGAGGTGGATCCTGCACATTCCCCTTTTTCCACAGCTTTGTCTTCACATTTTAATCAGTGCAATGGACATGTTTGATAAGACCACAGGCAGCATTTAGGGAGGAAGGGAAGATATGGTGGCTACCTTCCAGGTGCAGAAGTACTGGACACCCTTTAGCAGAGCAGATAAAGACTAATAGATCTGCAATCTATCCCAGTGATGCTGCCACAGCATGTTTTTTCTTCATTGAGCTTGAGGAGACATTTAAGCCTCCTGTGATAAAACGTGTAACTGCAGGCATTGCAGCAGTAGCTATTATGGCCACTGTGACCCTTCATTTATGTAACTCAATAACTACTCAGTGTGTAACTGCTGAAGCTGACTTTGGATTCTTGCTCATCTTTTCTGTAGTTTCAAGAATGTTTTTATGATAATTGGTTTTAATTTACACATAGTAATATTTTGTTATTTTATAGATCAGCATGAAACCACAATATGTTGGTATTAACATCTGTATCAGCCAATTTTAGTCATTTTTAACATATCAATTTCAGTAAGTAAAAGTGGTCTGTTATGAATAACCAATATGTATTTCCATTCTGTTGCTGTTTGGGTTTCTGTAAGGTGAGATGATTGTTATGTTTGGATATGGGATGGTAGCTCAGCGCAGGATTGTGGGATGTTAACTGAAGCAGAGAAGGAATGTCAGCAGTGTGGTAATTGTTTTTGTGTTGTCTAAAGGGTTGGGCATCGCGTAACGAATATCAGTAAACATGGGTTATCCATCATAATAGCAACATTAATGTTGAATATTGATTTTCATTTATGCATCCCTCATTGGAACTATCTAATGCATGTTATGCTAAAATGGTGCCTTAAGAGTTTCAAACACTAAGTATAATTAACAGGAGTACAGGACTTGGGTTTACTGTACAGTATTAGGAATAGGAGAGCATGGGAAATATGGGAATATTTGTAATGTTCCAATAATTGACGCAAATGTCTACCGTTTTGTCTTTGAAACAACTTGGGTTTAGTTTCTTAAAACCTTGACTACCTTAATACCTGTACTAGATGTAGTGTTGCATATAAGCTGAACGCTTATGTACAATAAGACTACAGTTTTTTATGATATGCAAATTGCAATCAGCAATTTTGACTTGCAATTCATTAATTTATAAATATAAATGGAAGTAATCTTCCCTAAAATTGAAACTTCTTTATTTTATGAGAGATGCTTATCTCAATTCCCATCTGAAATAAGCTTCTTGGTTGGTCGAGAATAATTATCCAATTCTGCTCAAAGTATTAATAATTTCTGGCTTTCCTTTAAAGAAAAACCTTTGCTAAATGCCAGTCAGTATATGAATACACAGTGTTGTAAGGTATTTTCTATTTCAAACACAAAATTTTGAAATGATGAAGAAATTACTATTTTTTTTAAATCATCCTCACTAACTCTGGTTAATGATATACACATTTATTGTTGTAAATGCATAGATGAAATAAACGTTGATAACTGGACGTTGAGAGTTATAGAAAACACGAGTCTTACTTAGACCTGCATATGTTGAATGCTTGGCTTGCACAGGTTGGTTTTGTCCTCCAGCACACTCAAGCACTGGCATGTTTTATTTAAAAAGCTATTCCAGGTAAGTGCTCCCAGCACTAATTCCCTCTATCCAGCCCAAGAGCCCAGACTGAATCTGGAAACAAAGACATGTTTAAGTATGCTGCCTCCTCCACTTTAAGTCAGAAAGACACAAAATTTACCTGAATTTTAGAGGGCAGGAATGTAAATGTGAAACATGAAGAGGTGCAACGGGCTGCGGATTTTCTGCTTAAAGATAAATCTTTGCTTTGGTTTCTTAAATACCCACAGCAAAAATAGGTATATTTTTAAATATATACCTATTTGTGTATTAGCTGGTAAGTATTCAATAAAATGTATTTTGTATTAGCGCAACTGTTCTTAGTTTTTGAAATGTCTTGAAAGAAGCTTTGTTTCATTTCAAATTACTTTGTTTTTAAAAATTAAACTTCTTGAAAATGTTGCGTTCATATGTGTTCATCTCATAAGGCTTTATAGGTTCTTCTTTCATTGCATTGAGCTGCCAGTCTTTTTGGATTCGTCTCCACCAACATTGCAAATACAAGTATTTTGCTGATATTTCTTTGTAGTGAAAGTATATTTAATGCTTAGTGAAAGTGGATGAAGAACATCTGTGGACAGTAGTTTTCAAATCAGATTCTTTGTTGCATTTTGTTGCACTCTAACATGGGAATGGTTTAATCTTATTCTGTCTGAATTAGACTGGGAGTGACTAGTCATCTTCATCTGGTCACCTCTTGTCTCAGACAAAGCAGTCAAAAGGGCAGTGAAACAATGTGTCTCTGTTTTGATATTTTCATGTTTGTGACTCTGAGGGGGTAAATGAAACCCTCATCAATTTGGATTCATAAATCAAAAACAACATGGCAGGGGCTAAATGCCAGTGTTGTGTGTCAAGAGGTTGCAGTGTGCTCTGGGCTAATTGGCCACATATTGTTTACACTGCAATAAAAAGTTTTGCTACAAACACAGAAATAGCTGTAGCAGTCAGTTTGCTGGGATCACACGAATCGTGCTGCTGGGTCAAAGGAGTCATTTTCATTGTTGTGCTGTTAGAATGCTACAAAAATTGTTTGCTATCAATCATGACTTGAGCAGCTTTCAGAAGGAAAGTAAAGGCTGGCAACATGGAAATAAAGACATTAAAAAATTCAAATCACAGTTGGATTTTTGTAACAAGCATCTTTCTTGATTTTCGAACAAGCTACCAGATAAAATGTACAAGTTCACATTAAATCAAATGTACAGTGCTGTTTACTGGTTTTATTTTGTGAACATTTAAAGTCTGTGGTTGTAATATGACAAAATCTGAACAAATTTCCTGAGGTCTAAAAGCTTTTGCAAAGCCTTTATGCAAAAGGCTTTCTTCTCTTCACAGCTCTTATTCTTCCACTAACTATTCAATTGAATTGAGTGTTTAAAAAAATCTTGTGCTTTGTCATTTTTGGCCAAATGCAATAAGAACTTGTGTGTGTTTTGTTTATGTTTCTTTTCAGGAAAAATGTCTGACATCCGAGCCATCAGGAAAATGCAACAACTAAATAATTTGGCTGCGATGGTGACAGAGCTAGCCAGGCCGGGAGACACAATAGTGGATTTCTGCAGTGGAACGGTACTGATGCTCATCCATCAGTCTATTAAACCGTGCACACACAATTCTCCATCTGACTATAGCCACATTAGATGCTGCTTCATAAGTGACCATTTGAAATGGAACAATCCATCGTAATTACTCGTACTTGTCATTTCCAGTCAGGTGGATGTTGTTGTTGGGTCATGTCATTCACACAAGCTGAAAGCAGGCACACTGAGCAGCACCCTTGAAAGGATTTTTATAAAAACCAGTGGATTTTATGTTAAGTTTATGGGGCCTTTCCATGTGCTTTGTGCTTATGTTGTACATTTTTGTTTTCTCTATTTTATTCTTTTACTTTCTCTCAGGGTCATGTGGGGATTGTTCTGGCTCACACACTTCCAGATTGTCAGGTAAAGTATCTAATATACATATGTGTGTGCTCGGGTGGGTGTGTGTTCAGAGAGTACAGCAATAAGCTGTTTCTTTTTCCATTTTCTTGGTTAAATAAAACTGGCCTAAAGAGGGATTCTATCCAGGATGTTTTTGTTCCTCATTGTGATACTATTGATCTCTCTTGTAGACATTTTATCCCAACAGAGGTTTCTCTCTTAGAAAATACTTTTTGACTCTCAAGTAATTTCTTAGATGGTTGTTTCTTAGTTTTAGCTGAGTAAAAGTATGTTGAAATCATTGTACTCCTACTTGAATGCAGTTTTTGGGTAGTTTACCTACCTCTCCTTATAATCATGATAGGTTGTGCTTTACTGACAAAGATTAGTAGGAGCACCTTAATAAAATCACAAAATGTATATTGTCTGCATAACATTTTCAGATGAGGTTAAATAATTATTTTAGATTAACAGACTGTAAAACTACTTATCAAAGTAAATTATTGTGTCATTATGTGTTTTAAAAGTAGCTCTCTAAGGAAATTCTTTGCTTTATCAAAACACAATATTATGGAATTTTTCCTTTCTTTATATGAAACGTCCTAATCCTCTGATTGCGATACTGCTGATTCTGTTTTTAAAAATATTGCTGTTTGATATTTTCCTGTCTTCATTGCAGATCATCCTTATAGAGAACAAAGAGGAATCTTTGGTTAGAGCCCAACGTCGCAGCACTGAGCTTGGCCTGAAAAACATTGGTTTCCTTCAGGCCAATTTGGATTACTTTACTGGAGCGTTTCAGATTGGGGTGAGTGACACATGTAAAAAGATAAAAAAAAATACAAGTTTTCCAACAGTTCTGTTCTTTACTCCATGAGGTGCCCTTCAGATTCTCTAGACAAATGGATAATTACTTCATTTACAACTAGAAAACAATAAAACATAATTGAAACTAATTTTAAAGCAGTTATAACAAAAAAAAATATTTACCACTTAAAGCCAGAAAAAGCACTGTAAACATATACAGCCTCCAAGTAAAGCTGACATTAGCTTATTTGTCAAAATGTTGGAATAAATTGGGAGAGTTGAATTTGACTTTGTCCTGGGGCGTGTTTGATGGCCTTGGGGTTTTCTAGCTAAAATCTTCAGGATTTGAAGAAATACCAACGGTGGTTCAGGGAGGGAGTGCATTCTTGAACAAATGCGGATGATGCAATTTGTTAATTATGATTTCAGTTTTACACACTTTTGAGAAAACAATAAGGAGAATGATACATTGTTCGCAACGTATTTTGTTAATTTAATGTATGCGGCCATTAATTTTTTTTTTGTGATTATTGAAAAAAGATTGTTCTTCTTCTTGCTCCCTTTTCACCCTCTTTTTAAAAAGGGAGCTTATATGAGAATATGTTTTAGATTAATGATGAAATTTGTTATAGGGAGTGAATAAACTTATTGATTGATAGATAAGGGATTCCATATTCTTGTATGAATAAAAGAGGCTTTATTCAGTTGCTTTTGTTTTCGCTACAGACTTCAATGTTCTTATGGAAGTGAATAGTACCTGGAAGGAGCCACTCATCACAGAAGGTTTAACTCCTTTATGCATTATGCATGGCGCCACTTTTAGTCACGTTCAGTTTGGAATGTTAATTATCCAAAAACCTTATTTTAGCATCTGCTCCTCCAGGCTTACATTTCACAGCTCAAGTGTTAGAGTTGTAGCAGGATGAAGAAACCTTTTGGGCACACTTAAACACATACAGTGGAAGCCAGATATTTACATCTGCTGCACAAATAGTTACAGCAGATGTAACCTTTTTTTCACTGTCAGACATTAAATCAGATTAAATATTTCTTATTTTAGGTCAGTTAGGATCAGTTCTACGTGCTAATTGAAAGAATGGGGCATAATTAAATCTATGTATATGTTTTACCATCTTTAATATTAAAGGTTTATGTATATTTAGAAGAAAATAGAGTAGAAATATCCTTTATTGTCCCACAGTGAGGAAATTCAGGTATAGCAGCAGGAAAGTAACAGGACATCGAGGCAAAATGTCAGTTTAAGAAAGGTCAAATCATTAATATGCATCAAGCAGAAAAAAAACCTGAGGAGATTTCAGAAAATACTAAAAATAGGTTCAGAACTGACCAACTTCAACTTCTAATTAAAATTTGGAAGAAAAGTGGGGAGCAGCGCTACATGGATGGTGATTGACAGCACTAAGACCGACCTCCTGGCTCTGATTGATTGTTTCCAATCAGAGCCAGGAAATTTAAAGCTGCATTTTAAATTTGCAGCTTTAAAGGCAAATTAAAATGTATGTGGACTCCTTTGTTTAGGGTTGGGTTTAGAAGTAAAATGTGAATAAAATTCTGGATAGGGTAAGAGAGGACTAGTAATTATTAGGGAAAATGTCTAGGTCATGCCTTAATGCAGTTACTGAAATGAATGGAAGCCAATGCAAAGTTCTAAAAAGGTTGGAAATACAAACATGTGCATGTGTGTGTACATGATCCATTGAGATGGTTTTCTTTATTTCTCTAATTTTAAGTATTAAGGAGCAGAAAGGTTATGGAGTTTGAAGGTAATTTGGATTGTATTTTGGCTTAAGCTATTATTGACTGTGCTCAGATTTTCTGGTTGTTTACAATTGATTCTGCCGGTAGATTTATATTCGTGGGAACAAAATATGTGCTTTGTCAAATGACTCGCGGCTTTATTGGTTTATAATGACAAGACTGATGGTATTAGAACACAGTAAAAAGGAAAAGCTTCCATACCTAAAAAGTTTTAAATGCAATTTGGCAGGAAGTTGTTATGATGAAATATGAGATGATTGCAAGAATTTACTGTTGTTATGCTTGGCTGGATGCAGAGAGAGGAGGGATTATTTGAACAAAATAGACTATTGTACCCTTATTTTTTCTCTGATGAATCTATTTAGTGAACACAGTGACACACTGACAGCTTTTTTTTACTTGAGGAAAATTATGAAGAATTATTAGCTTTACAAGTGCCCTCCTTCTTAGGGCAAACTAATGAATGTTTTCTACCTCCAGACTCTGCAGAGATGTCACTTAAGAATACTTGTTCATATATATGAATATAGTTGCAATAAATGATTTTAAATTAAACATAATCATTGTGCATATTCAATTAGTAAAACATAGACTGCAGAAAGGCTTCATTATTGCCAATTTAAAGAGACAAAACACCCCTTAAAAATTATCAAGCATAAGTGTTTTCACATTAAATGCATAAATAATTATCCAAACATGTTGCTCATGCACTTCTGTTTGACTAATGTGGTTTTGTGTCGATAAAAGCAAAGGTGAAACATTGCATTAGAATTTAGTCCTGTATGACTAATCTACATTAATTATCTACATAACACTGATGTCTGATGGGCTTTTTAGTTTGCTTTAGATGTGTTTGTTGTCACATTAAGCAGGTTTCAAGAGCTGCTCTTCTAGCGCCTGTTTGGGTTTTCTTTAGCAATGCCTTTCCCTGGTAAGATAAATGTATAAATCTGAGTCTGTATTGAAAGAATGTCTTTCTTTTAAGTTAGTGCACAACATACCATCTTCTGTCAAACTGTGATCTGTAATTTTCTAACTTTAAAAGTGCTTTATCGGTATTAATAGTATTTAAAAAGAAAACAGAGGTGTTACAGAAAGCTCATAATTAGTGTTTGTAATATTACCATGACAAATAGCCATTTCTGAACAATGTGGTAACTCAGATGAATAGTTTCAATCGTTGATCTACACCACTGGCATGCTTTCCCACTGATGACTTGAGTTTCTGAGACTGAAGTTTCCATAGCTGGAAGTATCCATTGGAGCTGTAATCACAATGAAGTGTTGTCCTAAAATGAATTGACTCGGGGAAGAAGAATAAAGTTTCACGCCACACTTTTCCAATTCTTAATTGTAAAAAGAATAAATAAATATATGTGAAAGACTTGTAACCTTTTCCTTCCACTTCAAAATTTCAGGACTCGTATAGCAAAGGCACAACATAAACTCTGCTTTTGCTTTTTATTTTCTATTTAATTATACGTTTAAAGAGTTTTGTAAAATGTGTGATCTGAGTTTATTCTGAGTAGAATGCCTGGCTTTTCAGGATACAGTTTTTGTTCAACTATTTTTTGTGTTGTTGTTGTTTTTTTTGTTTTGCCATCTTAGCGTGTTCATACTTGTTTGTATGTGACATATTGTTTCTTTGTGTTTTTATATATTTTGTGTGAAAAATAAATTTTTGCATCTTAGAGCTCATTCTTCCAGAAAGATTATGTGAAAACAATTGTACATAAGCTCCAACTTTCATAAAGATTTAGAGAGCATTACCCAATGTCTTCCTGTCTAGACATACCAGTGACTGAGAGTGGCTTTAGCAATGTTGTTCAGGCTGTCTGTATCTCCCCTTCCCCATGTGTTGGAGGAGCTCTGGCCAGCTGTTCTAATCCCGCCCTGATCAGCTCTGAACTTCTGTTGTGCGGCTCTGCTGTCAAGACATTTTCCATTCAGATTCGCAGTCATAATAACTTCTTGCAAAACATTAGTAGAACGTAGACTTAGCAACAGCAGTTGCACAGAGAACCTTTGTGGATATTCTCATATAGATATTTAGTCATTTAAACTCTTTTTGGAAATTGAAAAACATCTTTTAACAGATTTTTTTTTTCCAGATATGCTTTTCTGGGAAATAATAGCTGAAGACAGAGACAGGAAACGTTCTTGGGTCTTTTAGTCCCCTTCCGCTGTTTCTGATATAAGCATAGCATCACTAATGCAGGGGCAGGTGTTTATCACCACGCACAGTTTACCCACTCAATGGGAATCTTGATGTCTTCGTGCTTCTGCTCTGAAAACATCAATGCTGTTGTTTGCTGGAGCTCCTGATGTCAAGTTTGGAGTTTTAGTGCAGCAGCCATTATGAAGTAATCAGTAGGAATCAATAATTTGTGCTCTCAGTTTATAATCTTAAAAAAAATGCTTTCAATAAGACAAAATTGGACTTTATTAATTGAATTACACAGTTTGTGTTTTGTCTTTGTCTGCTCTTATGAAGGTTGCCCTCCATGCATGTGGGATTGCGACAGACATGGTATTGGAGCACTGCGTCCAGGCAGGAGCCGCCTTCATCATCAGTCCTTGTTGCTACGGCTTCATCCAGAACGCAGTCAAGTTCACCTTCCCTAAGAGGTCTGTGCCTTTCCTCTACTCCTCCCTCCAGAGCTACCTCCCTTAGCTGTTTCGCCTTAAAATGTTGTTTGTGACCTTGTTAGTTTCATGTCAGATTAATGCTGCCTCCATTCCCCCTCCTCCCTTGACTTTTTGTTTTTTTTTGTTGTTCAACCCCTGCTGTCTATTATTTCCAAATTCATTCTGACTCCATTTCTGCTCTCACATAGAGATAATCTGTCTTGTCGCTACGTTTTTGTTCAGCTCCCGTTTCTTATCAGCACCACTGACAGTCTGAGGCAGCGGTGTCACATCACCTCCTCTGCAGGGTCCGTCCCTCACATTTTCAGTCTTCTTGTCAGCTCCATAGAGGGGCTCTCACTGCAGAGGCGGTCAGGGGTAATATAAATAGACTGGAATGGAAATCTGCTTGAAATCACTCTTGACTTGTGACATGCAATATTCAGTTGAACAGAAAAATGCCCCCCGATCTGGCTGCTCGGATGATGCTGCTCAGTTAGAAGTGAAAGAAAAACGCAGCGCATCACCAGACAGTGAGAAACAGGAGGATGCACCGAGCGTAATTGAAGTTGATTTGTTGCTTAATGCTGTTAGAACTTAGTCACAACAAGCCAGACAGCTGCTAAAATGACTCCATGCGACTGATTGCTGGAAACAAAGCTGTTGTGTGGGAGTGCTGATGTAACGTTGGAATTTTATGGTAGAGAAGCTGCTACAGCAAATGATGCTCCAGGCATCAGGTTGGAAGGAACGGTGCTGTGTGTGATATTTCACTGACTTCTCTTGCTCATTCTATGTAAATTTTGCATTTTTAAAACAGTACTCAAACTATAGCTTGAATACTGAAAGATTTTGTTGAACTTGCAAAAATGTTGTGACTGACATGTCACACTCATTTTTAAACTACAATCCATCACTTGCAGAGTAATATTTTTACAATGAAACCTCTCTGACTGTCTCCAGGTAGTAATACTAAGCTTAGATGTGTGAAACAGCAGGCAATTCTCGTGTTGCTCCTGTAAGTCCCTCGTACATCAGCCATGTGTTACTATGACTAAGTAAGATAAGTATGTTTCAATTAGACCATCACCTGTGTCGAATTCCTACTAATTGGATCTTCAGCTAAGCGAGGCAGCCTGGATTTTTTTCTTTTCATTTTTTTTTTTTAAAGAAAGTACCATTGCAAGAGCACTGGAATATAAAGATAGCTGGTGATGTGGGACCTCAGACAGATGCTTGCCTCAAGAGCCGTCTCGAGTACCACATTTTTAAAAATTTCTTTCCTACTCCTATCTTAGTCATTCTGCATTTTTACTCTGACCGTTTAGGACTCCAGCTGCACCAGCCTTTTAGTGTTTGTTTTTCCTTTTACTGTGACTTAGTGTTAGACTCCTGGCTGCATTCAAGTTCAACCAGTAGAGTTTTATATTAAAAATGTCCTCCAGATCAATGAAGGACCATCAGTTTCAGAGTGACATATTTCCTTGTTTAATTCGAAGTTTTTCAATTAATAACAGAGACAACCACACTTGAAGTTTTAAATGGCATTTTTGTCATCAATGCTGAATTAGTCTTATTATCTCCCAGTAGAAGAAGCTTCAATGGATAATGGAGGATGGAAAAGTGATCTGCTCCATCAGATCATGAGGAGAATAAATTCATCCTCATTCTTATTCTCCAAATATGTACTATTGTTAGTGAAACTGGGAAACACTTTGTTTTATTTCAGCATTTGTATTCAAATTTCATATTTACTAACAAGAAGTACCATTACAAACATTTAAACAGCTGAAACAGCATTCAACTGCCTAGTGCAAATATCGCAATTCTCTTTTGCCAACTCAGCTCTTCATCCTTCATAACTTCTTGTTAGAATGACAGCAAGATGTTTTTGGGACCAATACTAAGATGTGTCTGCAGGGAATATGTGGAAAGGATCTGCACACCTGACTCAGTTAATCATGACACTTTTAGTGTTTTTTTTTCTTCGTCTTTTCTGCTAGGGGTCATATTCCAGGTAGTCATGTGTGCATTCTGCAGGTGTCTACATTCACAGGTTTTTACGAGCTGTGAAACTCAGCTTCTCATTTATTAATGCTTCCAAATGTTCCTCCATGTGACCGGGCTGGCTCTTAACCCTTGACACAGGGCTTGTTGAATTTTAATTAAACTCAAACATTAACCAAACTTTGTGATGGATAAACTGCATTTATCCTTCACAAATAAACTGGCTTCTTTCCCAGGGAGAAAGTAATTATTCTATGAAATCACGAGCTCTATTTGTGTTTGTTTAATCTTTTTTTTCCTAAAATTCATGGTTTATTTGTGAGAGTTTTGTCCATTAAAAATGACTCACAAAAAGAGACCACAGACACACTCACTCATGTGGCCTCAGCAGCCAAACATGAAAATATGGCCTTTCAGAAATATTATAATATAATATTCAGCTTTCTCTTATTTGTGCATGGAGTTTTACAAGTACAGATTGGGATGTTTTATATCTTCTGTTCTTTGCCTGGAGCAGAGGAAATTGTTTAGTTAAATTGAAATGACTTGAACCTCATTCCAGTTGAGTTAAGATCATTTGAGGCTTGTCATACACAGAAAATATAAACACACCACATTATTGCTTTTCATATCAAAGCGAAATTTGATGGTGAAAGCAACTTTCTTAAGTCTAAACTAAGCACAAATTACAGGGAATGTTCCAGAAAAGAGAAAATATTCATTTAGCAACTGCTGTGGTGAGAATCACTATGCTTTAACATCAGAGGCAGACTGGTGCAGTGTGATGTAAAGACAAAAGTAGATCAAATAAACACTTGTTTCAAACATGGTATGAAGGATACTTGAGGTATGAATAACAACTTGTTGAACCCCAAAACCAGTGAGCTACAAAAAAAAAAAAAAACCTCCTCTTGTTGGTGAAAAACAGGTGTTAGATTTGCACAAAGTTAGACCATAACAAATTGGAAAAATGTTACTTAGTGCAATGAATATTTTATTTCAGTGG
Source organism: Poeciliopsis turneri (assembly GCA_922788865.1). NCBI lineage: Eukaryota > Metazoa > Chordata > Actinopteri > Cyprinodontiformes > Poeciliidae > Poeciliopsis > Poeciliopsis turneri. The sequence continues at coordinate 629,308 of CAKLNU010000082.1, read as the reverse complement.
CAACATTTGAATATTGAGGTCAGAATTTGGAGAACATTAATCAAATTAAGGTTAATGGTGGATGTGTAATGGTTTGGAAAGTATTTTGGTGGCACTCTTTGGAGACCATTATTACAAGCTGATACACCTAATACCTGCAATCACAAATCGTCCCTTTAACTCACTGTACTGCAGTGGTATAGTGCAGTGATTCTATCATTTCAATTTGGACTAAATTCATGAGGAATGTTTCTAGAACCTTGATTATTCTGTGCCGCAAAGAAAAAGTTAAAATAACAAAAATGGGTGGAGCTATCGAATGAGTCAGTGAGTGTAAGTGTAATTTAGCACCAATGGGATTAATGCTTAATTTGCAGACCGACCCTAAGAAAACAAGAACTGTACAAGCAGTAATGTTTTGCCGCTTGACTAATTTGTAGCGTCATGATTCTTTAAATATTACTAGATTTGATTAAATATCTTTTGATTACTTTACAAATGCACACAAACAAATAATTAGATATTCTCCAGTTTATAAGTCTGTAATGGTGAAAATGACCAAATGTGGTTTTTATTTTTACAGTTCTCTATTTGCATAGTAAAAAAAAAGTATTTTCTCTTATGTACTTTAACACGATTTGTCTTCTGTTTTCACAGCAAAAGGTTTCAAGAGACTCTCACATCCAAGGTATGCTTTACACGGTGAAGACATCTCCAACAATTCAATTTTACTCATTATCAAATAAAGCACAGTTTTTATACATTTCTGCAATGTTCACATAGATGGGAGCCTTCAGTAGCTGCGGGTTCATTTTCCAAATGTCTTCATTATTACACTTCCTATGTTTTCATTTTCTTATCGTATTTCGATACTTTTTTTGTTGAAGTCTTGCATTAACCAAAGTGGAAAAGAAAAACATTCAGTGGTAGAAAATGTATATACCTGAACAGCAAATCACTGACCCATTAAAAGCTACAGATATTCTTATTCTGTAGATAGAAACAGTAAGTCAGTATGTCCAAGTTAGATAAGACTCTGAAATTAAAACGAATTAGGAAATATTTAGTTTGAGTTTCACACATAATATATTAATCCTTTATTCATATTGTTGAATATATTTGTGTTATCTGTAATTATGGGCAAGTCTAAATTCCATTGTTTTGCTATGAAAACATGTGTCCTATGGTCACATTCAGCTTAAATTTAATTATTTTTTTCAAATGCTTTTCCTGAATGATTAATATTTCTGGCAAGCAAAAGTTGTATTTATTTTTTTCTTTTAATCAGACGTTAACAGAACTAATACTATCTTTACTCTGATCTCTGTCTTAGATAGACAGAGAACAAATCTTATGCAGGCTTTTACAAGGGAGGAGTTCACACCCTCCAGCTACTCAAGCCTTTATCGCTCAGCACAGGCACACTGCTGTTCTTCAGGGAGAGGCTGTCCCAAAGTGATCTATGGGACCTGTCAGATCCCCCGAGGGGGAAATCTGTGTAAAGTAGCTGCGGGTCCTAACCATGGCAACCTCAGGTTGATGTGTCAAAACACTGAGCCAGCTTCTTTTCCTTGGTGCAGAGCAGGACCTTTACATGGGCTGACTGGCACAGAGAATAGTATACAGTGTCTTGCAAATGTTTTCACTCCCCTTCAACCTTTGCACATTATGTCAAGTTGCAAACACACACACTTTGGTTTGCAATTTTTACATGGAAGGAAAAAACAGTGCAGGTTTTTCATTATTTTTGTTTTGTACAAATAAAATATGCATTTATATTCAAACATCTTTATTTTGTTACCCACATGCTATAAGTAGACTCAAAGACTCAACTTGTCTGTATCTTCATTTTGGTATACACGTGAAGATCTAAGAGATTTGTCAGAGAATAGTTGTGAACAAATAGCTTCACGCGGAGAGGCTTGTTGGTGGGTTTGCATTAAAACCCTGAAATAAAGAGCCGTGAAGCTTTGCATGTGAAAAGAAGAGCATGGTAACCTGGAGGAGTTGCAGAGCTTCACGACTCAGACAAAAACTAGTGATGCGCTCTATCACCCTACTGGATGAGTTACGGGAAATAAAGAAAAGTTTTGAAGAAAACCATCAGTTGTCCTGCTTAAGGTTTATGACAGACATGTAGAGATTGGAGTAGAGATTCAACTTCAAGCACAACAGATTTTATGTTGGTGTTTCAATGGAAAGGGTGCAAAAGTATAAATGCATGGCACACATTTCAGATTTTTTTCATAAGAGAAAATTAAAGCCATGTATTATCATTTTTTCTCAACTTTACAATTGTGCACTACTTTGTGTTGGTCTATCACATAAAGTATTCATAAAAAAGTAACTTTGTGGTTACACCATTAAGAAACGTGAAAAAGTTTAAAGCGTATGAATACTATTGTCGGATACTGATTTTCTGAGATTGTAGATTATTACTTTTGTTTTTATCACTGAGAGAAAAACAAGATTAAACAAAATAACAGTAAAAAAAACAAACTCACAACTTTTGATTTAGGAGCCCCATAACAGTGCACATGCGTTGCAACACTTTATTTCTTTTGCTGAGTGCAGAAAGCAATGTTCCCTATGTTTCTGCTCCCAGACACCCACTTGTCTTGTTTTACAGCAGAACCACCGCTGTCCTTGTGAACCGAAAGTAGTTAAAGCAAACGACAAGCATGCTGACAGATGCTTGTGAAATAAAGGGTTAATGGTGTGAGGTGTTGGTGCTCGGCTCAAACGTAAAGGGCCAGCTCTGCTTTACGGCCTTGCATTCAGCATTTGCTCTGCACTGTGAAAAATGGGATCAATTAAAGCAGAGGCAGCTTAGAGATGACTTACTGCTCTGCTGAATCACTTGTTACATGAACCATACACAGGGAGAAGCTTAGAACGGGGAAGCGTGTCCTTTGTTTGGAAATAAATTACCTGGGTTCACGTGGTCTGTTTGGAAAGCTGACAGGGATTCACATATTTCACTCCTAGGGGTGGCAGTTGTATTATTTTCTGTCTGGCAACTATTTTTAACAAACGTGTAAATTAGAAACATGTCACCTGGAAATGATTACGAGCAAACAAACAGCTGCAAGCCGGATCCATGTCACAATATCTAATGACATGTAATATGGAAAGGCAGACAGAGCGACTGCTGCTGGGGTTTGTACGCGGCAACAACCACTAATGGAGGCTTGTTAGCCAGTCTGGTTGCTAATGTTGGAGCCGCAGGTTTGGGTGTGCTGACTTTGATTTTGTGTGTGTAAAAATAAGCACGTCAAGGAATGTTAAGCTTTTATGAGCTGACAGATTTACGATGCATCGAGATAAGACATCTCATTTCCAAGATCGTTCCCTCATCACTGAGCTAAGTATGCCAGTGAGATTGTAATGTCACTTTTTGCCACTGTTTATACAGATTTACAAAACCGCGCCATGTCTCCAGTCTTGTCTGGTGGACTTTGTTTTGACTCCACAGTTGCTAGGCAAGTCTAATAAGATGATTGTTAGGATACATTCTTTGGATACATTCTTGACAAAAGAATTACTACTTTCTCTCCGCAATCATGTTTTGCTTCCATTAAAACAGGAAATTCTTGTAGTTTTATGGACGTAGTGTAAAATCTTGACAGGTACTTGAGTCCAGTAAATGCAAACTTGTGTGTTAAAACAGCTAAAATAGACAGATCCCTACCTTATTGTGCCTAACCATGCGATCTGTTAAGAATGTTTCTTGCCTCACAGGCGCAACATGCTGAGATCTGCATCATGGCTGTGCACAAATTCAAGCAGGTGTAGGCTAAAGTAGGAGTACTAGACAAGCAAACTAATCCGTTCATCCATGTTGGTTTCTCTGAATTCTTTAAATGTCTGAAATGCATGGCTTTGTTGTGCCTACTGTTGCAGCCTTGAGGTATATTGTTTCAAAAGTTGGTCAAACAAGGTAAGCAGTATTTCCAGATTAAACAGTTATTTTTCATTTGTCGTCCTCAGGAACACATGATCCTTTGCCGCTTTGCAGATCAGACTGCGGTCCAGTTACCACCCGAGAGGCGCCTCATTGGTACTGTTCATAATCTGCTCTTTTATCCCATCTTGTCTCCATTTGTGGCATTAAAGTATAAGGATTCCTGTCCTTTTAGTAGATATGATTTATTATGGTGAACTGTGAATAATTTGTGCACTTGTTTCTTTAACCCTCTTGGCTTGGTTGTTTTTCAAGCATCAAGTATTTTGTCTTGTTTGTTCCAAGAGATATTTTTCTCTCTCCGTTTTTTTTTAATCTGGGATTAATTCTTAGAATCTCTATAGAAGGTTTCTTACAAAAGGGGGGTCTTACAAAAGATGATATCAATTTTAAGTCCTTGAAAATCTGTTTTGGGGTCAAAGATGCATGGTCACTGTGCGTCAGCTTGCAGCCACTTCCATTTGTCTGAGGTTCTAATGGAAACATTGAGTTGAGAGGGCGTGGCCAGCAGCAGATTATTTGCATAAGTAGCCCTAAAACAGCATATTTCTAAATGAGCTCAATAGAGGCAGAACTGACCAGGTGAGATCTCAATTGAACTGGCTTCAGTTGAATGCAGTTCATTTCCCTTTACAATACTGTTCAATTGACTTCAACTCAAAATTCATTTTGATTAATTAGAGAAAATGCCTTATATTTACTTTAGCTGGACCTTAAGTTTCTACTTTCATTTATCAGCAGTTTATGAGAAATCTATTGCTGAGAGACATTTGTTAAATTTTCTGAAGTTGTACATTGATTCATTTATCAATGCATAACTGATAATTGCTGTGAATAGAATAGAATAAGCCCATTCTATTCTATTGTGCTTTACACTGTACACATGTCTTCATTCACGTATTGAGATCACCTCCCGATGAAGCTATAATCTTGTGAAATGTGTTAAAAACATTTGACACAGCAAAAAAAGCAATGACTGAAACAAGCGGCTGCTGGATCAGAGTCCCATTCAGATGGAAGTGTGAAACCTCCACTACTGCGCTGGATCTTTACTGAGAACTGTTTTCATTATGTTAAGTACCCTTTTTCAAGTTGATAGCTTTCCACTTTATCAAAGCTTCATTAAATCAGAAAAGCTCCCCAGGGTTCTTGAATCTGGAGCCTTTTTATATGTATGTGACATTACCTGTCATTTCTCTCTTCTGTCAGATTACAGAACATTATCTCCTTATCTTTCCAGTATCTGCTAGCCAGGCTTTTACCATCAAAGCAGCATGATAATGAACAGTGTCTAATTTAGGTGGGATTTTTTTTTTTTTTTTCTGTGAAGAGGCTAAATACATCAAATAAAGGCCTGAACTAGATATGTGTAAATAAACACTCAGCTACTCCTGATCCCAACATCTCTGATGTGAAATGTTTAGCTCGCTGGTATTAAATTAAACCTGCTGTGTTTTAAAGAAGAGAAATGCTGAGTGTGGCTAGAAGAACCTCATTTCTACATTGAAGTTCAGAGGTAGAAACATCTGTATGTTTTTGACCAAACACACAGAATAACTTTGGGGGCCAATGAAGGCTTTCATATTCTATAAAATATTGATCTCAGCCTTAACACTGAAGACCAGTTCGCTCACAAAGCTTAAAAAAAGGAGCCTCTGGTCCTTCACAAATGATCATTTAAGTCGCACATTTCCAGCTCACATATGTCATCGTTTATCAAATTAATTATTTACTTAATTAACATGCTAACTGGTTTTGTGTTTTTCTGTATTGCAAATATTCTGTCTTTCTAAATTGAAATTCACCTTCCATAATAATGAGAGAATTATTATGGTAATAGTTCTCTAATTATTAGCATAATACAAAGTATTATGGTAATAAGTATTACCATAATTATTGCTAATTGTGGTAATAATTATTACTATAATTATGGTAATATTTATGGTAATATGTTTATAATTACATTTTGTTTATAAGTCAGGAAGCTTATAAAATCAGTGATGGTTAAATTATGGCACTCCCCTCTCCACACACTAATAAAACCAATAAATAACCATATTTGTTTTTAACCATCACCCAGTTTAGGACTTGTTTAGTCATCATGCAAACCCTGAATTTCTGCTGTTTTTCAAACAAAAAGTGTTTATCTTCACTCTTGATTTGGTGACAAACAATAGCATTTTATCGTTTTATTTGTACTAATGTAGGAAAACACTGCATGGGCTTGGTGGACTTGGACCGGGCTTGGGCTGCAGAGACTCATGGATACTCGGTTCAGGTGATGACTATGGAGCCTGAAAGCTGTTCGCCAAAGAACAACATGTTGATGGGAAGGCCGCCGCAGAAGACTGCAGAGCCAGCTGGACAAGTCGATGCATAATCAGGACTGTGAGCTCTACTGCACAGCTGAGCGTCTCCAGAATCGTTGAAATTGATGCTGGGTCTTTTATGGCAGAAGCGTTTCTTTTACATGTCTGTTTTCAAGCAATGTTGATTTTATGAAAGGTGGAAACTGTTAAACTGCTTTTTTAAAAGTCAGATTCTCATTCTAAAATAAATAAAACTGGAACCAAAACAGAATGGAAGGTGTTTTTATTTGAACCGTGAGATTGTTAGAGATACTGTCCACAGGTTGCCACCAATTCGCAATGCTATGATTGTTTTCGCTGACACTGTGTGATCAAGCTGTCCATGTTCACAGAAGCTTCAGTAATTTTACACTTACTTTGTTAATTGAGCAACTCATACATCCGCACTTGGAGACGATCTGCATAAGCAGTCAGATCTTTCTGATTAACTGAAGGAGATGCTCAGAGCTATGAGACTCATCTGCAGGTAAAGATCAACTAGAGAATACCTTCAGTTCTACCTCAACCTTCACTTCTGTCTGTTTTAATCAAGTAGTGATAGAGAAGCACCTTTGGAGGTAAAAAGAAGCTTTCAGCTCCAAATAATTACGTTTAAATGAAGTCTTTGTGTAATTCTGTGGAGAAACTGAGTATTTCTCGTAAAAGATATGTAAATGGTCCAGCATCCTGCAAAAGCACTCGCATCCATTGAATTTTTACAAATGTTGATATATCTGCAGATGTGTTAGATTTCTATGTGATGCACAGCATGATTGTGAGTTGGTAGAAAAAATGATCTCTTTAAAACATTTCTACAGAAAGAATCAGAAGTGTGCTATAGGCCGTAATCCGCCCCTCTCCCCCTTACCATTTATTACATGATCAAGCCATGCTGGTTTTTTCCTTTGCTTTTGTTCTTTTATTTGTCCCTATATTATATTCAGCAGTATTTATTAATTAATGATTGTGTCAAAAAGATTTATGTGCTTGGTAAATTTTAGATAGAGAGGTTTTGAGGGAGATGAAGGTCTCTAGCATCTGTACTCATCTGAATTCTGTCAGCAGAGTCAGTCTGTCCTGAAGTGAATAGCCACAGACACCACTTGTTTCAAGGATTTTTCCTCAAGAGGAGGCGTCTGACTCCCTGTTCACGTTTGTGACTCTGCAGGAGTATACGCAGGTGGTGTGACAAGAAGCCTGCATCTAAACCTGTGAAATTGCTTGATTTAAGCTGAAGGGAAGATACTGGAGATTGAATGGGGTGCCTTATTATTGCAAAACAGGTGCAGTGGATTAGTTGATTGCACTTTTAAACAATGATCGTTCTCTTGAAGCTTTTCAGTGAGTATGATCGTTCTCTTGAAGCTTTTCAGTGAGTGTGTCACGCTGATGTGCTAAGACCTCAATATTACTCTGAAACTGCTGAGTCAAGAAGATTATTTGCTTTTGCCTAAAGTAATCTGAAACTTTGTGCACATTGTTTTCAAAGAAGACAGGCATTTCATCGGTGAGTAGTATTTATTCAGAAGATCTCCATAATCATATGTATGGATACCTGATTTAGCTTTCCAAAGGTTTTGCAACAAAACTAAACCAACTTCCCAAGTTCCATTTGAAATGCATGTAAGAAAATGTGCTGCTTTTTGTTGTTTTTGTAACATGTCTGCTCTTTCATGTTAAATTTGCAACTTTTTTTAATAATCACAAATTTACTTACATATGTAAATTATTGTTCATATGTTGTTTTTTCAAGTAAATTTCAGATTATATTTCTTATCTCTAAAGTTTTCTTGCCCCTGCAAATGGAAATGCACCAGGAATTGTCTGGTAACCTCGGATTGGCAGCTTTTTCAGTTTAACTGGCCAAAATTGGTGACATGCAGGTTAATTGAACACAATATGCATAAGCACTTCCAAATATCACAAACAATATTTCTGAGTGGGTGCTCTTTTAAGTAAAAATATGTTACAGCTAATTTAATTACTAGTTTCCAGAGAAAGTACGGAGATCTAAAAAGCTGTTGGAGTGGTTGGACTGTAACATATCAGATGTGGAGATATGTCTGCCTTTATTCAAGCAATGAAAGATTATCTTCAAGTTGCCTGTGCCACTATAAATCATTGACAGTTCCTAATGTGAGCAGAAGGCTGGACAGAATCATTTTCAGTAATGTTCAACTTGTGCTTGATGTGTAACGTCTTGTGCCATATTTCTGGAAGAGAAATGCAAAAAGGGTAAAACTGATATCAGCAGGACTCCCACTCCATGCATAATATGGTAAAGCCTCTGAAAAGCTCTTTCAGTGACAAACTATTGCACCCTAAATGTGCAAAGGAGCAGTAAATGTAGTTCTTCCTCTCTGCAGCTGTCAGACTTTACAATCAGCACCTCTCCCAGAAGACCACGATATAGAGCAATAGTTCAAAATCCCCTGTGTGCAATTTACAGCTAAACTTGTTATATTCCCTTCAACATGCACACACTTACTTTTTTCTTTTTTTTAATCCCTCCTTGAACTTCATATGATGTATGATGCCTGCTAGCATTTACTGTATATTGGTGCACTTTGGATGTTTACATATGCATTTAGCCTTGCGAATGTCTATAACGATTCAATTTTCTAGTTTGCTGTTTTCTGTTTTTGTATTTCTTTCTCTCAGACCTCTTAGCCTTTTGGATAGCTTATATACTCCTGCAGAGGTGGAATTTTCCAGTTGTGGTTTAAAATAGGCAGTATTCTGCTACTATGTTATACATATTTCAAGAGCAATCATGTTCAAATTTTCAACTGCCACATTCTTTAACCAGAACAGGAAAAAAAAAAAAAAAACTGCACTTTTTGTGATTATGATTATGATATGTCCCCTCCCAAAAAACACCAGTTCTGTGTTTTAGAGGGACAACATAGAGCTTAAGACGTAAATATGGTGCAACTCTTTTAGGCTTAATCTTGAAACTAAATGAACTTCAGCCCTCCTGTCATAAGTCACAGATGTGGCCTTCTCATTCTAAATGGCTTACTAGAGTCTTAGTTGGTTACTCAGTCTCATACATGATCTCCTATAATGTCATCCCTGATTTCTGTGCAGCATAAGAGTTTAATATTTTACGCTCTCCACCTACTCTCCCTGTTACATCAAATAGTTTATTTTATGTAGGTTTATAGAAGACTCGGACTGGGTAGGTATTGTAAATATTATTTATGTGACAAAAGCAATAAGTCAACTAGTTAAACAGGGATGTCACAGTAAATAAAGGGATACAAACAAAATATTTCAATAAAATAATTTATGTACTTAACTATGAAAAAATGACATTTCCAAATAATAATTCTACTTTTTTTTTAAATTATTATTTTTATAATAACCTGTGAGCCAGGCTGTAAGAATAATGGCTGGTTCTGGGTAAAGTAAAGTAAAGTATTTTTATGAGAATAATAATCTTAAAGAATAAGACGGTGTGAAGGAGTGAGTACAATCGTTACAAATGTAATATTTTTTAAAAAAAAAAAAACAAGTCCAGCTTGACCCTTAAGAACAACGGTGAGGGAGACAAAGTCAGGAGTTTATGGAGTGTAGCAGAGGTCAGACTCCCAATATCACTAATCGGTTTTTTGTTAGCTCTGAAAATAAACCAAGTCAAATCAATAAAAGTAAAAAAAAATAATACAACCCTTGTCACAATAGAAAATATTTCTGAATTTCTCTAGGTTTGTAGAATGTATTTGATTTTCAACAATTTCCACATCCTCATTTTTTATTTTGTTTTTATGGTTTCTTTAAAACCATTTCATATATTTGATTCAATGTAAGTATCATATGTTTTTATTTAGGCAAATGTGCTCTTTAAAATGTGCACATTCAGAACCTCCACATTTATCCTCGGGGATGTTGGTAATGAGGCATGATTTGGCCAATCTGCATAACCGGTTTCTCAGTTTTTAATGGAATAAATCATAGTATGGCATGCTTTCACTTTGTGATTGATCATCTAATTACACATAATCAACTTTTCTCCAAAACCTTCCATGTCAAACTTTAGTGCCACCACATGGGCTAAGATTCATCACCAGAGTAAGTGACAGGCTGTAACAACATGAACTATGACAGAAAGCCAGTAAGGACTTTGATCAACCAACAGTATGCTAATCCTAGCAAAACATCCTCCCAATTTGTCCTCTTCTCCAGCATGGTACACAATTTATCTCCACACTTGGTTGCTTTAAGGTAGTTTGCTACAAGCAGTTTGCTGTCAAAGCTGAGAATGAGATGGTTGCTGTGATTTTGTTCTCCATGCTTTAGAAAATGTGACGCTCTAATGGGTTGGCTAAAATTTAGTAATCGCTTAGGCTCAAAAGGCATGCACCTAATGCACCACTGGTGCCAGCCAAATATTTTTCAGCCAATTTTTGTAATCACAGGAGGGTTGCAAGTATCTGCAAAGCAACTCAAATTTATCAGCTGCTGGAAAACTGAATCAAAACAAGTCTGAATGAGGCTAAGCAGAATTCATGTGTGGAATCGCTGCAGGTTCAGCACGTAACGCATTACAGCTGCGTTGACATCCCTGTCAAACTGTCAGTGCTTACTTTCTGTACATACTTAAAAAAAAAAAAAAACTGAAATGAATTCATTCCATGAATGTATTATCTTTTGTAATCACTTTATTAGGTAAATGGCACAACAAACAAGTGGTCATTTTTGACATGTTTTGTTTTTGCCAGATTTAATTTGTTTTTTTGTTTTTTTGTAAAGTTTACTTGAACACAAATAAAATAGAGGGAAAGAGACAGAATAAGATATTAATTTTCTTCCCTTGTTTTAAATAAATAATTTTGAGCTTTGGTAGCAACTTTCTTCTGCTGTTGGCACATTTTAGAGAAGTATATTATACCGCAAAGCCTCAACACTGAAATGTTTCATGTCTCCAAAATATTTGACAGTCTGCTTTAGCTGGTGATCAAATAATGTATACTAATGTTAAAGATGCAGGAAGGTGACCCTGGAGTGCCATTTACCCAAGGCAGCATATCTTCCAATGTGCAGGTACAGCAACATTGTACAACAATCACAATATCTCTGGGACAGAGATAGTAAAAATTGTTACAGCTTTCTCTGCAAAAGGAAAAAAAAAAAAAAAAAACTTTAATGCTCTGAAGAGTCTCATCAGTATGTGTTGTGGAGTAAGTTCTTAAGGTTCACAGATTGTTGTAACAGAAGAATTTTCTGCATTGAAAGAAAGTGGGGGAAAAAAATAAAATAAGAATATCTAAAAGTTATTTTCCAATTTTGGCTTAAATTTTGAAACGTCATCCATGTCATGAAAAGCATGTCCTATCTTCTTGTTAAAACAGGAATGAGTAAAAATTAAAAGCTTTCATCTGTAAACTGTATTGATGTACTTGTACTTGATTACGCACAGAAATCAAGTTCATTTGAAACAAAGATGTTGAAGACGTTAATGTAAAAACTAAATGTGCATAGTTGAAATTTCTTCCTTGGTCATTTTTCTGACAGACAGAAAGTTGTACCTGCATCTCGTCAACATCCCGACTGTCTCTGCCAACCAGATCTATGGTAACAAACGGACGCGACGTTTGTTACTTTTTCCTCCCACATACATAAATAATTCCCACTGCGTCTGCTTTCCTCTCGTGAGTGCTGTCTACCTGGGTGGCCGCGTGCAAGTGCGTGCCTCTGCAGGCTATGCAATTAATTAAAGCACTTCTTTAAAAACAACAGTGCGGAGCCCCACGTGCTGCACAGGTTGCGTGCTTGCGCGGATTTTTCTTCAAGGTGCTGGATTAACACATGAAGGTAGTTAGGGGTCAGCCTGCTGAGCCTGTTGTGAGTTTGGAGAGCCCGCTACCTGAACTTGTGTGGAGAAGAGAGAGAGAGAGAGAGAGAGAAGGGCAGGGAGGAGAGAGGAGGGTCGAGGGAGGAAGGAAGGCTGCACGCTCTTCTCCCGGCAGAGTGCGTCCCGCTCACGCACACTCAACGGGACTCGCTCTGCTTTCAGGCTTTCAGCTGGATCGTCTCCCCGCTCCTCCTGCTGGATATCGCAGATGAACAGTTTCACCAACGCAGGCAAACTCTTCCCCACCCGACAACATTCAGGCTCCGGCGCCACAACCCCACTCTGTTTTCAACAGTCTGTTTGCCTTCGTCACCGTTTCCCACCCGGTCCTTTTGGATTACGTTAGACCGAGATCACGCTGGGCGCGTAACTATGGAGACCGTGCAATTGTGGATAAAGTTGGCGGTGTGTTACTGTTGCTGTTTTGGAGCAAGTGCAGATTTTGATGGCAGGTAAGGAACACTTAAATGCATGAATTGCACGTTCGACCTTTTGCACGTTTTTGCACCTGAACATAGTCAGCAGGTTGTTCTGGAAGGCTTTCAAACTAAAATATTAGTTTACAGTTTTTTTTTTTCGTCTAAAATATTCGAGGTGTGCTCGAACCGAAGCATCAGTCAAATCCTCCCCGAAGTGTTTGCGCGTCTGGGAAGACACGCTGCTTCGGATCGGAAGCAATGTTTACACTCGCAAAAGTCACGCCGAGCGGCTCTTGTCTTGTGCAGAGGCTGATTTAAAAAGTGATGAGAGGACACAACCAGGTGCTTCATGTTCAAACACGATTCCCACCGAGTGTTTGTGAGAAGACGCCAGACACCAGAAGAATGCACCTTTTAGAGATTCCGATCTGCCCGTGGGTTCATTTGAATTAAAGCTGTTTGCTTTTTTGTTGTTGTTTTTTTTCTGAAGTATTTTACCATTTTTGCACAATAACACTGAGATGTGGTACATGTTTCTGCACACCCTTCGCCTATTTTGAGAAACTACTTTGATTGACAAGGCATCCAGAGTTCACTTTTGTTTCACGGCTCAAAACAAGTTACTTGTGTAAAATCAGAACAATACATCACTTCTCACTAACCATATTGAGATGGGTTCACGGAGCTCAGACAAAGAGACCGATTGTAATCCATCCAAATGGAGAAAGTTGCACAAACAAAACCCTCGCCAAAGTCTATCTTTCACAGATAAGGTCACAAAGTAATTATTTTCCTCTCATGTATGTTGCCTCGGTTTTCATTCCCCATGGTAACCACAAGGTTTAACTTATTTTATCGGGATTTTTGCAAATCTTTGGGGGTGTGCCTCTATTTGGTTTGCACATCTCCAGATGTCTGTCTCTTCTTTGCCAAATTGCTCAACTTCAGTCAACTCAAATGGAGAGCTTGTACAAATATGAATTTTGAAGTCTTGCCTCTGATTTTCATTTAGGTGTGGACTTTAACTAAGCATTCCTAAAACCCAAATCTTTGATCTAATACATCTAATTGTCGATCTGGATGCATGTGTGCTGGAAAGTGAATCTTCACTGTCCAAAGTCCTTTTCAACCTCTGATTTTTTGTTTTTTTTATCTTGTTGGTCCTACTCCCATTCATCCATCTTCCCATCAACTGTGACTGTCTTCCCTTCCAAGAAAACCGTCCAGGTTGGTTCATTCTTATCAGAAAGTAATTTGTCAGAAACGGAAGCGTAAGGGAATTGATATTCAATATAAATTACGAGGTACTAAATTGACACAAGACAATTTTGGGCCGAAATCATGGGGAGAGAGCAGGTCGGCTCACTCCCCACGTTTTGCAAATTAAAAGAAATTTTATTTGATGAATATTTGAGCTAATTGTGATTTAAATGACTTCAAAGAACCCTGAGAGACACTGTCATTCCGCCTATTAATTTTTTTGACATAAGAAGGTGTGTATGTTGGTTATATTTCAAAGCTGAGCTCCTTCAACCCAGTTTCTGCTTCAAATAAACCCATTTCTGAATAAGCAATTAGGAGATCAAAGGTTTCAGCCAGCCAGAAATTTGTGTTTCTGTGTGAGACAGAACGGAGGAGAGAAGAGGGAAATGGGTTAACATTTGCCAGTGCATACTTGCATATAACAGATGTTTTTTAAGGCTATTTTTCTTTCTAATAATCAGAGCTAATATCTGTCTGACAGGGCTCATCATGAGACTTTATTTCATGAGCTGCCGTTGTGAAATAATCATTTATTTCAACCTTCACAGAGGCATATTGCACATTATTAACATTCCAGCTGATGGAGTGGCTTGTCATCATGCTCATAATTTGCCAATTTTTATGGGTATAAACATGCTCAGACTTGAGTCCCTCTCTTCAATATTAATTCATTGAGAAAATATCCCCTGAGAGTGAGTGCAAGCAAGGAAAACATTTATCACCTAGTTCTGCTCACTTATTGCCTTTTAGAGAGCATTCCTAACAGGCTTATCCATCTGGCCCTGAAGGGTCCTTCACAGGCATCGTTGGTGAGATGGTTCTGCTCTCCCATAGCAGCACACAATATACTTAATATACCTACTACTGCAGCATTTTCACAACATGGGACTGCTGCTCCATGGAAGGGATTAAAACCCATCCAGTTGCATGTCATAACAAAAAATACCTGAAAGTGAAAGGCTGCTTGTACAGTAGAGGATATTCTTCACCACTGATGTCATTAAGTTTTTAAGTCTTGCACAGCCGAATGGTGCATACCAGACATCCTCTGTCATAATCCAAAGCTTGTGAAAGGGTGCCAGGTTATGTAGTGATATCAAATCCACATTTGGGCTCTCAGGCACGGAAGTAAAAAAAAAAAAAGTAGAAAGAGCAGACTTCAGAGAGTCTACAGGACTTTGAGCACACCAACTCTGTTTTTTGGTCCACTTTGCAAATAACAGCTGTATGTGAAGGTGCATGACACAATAAAGTATAATATAGAAATTATATTTTTGTGTATATATATATATAACAAAGATGAACATAAAATTGTATTTATTTTACATTTGAGAAAAGGGTACAGAGAGGTTTAATAATGAGAAGTTTTTGCAGCAGAAGGCTTGCCTCCAGTTTTGAGATGGCAGCTAGAGGAGTCATACATGTTTCTTAATGTATTTGGATAATCTGTTTCAAGGTTGAGGGAATTGTCTATGCTCATGGCACTTCTTTTCTGACAAGACTTTTTCTAATTTTTTACAGTGTTACTGAAGATGCATTGATGCTTTATCTCTTTACTGTACTGTGTCATTACAACCAACTGATTGTTGGAGTATCCATGCATTTTGTACATCTGCCTCACCATTAAAGGGCAACTTGACAGTTTGGCTATATCCTGGTTAGGCCACAGTCAATCACAATACAACACAGAGGACATGTGTAAAGACAAGTTGAAGTTGTAGATTAAAGTAACGCACATGTTTTGGGTAGGATGATGGACTGTGTGGGGTAAACACACACAGGCTCTGGGAGAACATCTAATTTGGACACAAAAAGGCCCATCTGGATTTAAACCCAACATTACCTTGATGCATGGTCCTGGTGCTAACAACTCCACCACAATGAAACCATAAAAAACAGAAATAACCCTATTTTTAGAATCTTCTCTGTGAACTCCAGAGTTGTCCCTGCAAAATCAGTGGGTTTTTTTTTGTTTTTTTTTATCAATCAATTTGTTCTGTTTGTTTGAGTCACCGGCTCTGACACCGTTACTCTAACAGATGGCTGAAAGGGAAACTGTACTCTCCACCACCATCTCAGGGATAACGTACGAGCTTTGAGAGTAATTCTGCTGGTGACAAAACACAGGCTTAAACACAACAGTGTAAAGAAAACACGTTAGGGTGCAGTTTCCTGGACATGCTCCTGTGGTGCTGAGCACCTGCTCCCACGCACACACTGTCAAAATATTTCACAGAAAAAATGTGGGGTGTAATTTTCATATTTTGTGCTACATGCTTCTCTAATTGCTTCACCAGGACAATGGCAAACATTGATTCATATGCAGTCTTTATAAACTCAACAATACGAGCATACACTATCTTAAGACTTGCATTTATTTATCACAACCTTTAAATGAGAAGGGAAAATGGACGACCTCAGTAGGGCTTAAGGGATTCCTTTACAAAAAATCCATGAATGAAAATATTTAGCCAATATTTTATATTTGAAAGCATTTATGGCAGTTAGTTAGATGTCGTAGGATTTGAGCTCTTTGTCACACAGAGTTGAAATTGAAATGGATGTTTGACATCCATTTCAATTGAGTGATGAGTTGTGTCGAGTTGTTTACGTAAATGGTTTTTGTGTGTGTATTTGTAATACTCATAAAATAAGCTTAAGTAGTTTCTGCAGAACCTGACATTTTGTGTTTTGTCCTATTATTTAGTTAATAGCCACAATATTTGATTAATAAAATAATGAACTGCAGCCGTAGGCCACAGAAGTCACTGAAAGGAAGAAACGGAGAGGAAAAAAAAAGAGAAACAGGCATTGACAAGATGTGTAACTCGACTGAACAATTTTACTTGATTGTAAATCTCAAAAATTTAATCTCAAAGATTTGCTTTATCCTCTTCTGTTTCATCCTCAGTTTTTTGGCCTTTGAAACTCTAATCGGCCAGTTGTTGGAACCAGTAGTCGAGCTTTAGGCGGATAGTGCAATACATATGCTGAGGTAAATCTTGCCCTGGTTTACTATAGGCTGCAAGTGTCTTTCATACTCCAGGTACATGATTATTCGTTTGAAGAAAAACAACATAGCCATCCCTTTAGTTGTACAAAATCTCACAGTAGTTCAGAGTGTAAATTTGAAGCATTTTTGTCGCTGTGCCTGTTCGTTGATCCAAGGACAGCTTGCTGTACTACAAGGGCACTTTGAAGGAACCTGAGAATAAAGTTGTTGCCAGTTAAAGATCAAATTTGAAGTGTGTGTGTAATGTGTGTGTGTATGGATTAGTTGATATTAAATCGTCTGATTGCAGGTATACTTAAACAAATAAAATGATTTTTGTGGCTTAACTGCAAAAAGCTGCATACAATATAGGGAGGATCAGACTGTAAGAAATGTCTCAAGTGCTTTGGTGGAAAAAATCAGGCAGTGAGTAAAAAGCACATCCTTTAAGAACTGGTTGTCATAACAAACATACTTTAGCTGCAACCTAGACATTAGGCTTTGATGTTGACAGTATTTAACTCTTGCACTCAGAGGAATTTATGTTGATGAAACATCACAAGGTATTTGTTTTGTCATTATTTCAGTATGAGCCTCGAAATAAGCTCTGGATTGAACTCAAATACCTTCTTTTTCCATCAGAAGTGCCAACAAAGGATTAAAATACAGTATTACTCTACCCAGCCAGCTTTTCACTCAACAAATATTCACCCTTGTACAGAAAATTCATTATATATGTCATCATATTTCTCACCTCATGATAAATCTTTTGCCCCATAATTGTCGTGCAGCCCCGTGGTGCTTCGTGTTAATGTGATGGTCTTGGCCGTGTGTGTGCAGAGTTGGCAGGGCATTCAGCAGAGGTGGTTAATTAAAAATGGTGTGACGCATTAACAACTCCTGCAAGCCTTCAGCTGAGCTCGGCAGGTTGAAGTGAGTCTCCCACTCCGGGATGCTACTGTGGCAGGTAATGTTCATGGATCTCCACGAGAACAAACCAGTCAGCTGCTCTTTTCACGCTTCAGGGTATGCCATGGTTGGATTAGACATTGATTAGGTCATCATCACACTGAATACAGACCGTATACTTTCATGGTTGTGATTATCAAGCCCCTTTCTTTTCTGTAAGCAATGCACTAACAATTGTTTACTGTCTAAAATGAGAGATCGGCCTGCTGTGTGTTTCTTAGTAATACAATGGAAGGACAATAGCATCCACATTATTATCAGCCTCTCAGGAAAGAAGCTTTTCATTTGACTGTACTTGAGAGGAGGTGTCACAGATCATGCGTGAAGGGTAATAATTATCTGCTTGAGTTCCCTCAAGGCTTTAGTCCAATTTTGGATCATTATTCAGGCCTTCAGAGTAATAAATGCAGGTATTATACTACCGTCAAATTGATATGCCAGTTTCTTATTCAGTCGACTATCACAGAGGACAAGCTGTTCTTCTTTAATGTGCAGTGTCCACCCACAGTTGCCACTACTGACTGATTAGTTCTTACCTTTTCAGCTGTAAAAGGTCAAATAAGGACCCAGTTTGACATACCAGAACTGTTTCAGACGACACTTTTGGAATCCAGTAAACTAAACGAAGCCATCAGTTTGTCAGAGTAGCCATGGAAGCATAAAATATGACGGCATATTCATTTGTAATTAAGTAGAGACCATCAGAGGGAAACATAATCCTGTCAACATGTCATCTCTGCTCTTGTCATCTGCATTGTTTAATCACAGCGGTATGTTTTAGTATCATCTTGATTGTATACTGACCTCAATATTGCTTTGTTGTCAAATACAAATGCTCAGCGACTGATAGTTATCTTCACTGGTTCTTTAGTATTTTATGGTTTCTGACAAAACAAAGAGGAAAAAGTGTAAGAAAACATCTGGATTTTAAGGCTTAGTAAAACAAATAACAGTTTAAAAACATAGAATTAAATATAAAATTATATCCAATTATTGTTGCTGCAGTATAATGTATGCTTAAATGATAAAAAATCAATATCAGAACTAGAAACTCTGTAATAAAGGTATGTTTCTGTTGGGACTCATACGATGCGATAATTATGGATAGTGAAAATGAGATCAGCAGCTTGTCCCGGAAGAAGTACGTCTCATTTTGCAGCTTATCTTCTCACCTAATATCTGAGCTTATTCCAATTGCTGTCAAGCTTATTTACACCAATGAATGAATACTTGAGACCTTTCAAACACCTTAAGTGACAGCCAGCCTAGACAGCATATTCACACCAAACCAAACAGCATTTTTACAGCATGAGCTTGACCTTTCTGTTTGAATTTAATACTAATTCTCATTTGCTTGCCTTTCTCTTATTTCATTTCCTTTTCAATGTGCTCCTCTCCTCAGTCTGTTTGACTGGTTACCTTCTTTCTTGCCAGGCATCGGGCAAACATTTTCTATGTATCTGCCACTCTCACTTAGTATCCATCTGTTTTTTTTTCTTTTTTCTCTCCTGACGTGATTGGCAGCAGGAACAAGCATTAGCATTTCCTCATCTTGGCATGGAGACACTAACAGGCAAGGATGTGCCTTGAATACTGACCAAAACTCCAAACTTTATCTCAGGGGTGTACATAAATAAATCTTCTCTGCTTAGCAGGTTTTTATATATTTTTTAAAGGATTAAATTGGATATTGATTGCTTTCATTTCCTTTACTTGATGAAAATCGCAAAAATGCTCCAGACATTATTAAAGGTTAATCAGTACTCCTAATTTTAAAAAAAAATCTTACTGCTCTTATTTTTAGCATGATTCTGGTAAAATCTCATCTCAGCTCTCAAAGTAAGAAGCTTGGATTTTCTTCAACATCCTTAAAAGGACTCATTCTTTTCTCTCTTCGTGGTGTAGATAAAAAGGTAATCCACTTGTAGTATCTGCCAGGAAGCTATTTTCCAACTGAGCTGGACAGAGTATGCTGTAACAACAACAACAAAAAAGAAATCCAGCCATCATAACTCTGAAAGAAATAGACTATCACCTATTTCTGTATAAACCAAATCCAGCACATCCTATCTGTGGCATTAAAGATTTCCTCAGCTGTCATAAAAAGGGCAATGGAGGAAAATATTGCATTTTCAAGGACAGTCAGAAAAGCTCATAATCTAGATCTCTACAGTGATGTGCTTCATGTATGCAAGTCTTGGTGCTGCAGCTAAATTCCAGTAGAGTCTGGCAAGCTTTCAGAACACACCTTGAGTCCGCTGTCACACAAACTCACATGATTCGATGTGCTGAAACATCTGCTGACAGGGAGCAAATGATAGTGTGCCATATTCAAGCAGTGGAAAATTGTGTCAGTACTCTACATTATATCCATTTAATATATAATTTAATCTGTATGTATGCAGTTGAAACCAGAAAAGTACATGCACTATATAAAATGACATGCAAACTTACATAGACACATACCCTTATATAGAGAGATAGATAGATATACCTGTAGAAGAATATTTGTAGATTTTGATTAAACATTTTTAAACTCATTCTTTCTTGAACATTGCAAATTAAAATGTTCTCCTTTAAAAGGTATTGATTTTACATGACATTTAAGCGGAAAGCAATTGAGCTGGAAAATGTTATTTTGATCTAACTACAGTTCTACCTAAGGCAATATTTCCCAAACCTGGTCCTCAAGCATGTTGTAGGTATTTCCTTGCTTCAGTCCTTCAGTGCTTTCAATTGATGACTGATTAACATGCGTTTATTGAACTGCAATCAGTTGAATCAGGCACATTAAAGCAGGGAAACCTCTGAAACATGTAGGACAGTGTGCCTTGATGATCAGGGTTGGGAAACACTGTCCTTAGGGGAACTTCACAAAGTAGTGCAATCTCCTTCAGTTCTTGTAACTGCTTAGGTCCTACTATAAGCTTCATTTCTGAACTAGAATGAACAGAAATATTTGTTTTATTACATTATATACAGATACATTCAATGAGTATAACGGCTAAATACTTGAAATGTAATGGGGGAAAATAAAAAAGTGAATGAGACACCAGGAATTCCCTGAAATTTCAGCTTTGCAACCAAGAATGACAAACCACTTGTGTAATTGGCCATTAAAATGATTCATATACAGAGGTTTCATAAAATACATTATATTTCAACTATAATCTGCACAACCCATTCATGAAGATTTTTTTCTGCTGTTCCAGGAAACATCACAGGTTTTATGAGTTTTGAAGTGTCTGTGAAAAGATAATAGCTAGATAGTTCCTTTTCGTAACTTGCTGAAAATTGATTGTGTTATCCACACACAGGTGGCCGCGGCAGATGGCATCATCCAATGGCCTGTGCCGATATGGAGGCAGGGTGGACTGCTGCTGGGGATGGACGCGCCGCTCCTGGGGTCACTGCCAGCGTGAGTGCCAACATGTTTGCTGGTGCTTCTGGGGGCTAGTGGGACTAACGAGGTTGCAATGTTTCAAGCTGGGGGCAAAGACACTATTAAACACAAGACGAGCTGTAGTGCAGCACAAACACGCATACACACGCATACACACAAATGTATACTGTCACGACACAGAAAGTTGAAGAACTTCTACGCCTTTATGCAGTCTTTCTGAAAAGATTAATAGTAATGGCTGGTTTGAATAATAGGTCTGTTAATTTGACTGTTTCTGCTGAATAAGGCCATAATGAGGAAATCATCACATTTAAAGTTAAACAGGATCTGTTTAACCTTTATATTAGAAAGGAGAAAAAATCCTTATTGAGCATTGGGTGAAGAAAAACAGAATTGCTGCTGTTAACTCAGTCCATGGTTTGGGGAGATGGACATATCTCGATTCCCCAGAAAATTGAGCAACAGTTCAGAGGATTCAGAGGATGTGTCATATTGTTTTCATATACGACTGCCATGCCACAGGTTTGCCTTGTGTTTTTGTCTCATGTATTTACCATATGCACACACTGCAAATACCCTCTGCTTTCCCATACTGTTACCCAAGAAGGGGTGAATACATTCGTGGATTCCACATTTGCATGATTGACTCACAAATGCCTATTTCTTTGCATGGCTTGATGCCTGGAGTTTTTGCTGCTTTGCTTTGGACATTTATTAAAGGACGTGGGCAGTGATATACATAAACATGCCTTTTCCACTGTGGGATATTACCAACCTGCAATTCATGAGAACCGATAAGAAAAAATATGTTTTTTGTTTGTTTTGGACTACAAATGATTACCTCTGTCAGTGTTATGTGTAGCTGCAGGCTTGAACCAATTGGTGTTTGAATTAGCACCACAGATAAAAATTTTAGTTTTCAAGAATTAAAATAATGAAAACACCATGGACTCCATAAAGCTCAGAAAATTATTTGAACAGAATACATTTAAAATTGGTATTAATTATACCAATAATGCTTTAGTTTGTATTTATTTGGGTGATTCCACATTTTGAAACCAGCAGGCTGAGTCCGATTTGAAAATCAAGACTTTCAGACAGGCCCAGTTCATATCCAGTTGTATCCAATACAATAACTGTCAATAACTCTGTAAAAAAGGAGTCACACCAAAACACCAAGACAGTGAGCCAGGAATACTTTCTACGAGAAAGATAAATCAAAGAGTCTGAAAAACACTGTCAGTAATAGATGGAACTATTCCTAACTTAACTATGCTACACTTTACTATGACAGTCCAATGCAACTTAAGCTTCGAAACCAAATCATACAACCTCCCCCATCCAGAGACGCTCGTTTTGACTGATCCCACTAGTTGTTCGATCAAAGCAAACAACTAGAGTTTAGATGTAACTTTCTTTTTGTGAAAGTAACTCTGGATTATATAGATATGTAAAAAAAATTATATTGTTTTAATTCATTCAAGCAAAATGAGAAAAAAAAAGCCTCTTAATTCTCCACTTTCTGGTGTAGAGAGGCACTGGTCTTTTCAAAGCGGTGTCTCATTTTCAGAGTCATATAATGATCTGGTTTGTAAAACACATGAAGGGAGATGGAGCAGAGCACTTACAAACTCTGGTTGTTAAGTTCCTGCCGGGGAAAAGGCCGGAATGAGATTTTGCTTGCATGATAATTTTATTAACTCTAACTGATAAAATATCCTGTTTCCTTTTTTTTTTTCTTATGTTTACATTTTGTTTTACTGTCATATATGTTAAAAATCTTCCCAATGTTCTATGTTTAACCCTTTTAGTATGTCTTCTTTTTTCTGAAAAATATGTCACACTGCTTATTTGGTTTCAGTGGTTACTGAAACGGCTGAATGCAGCGGCTCCATTTTCATATCTCAGGGTCTTGACTAGATAATCTAGAAAATCTGCGCTAAAATACAAAGGGAAAAAGCAGCACTGTTTGGGCCAGACTCAACTGTAGTCCTGGCTCGAGGCAGTCGTCTCAGAGCCCAGTGCCTCCCAGTGATACGCACCAGGCTCTTTGCCTTCACAGCTTCTCATGTTCAAAAAATTCACAGTAGAGCAGATGCATTATTTGCTTTGGCTAACAAGGCAAGACGAAGATGTATTCATCATTGAAGCTGCTTAGATCACGGTGAAGAGAAAGGAGTTATGTTTTCATATTTAACGAATGAAAATTGTTCGAGTTGCTTCGTTCCCAGAAAGTAAAGAAATGCTGCATTTTTTACTTTCAAATGCCCTGCTACGTTATGAAGATGTCCGGCTACATTCAGCCCAAATAGAAGTATGTGTGCATGTTTTCTTGGTGGTTCTGGAGTCCCACATGTTCCATTGTGAGCAGAAGGAAGCTGATTTTTGACTTAACCACAGATATGCCCCCCCTCTTAGAGTCAAATCACTGGATGAGTGCTTGCCTTAATGCTTCCAAATGCTCCTCGCCAGGCACAGCTCAAATCCATTCATTCACAATCAGCATTCCATCAAGTCAGCAAGGTGCTGATTTAAGCTTTAGACGGGTGAGCTGGAAGGTATTGGAAAGAAAGCGAGTGTAATCAGCAACCTGTGTGTGTTTGGCTGCATGTGTGTGAGAGGATGCAGTCATCACAGATTTCAGGTCTTGGTAGGTTTTAGTGGAGATGAAAGAGATTAGATTGGAGCAATGGGATTGTGGCTTTCAGCCAGAGAGCCCAGAAATCAGTTTTACGAAACTCTTCTCAAAGAATGAAAAACTTGATGGATCAAAGATGATTTTTTTTTTTTCCTTAGCTCTAAGAGCTAAAAGAGCACTGGGCAGAAAGAACTCGAAGTAAAAAAGCAACGCATTTGGTGTAAGGGAAATAGATTAGAGGTTAGAAGTTGAGAGATGATTACTGTTGTAGTAGGGGAACAATGTCTGAAAATGGACACAAACAGAAAATCAAGCAGATGGAGAGAGAGAGAGAGCATGAAGCTCTCAGATTTAGGAAAGAATAAAGCTTCATTCTTGTCATTCTGACAGACCATCAGTGAGGATAAGCCACAGATGAAGCTCTCTTCTAACCAAATGTTATCACATTTTATCTGCCTCAGGAAGTATTTGACTATTTGCTTATAAAAATCTTAATTTTTTAATAAAATCTAAACCTCTTTCTCACGGAGATTAAGCTGCATTACTGTAAACATGTCATCGTTAAACCTTTGTTCTTCATCTGTGATGAATTTCACAGATTAAATAGATGAAGTGTGGGCTTTTGGTGAATTTATGAGCTACACATTAACTTATATGATTTTTAAAAAGCATCGATACATAAAATTCATAAAATCTATCATAAATTCACCTTGTATTAAGTACTTGATAAATAAATATATTTGATCCTCTAACTAATGCGTTCAAACACTATAAATGTTCCTCTGCTGTTGTGTGTACTACAACTACCATCAAAGTAACCAATTAAAATTCAACCTTTTAAAATTCAGCCTTTTATTTCCTTGAAAACCAGTTTTGAAATGACTTTTCATAGCTTTGTATTGGTTAAACAAGATCAATTATTTTTATTGGTCTCAACTCAATTGGGTCACAACTGCTTCTAAAACTGTATAAATGCTAAAAAAACAACAACAAAAACAAATGTTATTTGGCAATAAGTTTGTGTTTTGTAGAGCCCTGAAAATGAGCCATTTCATAAGCTTCCCTGACTGTTGAGTCACAATCAACGGCCACTTTGCCAGCATCCCCATCTGAGCTCAGCCCCTCACCCAGCAACTTAAGCAGCACTCCAGCACATTTGGTCAGCTGGTTTTATCACTGTATGTGTTGCACAGTAGCGGTTGGAAAAGAAAAGTGTTTTGTTGATGACTTGGCATTCAGGAACTACTTGCCACATTCTAGTTTGTTTACAGGAGGCTCATTTTCCTGTTTTCAAAGAATTACAGTTCTATAAATGGGCAATTGTTTGGAGCCATTTTAAGTTGGAGTCAAAACAGGCAGAACTGACCAGAGTAAAATCTAATTATCCAAGAATAATTTAAATTAAAGCCGCATGCGGCGTCGGGCGGCCCTCGCAGCCAAGCGCCGCTCCGGCCTATTGGCCACCGCGGGGTACTAGCAACCGCCGGCCGCCAGCCACCACAGAAGCTCTCACGCAGTTTCCAGCAACTCCGGTCACACGGCACCACGGAAGCTGTTGCTTAGATTCCAGCAGGGCCGCCCACGTGCCATCGCAGAAGCCGTTGCGCAGTTTCCGCGCCCGTCCACCAGGCGGTTCGCACTGATGACGACACACAAAAAATGTGGTGCAGATTTTTATATTTAGTGAGGAGATATAGCTGGTGGATTAACCTTGGGGGCGCAGTGTAATCAAATTACATTTCAATGCTGTTGGGCTCTTTAGAGGTCAACAAAGGTCATACATATCCAGTTTGGCGCCAGTCGGATGATCCATGTGTGATTTAGAGCCAATTGTATGCACATTGCGAAGGACTGCAGTTCGACATTTCTACACCGCAATGCGGTTCGGTCAGCAGCCAGCATCCACAGAGTTCATCATCTTATCCTTTTAAGTCAGTTTTCAGATGATGAAACCCATGTAAATGATAGAATAACAGTAAAACTTACAGCAGAAAAAACAGGTCACTGTATGTTAAAAGTGGGCGGGGCTAACGTCATGTCATCAAGTCACCACGGAAATGTGTTCAGGACTGTTCTGCAGAGAGAATTAGAAAGTCTGGTCCAGCTGTCGTCTTGCATTTGGAAGTTATTTAATCTTCATCTTTCATGGCAAATATTCAGTTTCACACTAAGCCACGCCCACATGCTTTCATGCTAACTACAACTTAGATGTAAATCCAGTGCAATTTCAACCTTCTTCTAAAATCAGAGGAAAATTTTAACGTTGAAGATGTTCCAGTTTAATAAACCAAGGGCAATGCACATTAGCAGAGATGTTCCAGTTTAACTGTCAGAACAATAGCACAGGCTCAATCCCAGCCATTAATTAGGTATTAATCACAGGAAGCGCTACAACTAAATATTATAACCCCAATGGATCGGTAATAAGATACTTAGCATTTTCTCAGAGCTCTTTTAAACAAGCCTTTAAACAGGTTCTATACATAACAACAAACAAGGCTCAATTTATCAAACTGGATATATCAAACACACTATTCAGTCTCTTTAATTATAAAAGCGCTAGCATTACAAACGTTGCAGGCATGACGGACTCGGTTACATAACATAACCTATATTTCATGGGCTGCTTTGGTGTTACAGTTTTGGTGGGCTAAGGTGATTTCATCAAGTGGCCATGCAAATGTGTTCAGAACTGTTCTGCAGAAAGACATAGGAAGTCTTATGCAGCTGTAATCTTGCATTTGGAAGTTATTCAATCTTGATGTTTGATGGCGAATCGTCACAGTTCGCCACGCCGCCACACCCACCTGCTTCATCGAAGCTGGTCAGGGTTGGAATCCTCAACACACCAACATGTCTTCTGTCTCTGGGTACAGTTTCATGTTGATGAGGTTAAAGGGGTCAGATAGCGACCGTTCACAGTAAAACATGACACTTCCTGTTCTCAGGGGGCGTGGCCTAAGTGATGTCATCATTCAACCATTGGGTATTGTAGGAGACCCGATGATGATCAATCACAGTAACTTTGGTGCCTCTGTGAGTTTCTGTGTAGGAGACATAACAGTTTGTTTTTATGGCGAGTCGGTGAACTTTGACCCCTGCTAACCCCCTTTCAGCATAGTCAAAAACTCATCGTTTTGATAACTTTAGATGGGACATGCCTTATGAACAGACTGACCGAGTTTGAAGCCGATCAATCGAAATCCCTAGGACGAGTTCGATCAAATGCAAAGGCTGTAAACGTCAAAAATCCGAACTTCAATCCAAAATGGCCGACTTCCTGTGGGGTTTTAGACCATGGCTCCAAGAGACTTTTTTGTACGTCCTGACAAGATACACATGTTTACCAAGTTTTGTAATTGTAGGTTAAAGCGTGGCTTGGGGCTGATCATTTAAAGTTTTCTAGGGGCGCTATAGAAAAAATTAGGCCACGGCCACCAAATGTTGTGAAGGATTCCTGTCGGGGGAGTCGACGAGGATTCATCCTAGAGAGTTTGGAGCAGCTGGGCCCGAAACTCTGGAATTGAGAGCCAAACGTATGGCAATGGCGTTACAGGTCACTTCGCCACGCCGCCACGGCCACCTGCTTCATCGAAGCTGGTCAGGGGTTGGAATCCTCAACACACCAACATGTCTTCTGTCTCTGGGCACAGTTTCATGTTGATGAGGTCAAAAGGGTCACATCGCGACCGTTCACAGTAAAACATTACATTTCCTGTTCTCAGGGGGCGTGGCCTAAGTGATGTCATCATTAGACCATAGGGTATTGTAGGAGACCCGATGATGATCAATCACAGTAACTTTGGTGCTTCTGTGAGTTTCTGTGTAGGAGACATAACAGTGGCGAGTCGGTGAACTTTGACCCCTGCTAAGCCCCCTTCAGCATACTCAAAAACTCACCGTTTTGATAACTTTAGATGGGACATGCCTTATGAACAGACTGACCGAGTTTGAAGCCGATCAATCGAAATCCCTAGGAGGAGTTCGATGAAATGCGAAGGCTGTAAATGGCAAAAATGGGGTCAAAATCGGAGCTTCAATGCAAAATGGCCGACTTTCTGTGATACTTGCACTATGACATTAATTGTAAATTTTGAGCGTCTTGGGGAGCTCTACAAGTGTACCAAATTACATGTCTCTACGATGAAGTAAGTGAATAGGAAAGGGTCCTTTGAAAATTTCTAGGTGGCGCTGTAGAGCCATTTCTTGTGTGATTTTTGTGTTGACCTTAAAAATCAAAATTTTTAAACTCCCTTTATGCTTCTGCCAAGTTTGGTGAGTTTTTGAATATGATAAGGCCCCCAAAAAGCCCCCCAAAGAGGTGGGAAGAAAAATAATAATAAACAGTACAAAAACAATAAGCCTTCGCAGCGCTTAGCTGCTCGGGCCTAAATATGAACATGTTTTGCATAGCCAATAGACATATCCTAACCTGTTCAAGGAAGCATAATGTTAGCTGAAATATGTTTTCAGCTAACATCATGATATTGTTATTTTATTAGATTTCTTTCTGCTTATTAAGGTTGGCTAAAATGTGCAACTGGTTGTAAGCGAATTTAACAAGTAATCCTATAATGTTCTAAAAAGCTTCAATCAACGCTTAAACATAATAAGGAAAGAAATCTGAATTATGCACACACTTAAGCATAATTATGGCTCACTCTAAGAGATTAGTTTCAGTTTCCATTAAGCCATTTAGAGTCAGTGTGGAACAATGGGTGTTAGCAACGCTGAAATGGATAATCAAAAGATAATTGTTGGATCATTTTAAGCCTGTTTATTAGATTGACCAAAATCTTTAGAGGATGAACCACATTCATTGGTGTAATCATTCTTTTTTTCACAGCTGTAATCTGTTGAAATGTAGTCAAATAATGGGGATTTTACTTCAGCCCATTCACATTGCAAAATAAAAAAAAAGAAATGAACCTTATGCTGCCACACATGGAGAATGTGAGTGATTTAAGGCAACATTTTCAACTAGTAGATATATAAATCCATTAAAAATGGACCATGGGTAAAATGCATTGAAAGCCCTCAATATCATCAATCCTCCTTCATAAGTATATGTCTCGTCACTTCCTTACACGGCTTGCACTATTTTTATTTCTAAATATGTTATAGAAATGATCTGCATGGAAAAAAATTAATTAGAGCTCTGAGTTTGTCTGTAAAACGTTGAAGAGTTTAGCAAATTGTGACTGCCTGCCCGCTCAGGACTATTATAT
Organism: Poeciliopsis turneri; assembly: GCA_922788865.1. Classification (NCBI taxonomy): domain Eukaryota; kingdom Metazoa; phylum Chordata; class Actinopteri; order Cyprinodontiformes; family Poeciliidae; genus Poeciliopsis; species Poeciliopsis turneri. The sequence goes on along the minus strand of CAKLNU010000082.1, from coordinate 600,248 downwards.
AAATTACTTTACTTGCCTCCATGAACTGTGAGCATCAATGTTGCATTCAGAGACATTGTTGACAGAAATATTATTACTGGAGTAATTTCCCACAAGGGTGTTGGGGCTGTTAGAAAAGGTCTTAAAAGAAAGTGATGTAAGTCAAAGTCACCATGATATACCTTAACATTTCGTCCTGGATGATGCACAACATAATGATGTCCTTCCTGCCTTAAAATATCTGCTCTTAGTACAGCTACACTGTATGA